>JAEMWC010000382.1:532500-610000 GCA_016490735.1 Pachyseris speciosa
GTGTATGAATTTACACCATTTTCAAGGATAAAACGCTTGTCATGGAAGCAAGTTTGACTTCATTGAGCTCATAGCTTCCAATATGATGTTAGTGGCTACGAATGGTTTTCATCATTGATGGTACAGCTGTTGTGAGTTGAATAATTTATTCATGTCCTGTTCGTGTTCTAAGCGTTTCTTAATTATGTATCGTATATTATAGCTATATAAATGTATAATTTCTTTTCTGTAAGACTGCGTCTTTGTCCGTAGGCCTATAAACTGAGTTATCAGTATTCCACAAGATTCACCTTTGAACTTTCTAATCACTTTTAGCACATGTAGCGTGAAACCAAACTCATGTTCAAATAATTAAACAACATGTAGATAAAAAAAAAATATCAGGCCATCCATACGTGATGGTCTCCTATGACATCGGAAACAGGGATATGATTCAATATTGGAGAATTACCATATCGATGGGCTAATCTTTATAGTCTTAACGGATCTGAAGCCTTTTGTTTCACTCAATATTTTCTTTTAACTGATTGCTACGAGTCAATCATGTGTTTTATACGGTTGAATTAATGGTCCTTTGTCTTTTTTTTTAAATGTAAATTGAAATTATTCAGTATATCTTTGTAAAGCTCTATCTGTCGACCATGCGCTGTATTTCAAGTAAGTCCTCGGTATTGTTAGAGCAGGGGCACCCAACGAGCCAAATCAACCAAAAGCTGTAGAAAGGCATCTTTAAGCACCTTATGTTGTTTGAAGTCTGTTTAAAGTGGTATTTCATTTCCTTAGCTAGAAAAATTTGATCTGTTCGGATTTCTTAGCTGAAAATATAATTGCCCGAAAATGTTAGGGAACAAACTCTTCCTTTGAGAAAATACTAGTTGAAATGAACTTTCCACGAACTTTTTAGGGAACTATTTTCTTTCCGAAAATGCTAGCTGACGTTTTTGACTGCCAAAAACAGCAAATACGACTTTTCCGACAACCTAAGGGGCTATGATTTTCCCTTTACGAATCTTTTAGGGCACGTTTCAGTTACGAAACTCCGAGTGCACTCTTTATTGCAAGCCGAAAGCCTAAGGCGAACTACCCTCCACCGAAAAGATATCTACCGAAATTTGTCGCTGGGTGCCCCTGTTACAGGGCTTTCTTTGTTCTTGTTGCTGCCATAGGCTTATAATGATGATGATGTTATTGTGTAGCCATGTCGGTATATAGGTTTCTAATGTGTTTAGTAGTTATGCACTTGGCGAGCGAATCGAAGCATACGAATTTTTGAGTGCGCAAGAACCGCCAAGTGTAAAACTACTGAAAATTGTTCAGTTAACAATAAAGGATATTTTCATTTGGCTATATCCCACAATTATGAGGAAAGAGAAAATAGGAGAATGTTATAAATATTTGAACTGCATATTCTTGGAATAAGACGAATTAAACGATCATTGTTTTCTCGCTCGATCTATTCTCCAGATATCTGTGCATTTTCGTAACAAATTTGTATGCTAAATAAGGCTCGAAAGCACTTAAGATCCTTCGATTTTGAAGTGTACTCAGACCGGTATTATCTTACTGTTATTTAACTCAAGTCGTATAAAAAGAATGCCTGTTTAAGAGATCAAGAGAAGTGTTGTAATCCTATCATAGCTTGGATACTTTGTAAATATCACCATTCTGTAACCTCTACTATCAATTAACTCATTCTTTACTCACTATGGTATACTTTCATGAAGTAATACATACACCACTACACGTCAGCCCTTGTATTTTTTGCAGAAAAGAAGCAATGAGAATCATCACCTTCGCAAAATTTGACGAAAAATCAACTCCACTTTTTAGATTATTGGTTATCATTTCATGACTTCAGTTGGTTTAACCCTACATGTTTAAATATCATGAATAGGTTAGTACCTTCCCACTTTGATTTAGTTACTCATTGAAATGCAGAAATCAATTATAATATGCCAAGAGCAAGAACAACTTATGGTTTATTCAATATTCGTTCACAAGGACGAAAGGTGTAAAATTAGCTTGGGAAGAATATGAAATCGTGTTTTTTTTTTGTTTTTTTGCTAAAAAAAAAAAAAAAAAAATCAAAGAACATTTTTAAGATGACCTGCTGAGTAAACATTAATTTTTGATCTGTTTTGTTTCCTCTTCTGATTTGTCATATTTGTAATAGTAGTACCTTTGCTTCCTGATTTAGGTAGATATTAATGTGTTTTGTTGTGCCTTGTGATGTGTAATTTGTGTGTGTGCGAGTTTTCCGAACCTAATATTGTACTTTATTTATTGTAATTTGGCCTCCTTGTTCTTACACTCACTACTTGTTTCAGGGAGCCAATACACCATTTTTTAAAATCAATTTCATTGTATGTAAAATTCGTTCTTGTGTTTGTAAGGGTAAAAAAAATTGTTGTTGTTATTTCCTGTAAGTAGCTAATTAAACAATCCTACAGTACAGTATATCTGGCAGAAGGGGTTGTCCTGTGAAACTCCTATTTTTTTCTCCCGTATCGAATTCATCTAATTTCATGAACCGACATAATGGGGCAAGGAAATTGAGTCTGTTAGCTGACACGTAATGGGCCGGGATTATGGGAGGCGAAAAACTTGGTGAGCCAACCTGATGGAAGGGAGAAGGAAATGACCCTCCCCCCCAATCCCCCGCATTTGAATCAATTAGTTGTTATTCTTAGCTTGAGAAGTTACGAAGGGAAAGTGAACAAGAAGAAGACCTCCCCCCTCCCCCTTCCCCTTTCCACACACACACACACACACACACACACACACACACACACACACACACACACACACACACACACACACACACACACACACACACACACATGCACAAACACCAATATTAATGTGGGCAGGGAATTGCAATTGTCTCATTGCAAGTGACTACATGGTGTGGCAAACCCTATTGCATTGTTACGCATTTCAGCTATTCTATTTGATGTTTCTCATATCTCGTTCCTTTTTCTTCCAGTTGAGATGCTCCTTTTTGTTCTATCCGTACTGTGGCTGAACAATGCGGAGTTAATTCGGGCAGGTACTCACTATTTGCTTTTATCGATATCTGTTTTAGCAATTACTAGCTAGACGACGCAGCTGAAGGGATTGACGTATTTAACACACGGAAGCTGAAACGGAAAGGCAAACAAACAAACAAACAAATAAACAAACAAATATTTTGTACTCGCTTAGTGTTCCTGTTGTAAATAACTAAACGTTTCGCCTGACAATTGATATACAGTTTTTAATTTTAAAAATTTTCTTTATGACGCTTAATTTTGGTTAAATAAAAGATCATTTTCTTTCTTTTCGTATGCTCTATGTTTTTTTCTTAAATAATTCTACAATAATTGAGTCGTTAATTCAGTGCTTTTTCCTTATTAATAACACTACAAAATCCCGCACTTCTAGAACAGTTTTGTATTGCAGGTGAATCCATTGAACTCTACACAAAAAGCTTCGTTGAAGAACCGGGAGCTCAGATTGAAGTAAAAGGTTTGTACGTTTACGATTATTTCGTTAATCCTACTGAGAGGGTGCTTTCTGTGATCATCTCTTGGACTATACGCGGTTGCAAGTTGGGGAGTGGCTGATGTGAGATAATCGATTTCTCCATTTCTGAACACACGATTCCGAGGGAAATTTATTAAGTGAAATATCGCCTCTAAAATGGTTAATGATGAAACGCTACTTCGAGAAACAAATGTAATTAGCCAAGGAAAAGTAGAGGGGAATTTAATAGATGGTTTCTAAAAAAATAAATCTCTGAGTTGAAAAACGCAAGAGATGGCAATGTTACAAGTTTACTTCATGCATGGCCACAGAACACTGAATTTATTAAATGAAATTTCATGCCACTTTCCTGCTCTCTCCTAAATGAATCGCAAGGTTTTCTACTGCATGGAAATAAGTAATTGGTGAACAGTTGCCAATAGAGAGATTTAGCTTTGGGTTTACGGCTAACGCCAAACGGGAAACGTCAAGCCGCTGTTTGTTCTCAAACGCAGAAACGTGTGTTTCTCGAACTCACTTCTCTCTTTTTCGTGTTTGTTCAATAGCTGTGGCCGACTGGGTGGAGATAAACTTAAACCAAAAAAGTTTCATTGTTTTTCATCAAAGAGAAAATTTCAGCCTGGAGTTTGCCGTAAACGTGATGCTAAATCTCTCTAATAACAGGAACGAAAATTCCGTGCTAGTTATGAGATGTAGGGACTGTCCCTTTTACTTGGTATGGAGGTTTAGCAACAAGAACGCCACAAAATAATGATCAATGACTGGTTTAGCGAGTAAAGCAATGGCTCCGCCCGTTTATTTTACATTTTTCTACATTTCTTTGCCGTAGTCTACAAGACAACATGAAATTTTAGGTTTTCTCGAGAGCGTGAGCGCATGACGGCAAAGTTTTCTTTCTTTTTTCTTACCTTAACTCGTTCATAGTAAGTTAGTCCCTAGACAATTCGCCAGCATTTATTTATACACGGTATATACTAACATCAGGCGTTACAAATGTAGATAAAAATTACTACCAGTGTCATCAGAAATCTCAATGTAGCATGTCACTAGGAACTATTCTTGGTTTTCACGTGGCGTCAGAAAAAGCTAAAATTAAAAATTGCGAGTTTTTACCTGTATCAGATGAAAGGCATTCTAGAGATATATCTGCTGGCCTGTACCCAGCTCGGAAGCATGGTTTTATTTATTTTTAGTTTATTTTATTTTTTGAAAATAGAGCAGTTCGAAATTCTAGTTTTTTCACAATGCGTGAACTGCTTTTGCGTGATTGCTTCTGAGAGACATGTCACGTACACGAGAATATCGATTCGCCTTGTGTTTTAGATGTTTCCACTGCTTTCCGGTCGCCCTCGGACAACACCAAAATTCACGCAACTTTGTCTTGAAGTTTTTAAGACAAAAATTCCTCTTTAAGTTAAAAGTTTACATTGGCAGCAAAATTCGACTCCAATTCTGGCAATAGACCGATATCACATTCTGATGAACAATAGATTTTGCCTGTCCAGACTCGTCATCAGGATGAGTTCTAGCTCCCATTGGATTAAGATCCTTTGTGTTTGCTCGTTTTGTGGACGAGGCTGGACGGAAAATTGTTCACAACAAGCGTGATATTAGTCTATTTATTCCACTTTTTCCTGCTAACTTCTTTAACGAGACGTGGTTAACGCTATTTGATTTCAGTTGCTCTCACTTTCTGTAATTTTCACGTTTGTGACCCAAAGGAATTCTAGGATATACTTGCCTAACAGCAGCATGGAAGCCCGCCAATTTCCATTTCACATATTTTTTAGAACTGTGTCTAGCTACCCGGTTCTGCTGGCAAAATATTGCACCATTGCATTATTTACAAGTTAAAACTCGCCAAAATTGCCATGCCAGGTCCCGGAATCAACACACAAAACGGCTAGGAACACAACTTCCGCGAGTCGCCATTACTCAATCGAACAATTTCGGTGAAATTGCTTCTCACCTCTCTTTTCTTCCAGAGGATTGCCTCTACCTACCAAATACATCTTTATGATGCCAGACAGGGGGCTTCTGAGGTGGAAAATGGCTTTTAAAAAAACACTTATAAATAAAATACGTACTGAATCCGACTGCTCGTTAAAAAACAAACAATAGGTAGCGTCACAGAAAGCTAGAGCTAAAATCTCCGTGGTAACCACATATATGGAATAACGAGATTGACTTGACCTCCCACCCTCGGGAAAATGCAAAAAAGACATGCAAGGAAGCGGTAGAAAAAGGGTTAAATAAAAATCTAACATCTTTTTCTTAAAGGTAAGAAAACTTGCTGAACAGTTGGTGTATTGCGTCGGCAAGTTGGTGAAGTGATCGAAAAGATCTTGTGCTTCGATTTTTTCTTACCAGGTTCTTTCAAATTCTGCAAACCATATTTCTGCCCTGGTTGCTATCGTGTTATGTATTTCAAGTTTCTTGAGTCCAGCAGATGCTGGGGACCGATACATCCTTTAAGCTACCAGGACTGTCAAAGTCAGAACGTCAGTTTCAACTTCAAAGTTCCGAACAGAAACGGGATATTCAACATCACGGTAAGCGGGAAAAACTTGACAAACTACCTTACCCACGCTGTGAATCACCGCCAAAAACATTTTTTTTAAAATATTATAATGCAAAATAAGGTTCCTATGAGCAACTAGTGAATACAGTGGTAACATCGCGATATATTGAAATATATATTAGAGTGCAAAAGATTCTAACGACTTAGCCAAAAATGAAAGTCAACTCCAATGCAATTTAGTCACAAATGAAACCATGTCTCTAATTGAGAGCAATGGAAGGGCTCCTGTGACAACTCTAACAGGGCCCGAGAATCAAGAATTTGAGTGGGGGAAGGCGGGGGATGGGCGTGGGCGGGGGGGGGGGGGGTAGCTAAACACGAAACATTCCGTAACAAGCATCCAGCGTGTGTAAGATGTTTTCTTCATGAAACAATATATCGGACACAAATGAAGACAAGACACAATTTTCAGGATCACCTGCCTTCGCCCTGAAGAAGACCGACAAGTCGGTCGAAATATAGGTGATCCTGAAAATTGTGTCTTCATGTCTTCATTTGTGTCCGATATATATATATATATAGGTCATACCGCGCTATAAAAATTCTCTCACTCTAGCACTGTTTGAATGAAAATAGAGGTTCAGAATGCAGAACCTAATGGACAAAACTGACGGCTTATATATTTAACAATTATTCAAACGAGGGCGTGCTGGATATGAAGTGATAAATAACCAACGAGTCGCGTAGCGCCGAGTTGGTTATAATCATTTCATATCCAGCAAGCCCGAGTAGAATAATTGTTTTATTAAAAACTCTACGACGCATAATTGAGAATGTGAACAAAAAAAAGTGGAAGAAAGGAACTCGGAGAGAGAGAGAGAAAACCGAAAAGAGGACACATTTGTCCATCACATGACTAAACAAAAAGGGCGCGAAAACCTTTCGGCGTGTTGCAACGTTTCCGCACAAAGTTGAATGAATTCAATGAAACTGTCCGAGAATAACGTTGAAGTTTCAGTTCACGGTCCTTTTTGGAAAATTGCAGAGTTTTTTTGCCCTCGGAATGGTTGTAAATGGTCAGTAGTTTGGTAAAAAAACATTGAATCATTGCTCAAAGAGGGTGGAACGGCTTTCACGTAGATGTACGAGCCGAAGGAAGCGAATTTGTAATTCATCAAAACAACAGCACCATGGGCGAATTTCATCAAAATGAAGATAACATTTCAATTTATTTTGATGGACTGGATCATTGTCTCACCAGACCTGGTCGGAAAAAAGATATATGAGGGATAAGCAAGACAAATGTCCAGGTTATGCTTCAAGAAATGGCTTAAATTTGTCTCGATGAGTGGAACAAAACTGGAACCGCAGCCGAACAGAATAACAAAAACAACAAGAACTGCGATTCTTCTCATTTTTTCTCATCTGTGACCGGAAAGTTTGATGCTGATAATTGATACGTTGCATCGAGTGCAGGTCAGAACATTTTTAGTGTGTGTTAATTCTTTAAAAAGGTGTCACTGATCGCGGGAAAGATTTTCAATAGTGGATTATTGCTGCAAATGTTAGCTGAAGTTCTTGTTTGTTCAGTTTGTTTTGAATAGACTGGTCCGTGAGTATAGTTACAGATTGGTGACGTCGACACGTGTTGTTGAATACATATTTTCAATTTCGTTTAGTTAAGCTCAAAAACTCTTTCGGTATCTCCGTAAATAAAAGTGCATTTTTAGCTAAACATCGGCAGCCCGGAAAATTTTCTTAGCGCTGCAACGCGATCCCAGCACTATTTCTTGTGGTTCTATAACACCCAGCAATGAAAGGTTGAATTCTATTAGTATTTCGGTTCCAGTTTTGAAATTTCTACTCGTTAATTCCGCTGCGAGACGACTAATGTTTTAATGGCTGCCGTTTCGAGGAAAAAATTAATTGAACTTTCTCTGGTTGCTGAAGTTTTCTTTGACCATATAAGGTAGTGCAGGTATATAAGCTGAGAGCCTGTGTCCGGCTAACTAATGAAAATGCTGGAAATCTGATATCCGTAGTTCAGTTTTTAATAATAATGATTATACTCCAGCTAGGGTTATACAAATACACTCCCCGCGTGTTCATAGCTTAATTTTGAATTACCTTTGGTCTCTTTTTCAAAGCGAGGCCTGGTGCACAATCATTAGTATGAAAATAAGTTTAATTTGCATGTGAATGAAAACTAATTTGCATATGAAAAGATGAGCACCAGGAATCGCTTTCAAAAAGAGGCCAAAGGTACTATTAATTTTTCAGGCGCACAGTTTGTTGGACTATCAATGCGGGACTTTAACAAACAATAATGCAGGAGTCGTCGTCGGAACAATACAGATTGGAAGTTATAGTGAGTAACACGCCATCTGTGTTGTACGTTTTGACAAAGATTTTAAGTTCTAAGGTTGACTTAAAAGACCAATTGACATTTCAGCAGTCTAGATCATGGTTATACGAACTATTAGAGAAGAAATGAAAGTGTAGATCTCGCAGTACAACTGCTAACGTAACTGCAATCAAGTCATCGTCAAGTTCATGTGCATACCCGGACTTTAGAAAACATAGCTCATGAAAATTCAAGACCGTTAATGGGTCGTAACAACAACAACAGCAACAACAACAACAAAATGGTTGATGGGTGGCGAAGTGGTTATCAGTACATTTTAACTCAGGTGTACTTAAATTCTCTTCATTAAAAAGCTAATCTAATTAGCATGAAAACACACACACACATACACACACACACACACACACACACACAAAGAAAGAGACAACTAGGTACTAAAATAACTGTGGGCCAGCGGATATTTCTGTGTTTTCTGGAATTCAGGTATATCACGATCAGTAACAAAACCAAAAAATTCTGATAAAAAAAGCATTCACCAAAAGTCTAACATTAAATAACAACAACAACAGCCATTATATTTTGCTAGATATATTACAGCAAAAGGAAGATAAACTTAACCCACGGGCACCCGTGCCGGCCAAAACCGGGCGGGCAGAACCACACTTGTGACGTCATCAGTGGACAACTTTTACATGTAGCATGTGTAGCGAGAAGAGATCTTTCAAAGCATACCTAAATGAGCACGATTCAGTCCCGCATGCCGGAGAAAACGCGAAAAAAACAAGTTACGTTGAGCCGAAAATTCGAATGAAAATCTTGTTTCACTACCCACTTGCACTTCCTTCCACCTAATCCTCAATAGTCAATGGGTTAAATAAGCAAAAAAAAAAAAATTAAAAAAAAAAAATACTCAGAATAGTAAAAACTAAACGAGCTGAGTAATTACAAAAAGGAGTGGTCTATATTTCGCGTAAAGATGGCATGACTTATGAAGTGTTTATATATGTAAACAATTATTTCAGATCCACTATTCTGGATTAAGGGACAGAACACTTTTAGCACTTTTCAGGGAACAGCATTCTCAGTAAAAGGTGGGTAAAAATCAATATATAACACGAACAGTTCATACACTCTGAGGAAGAAACTGAGTAAAACGATGGCTTGACTCTGAGAATAAAACAGAATCTAAGAACAGTGCTTACTTCAAAGCTGTAAGGTGTAGATTTCCTTTAAATTCAACCATGCCTTGCCTCAGCACGACTTATATAAAATTTGGTATTGAACCGCCAGCCAGCATCCCTACACTGAATATGTTGAACTCAAGAACCCCTCCGTAGTGTACCTCCCTGAGGCTTCCATGTGGCTGATTACAAGTATGAATTTCAACCATTGAGCTTCCTGAAAGTTACACCATCTCTTGTACCAGCATTTACTGTATGTTTTAAACGTAGTGAGGATGTTATTCAGTTTTACAAACCTCTGAGCCATTCGCACGGATCGTATAGTTTGAGTAACGAAAATCCACATGTGTAAGGAATATTGAGCTCTCTTATTCCCATTGTCCAAATGAATATATAGCGTGTTTATATCTTTCAGGCTGCTACAGATATTGTCCACAAAATATCAATTGCCCAGGTTGTTGGCGTCAGGTGTACATCAGCGCCAGTGCTGGTTCAAGTGAGTGTCTGACCGACCTTAGACCACCCGGCGGCCTGGACTGCAAAGTACACTGTGAGACAAGAATGGTGAAGGTTCCAAACATCATTGGGAATTATAGCGTCAGGGTAAGTTATGGTAAACACTTTTTATTCATCTATAGTTTCAATTCGACGAGAGAGAACTCCAGTGAATTACCGAAATGACTTTAAAAATCATTAAATACCAGGCAATCATTTTTAAGGAGGCTCGAAAGGGTTTCTTACAACTTATGTGTGTCAAAACAATTCGAGATTAATTGTTTGTGCTTTAAGGTGGCTGGTACCAGTTTTCAGCTTTTTCACGACGTAAACTTTAAACTTATCTTGACCAAAAAAACTATTACTACGTCATCAGCTGTTACCATGGCAACGGTACTTGAGGGTTTTTCAGAGCTGCATTTAAACTTCTGGTACTTATAATTTGAAAAGTAACTCGGTGACCCCCTGTTTTTTTCACGTGATTACTTTTGCCATTTGAAAAGGAAACTGCAAAATGTTTGTAAAAATTTTCTATCATGTGGACTTTTTTTATAAACGCGAGAAAAGGTAATTTTTGGGTAGTGTAAAATTTCTCTGATAGAATTTTCTTGACATTTGTCCGACGTTTCCTCTTTACAAGACAAAAATGTTGAAACAATAAAAAGAGGGTGTCACCGAGCTCGATTTCTTGCAAAAACCTTCGTAAGTTGAGCAATTTATACGCGCGTTTTCGCGTTTTTCAAAATCTGGATTCTAAAAGATCGATATTTTGCTCATGCGCTTTGCTGACTGCCGCTAACCATTACGCGTACACGCGAGGGCACCTACCGTAGCTTTGTTTGCAGTCCACGCACGGAGTTGATTTCAGTAAGGTGGCTTTTAGTAGTTCACAGTTGTTGTTTTTACTGTTTGGCCAAACGTTTGGGCTCACTTAAAAGAATTTCTCCGCAACTTGTGGCATGACAAAGCATGTATGTTAAAGAAAGCATGGAATTGACTAAATTGTTCGCAGAACATGCGACTGCATGCAAGGCATAAACTATCGATCGCAGCATGGATGTGGGAATTTTCTCTTTGGAACTTTAATATATCAATCTTCGGAAACAAATTTTCCTATGTAATTTGAATTAACTTAAGTCGATCAAGTACATACGGCCTCAGATAAACGCGAATTTCTTTTTGAACAGGGTAGCCTTGCTCGAAGAAAGCCTCGCGCCGCCATATTTGGTTTTGTTTTTCCCGTTCTTCAAATCTTGCGCGTATAAAGTGTGACGCGCGCGCTAGTGGCCAGACTCTTCACGCGAGTAAAACTGGTACCAGCCACCTTAAGCCACTTAAACAAGTTGTAGGTAATATCATCAAGGGGTTGTTAAAGTTGCTGTTGAGACAACCCAAATTTGCATTGTCATGATAACCACAACTCTCTGAAGACCCACCCTCAAGTGTCACTTTTTTAAAATTTGTTTTTAAAACTTTCAGTGACCTATATGTTTTTAATAAGCGTTTTTCAACTTGCAGTGAAAATTTTAGAAAAATCTGTATTTTGGAAATCTCAAAATGGCCTCTTAAGAGCAGGTCTCTGAGATAGTGAAGCAAGTTGGAAATGAAAAGTTTCGACCTCCCCCCCCCTTATTTTTTGTAGAACTAGGTTGTGTGGAGCGATGAACGAAAATGGCCATATAATGTATCGTTGTCATGGTAACCACAATTGATGATACCCACCTCCAACCCATGTTTTGATCAAAAATTTTTCTCTGAAATGGCCGACAAATATAAGTCTATTTCTAGAGTAAATGTGAGCCAACTCAAACGACATTCCACCAGGAGGTAGGGCTATTTCTCTACTTTCAAACAAATGCTGTTATAGTATTTTAACTTCCAAACAACTAGAAAATAGTGGCCTTATTATATTGCCTGTCGGCCATTTTGACAAACATCAAAAACAAGCTCGATAAATTCCGCAATTTCTCCAAAAGTACTCTCTTCCCAGACACCAAATTCGCAGCAGAGCTTAAAAGATATTAGAGTTTCCTAATATCAGAAAATATATTTGGGGAAAATTATATTTTGGCCATGGGCGATAGACACATTTGGTGCAAATTTGAATAAATTCCAAATTTGGCCATTTTCAGACTGAATTGGTTTGCTCTAAACATGATTAGGGTGGGCGTTTAAGCTCTAAACATATTTTCTATCATCTTGTCTGTAGGCTAAACGTGATGTATGATGCTTTAGATCATTAAGACTGTTGAAAACGAAGTTTGACAGAAAGCCTACCTTGTAAATTTTGGTAATTTATTCAGCATACTATTATGAATCGCGTCCATTTCTCTTTTCGTTCGTCTCTCTCGACCAAATCTAGTGAAGGCTCGAAAAGTAAGACCAATTCCCCAATTTCTCCCATTGAACATCGACTCAGTAGGGATGTTTCAGCTGTTTTTAACCACGGATGATGGTAGATTCGATCCGCATGTACTCGTGGTATTTATGGTTTCTGCCTTGTAAAATCCATTGGGGTTTATTGATTAAATTACATGAATCACGATTTTATGCACTAAACAAATACACGCTGTGTAAAGACAAAGAATAAAGCATTTGGCTATAATCGAGCCATACATTGTCTTCAGTCGCCATGAAGTTGTTGTCGAGAAGTTTCGGGAAGACGTGTAGACCGGAAATGGAAGGGGAGACTGCTGACCGGATGTCCGACACAAACGTCGTGTTACAGTTATGAGGAATGGCGATATTTTAACATAAGGATTTTTAACGTTTGGTGGTGATATTATAACCAATGGTTTTACAAGATTGGATCGGGCAGTTATATAGTAAATCTGACTCGGAATTTTTGCGACTTGAATCTTTGTTGGATATAAAAGGCCTCAGGTTATAACTTATTTTAAGATCCTTTGTGTAGATGCCAAATCTCAGTTTCAGTATCTGGGCAATCAACACTTCAAACTCAAAGTGCTGCACTTATGCCACGGGGTTGGGGGTTGGGGTGGGGCACTCCCTTGTTTGGCCTAAACGGGTATATGCCATCAGACAGGGTATGGTTTTCAGGGAATACTAATTTCGCTACTTAGCGTCCTCAACAGGGTGTCTTTCTGGACCAGTACGCTCGAACACAGTGTGAACGTTTGTCGTGCGAGCTCTACATGACCTACATGTGCCTGTACCAATAACATTTTCAAAAGCATCGAATTCTATGATGCCAGTTATAGAAAAACACTTACTGTATGTGAAATACTACGGGACGTTCGTGTGTTACCCAGCTGATCGAGGTATTGGATTGCATTGGCTCCCAACTAGACTCAGGGAAGCAGACTGACGTAATCTATCTAGATATGTCAAAAGCGTTTGACACGGTTAGTCACTCAATCTTGGCATCCAAACTCCGTCAGTTTAACATCAATGTAGACTTGTTCAAAGCGTATCTGTCGTCACTCACTGTCCTTGGCGCCACGTCTTCCCAGCGGCCTGTTACATCTGGTGTTCCTCAGGGTTCCCTGTTAGGGAAGTTGTTTACGTAGAGTCTACGTAAACAACTTGCCGGACGTTGTTATGTCACCCCGCGTCGCAAGCTTCGCTGACGACACCCAGCTCTATCACCGCATCGACTATCCATCTGACGCAGAGAGCTTGCGGGAAGATCTCCACTCTCTTAAGCGCTGGTCTCAGGTGTCAGGTCTGGCCTTTAACGAAAGGTTGTGTAAATGCCAAAGAATAACATGGAAAAGGAATCCTATACAGTTTCCTTAAACCATCAAGGGCAAGGAACTGGATGTTACAGAGATCGAGAAAGACCTCGGAGCCTCTATTCAAAGTAACCTATCTTGGTCGAAACATGTTTTCGACTGCTGCTCCAAAGCTAACAAGCTACTTGGGTTTCTGCGTAGAGTGCTGCTGAGGTGGCGAGCCAGCGCACGCGTCGAACACTATATCTATCGACTGTGCGCTCCACACTGGGCTATGCGACGCAGATATGGGCACCACAATCAATTGCGTTTTATCAGGAAGGTGGAAGTAGTACAAAGACGAGCGACATCTGCTAGTGGCATGAATACCTGGACTTAGTTTTCGTTTTTAAGGCTTTAAATGGACTAATGGAAATAGACCCAGATATTCTCCCTAAACCACTTGTACCCTCTCGCTTAACACCTATGAAATGTAAAACTTTAACTTTCCAAAGATCGTACCTCAGCAGAATTACTAGAATTTGGAATACCCTACCAGAGGACCTTAGGCTCAACACTGTTGATCTCAGATTTTAGTTTATAATTTAGTGTATATTTAATTATTGTATTTGCATTTTATCATTTTGTTTATATTGTCAAGGGGCCACAGTAATTGGCGCAAGCTGTTGTGGCGCTCTTTCAGCTTGACTGGCAAATTTTAATAAATAAATAAATGAAAAATAATAGAATAAAGGTTACGAATAATTCTTAAACAGATTATAAAAATGAATGGATTTATAATGGAAATTGAACTGAGTGGAGTGCAAATTCGTAGACTACACATGATTTGAAATCATAAGTATGAGTTCAAACCAAAATTGCATGACACAAAGTTCAATTGCCATTTTCTTACATCCATTGTGAAATCATACATTTTTCTGTCAATATTATTATTTGTTTATTCACATCAGGAAACCGAGGTTATCATTTCGATAGATTAGAAAAAGGATGCGATTTAGAACAAAAAATTATGCGATTCGCGAATAAATTCCACTGTCGAGAGCCAATCAAATTGCACATATTCCCAGTGATTTCAAAATAGGTGTAATAATGTCTTACAAAGGGTCAGGGTTTGAAAGCCTCGCCAGCATACCTCAACCCAAATTTCCATTAATCCCACACCCACCCCCCACCATTGTTTTAACTATTACAGCTGTTAACTGGACTGTGATAGTATAGCGGAGACATAATAAAATGGGATGAACTTCGTAAATTACGGTCCCTGAAGTGACATGAAATTAGTTTAAATGTCCACATACTGTTACTGTCCCAGTTGCATTTGCTAAGCTAGGCGTAACCCTTATAATTCTACACTGTGCGATGTTCATAGGTTATTGAGAGTCACTGAAAGGAGTTCTCAACAAGCGGTGTGCAAACAAAACAGTTTTCATGCTGTAAGTAAAGACTACGCCTTTGATATCAACTTTAGCACACCCCTGCTTTCAGAGGCAAATAAAAGATACTACTAGCGTAAAGCTGAATAGGGCATTAACATACAGTGTATATGGCTCCCATTTCCTTCCAACACGCCCCGAAAGCCGCGGGTTACTTCAGGTATAAACTTTTCAGAGTAAGCTTGGGCTGAAGTTTATCTCTGTGCAGGGAACAGATTTTTAAACGGCCTCTTGTATGTATAGCAGCAGCTCTCAACTAACTCGTCTGGTACTGCTGCTAGTGTAGATTTGCCATCAGTTCATTTTCTTGGAACTACTACGATATGCAAATCAGCTTCAGTGCTCACGGCATTTTTAATTTGGCATTGAAAATATACTTCCGGTCACCTCTGCCCTCTGCCAAAAGCAAAAATTAAAATGTTCAAGCTCCTCGCCTTGCAGTGTAACTTCGCCGAATTCTTCCTTTCCCAATTAGTCAAGCATTGTGGAGGTATATACTCTTAAACCATTTATATTATATCTGGCAAGTTATTAAGAAGACAGCAAAGCACGAAGAAACGTAGAAATTATAGCCACAAAATTGTACCAATAAACAAATAATGAAACATCCGGTCAGCAGTCTGCGTCTTGTCATTTCCGGTCCCTTGTCACACATGTTGATTCGAGAACAAATTCTTCGCTTCTAAACGAACGCAAAGTTACCGTGCGAGCAGAGGCCCTAATGTGAATATCGAATTAGGACAAATACTAGGGGTGGTCACAGGCAAAGTTTTGTTACGTCCCTAGTCAATCAATCAATCCATCAATCTATCTTTATTCCTCCTAAGATAAAAAGACATATCTTAAGTTACATCAGCCGTTGGGAGTTTAAAAATACATAAGCCATACTGTATATAAATAATAGAAAGATGAAACTACATAAGACATACTATATACAGATAATAGAAAGATCAAAGATTATATCTAAAAATAAGCCTATTTACAAAATCATTCTTAAATCTTTCAGTCTTTATATCTGGGCGATGAGCCCTTTAGTTTTGTGAGTGGATACTTTGTTTCTTTCTTCTTCGGAATGATGTTACTAAGCGCGCAATCGGGATCCACTGAACGTACCTTGAAAAGCTTCTTATCTGCCTTTTCTAAAAGTTCTCGAATGTCCATTCTCTTAGATGTGTATTTCCTTTTAAAGCATCTATCCAGAAAGTTTTGTATGACCGTGAGATCTCAGTCTACAGCACCATAAACAGGCAGACCATAAGTGGTTCTTTTACGTCCCACTGAGTCAGATTAACTGAAAGTACTGTGAGACGGGACCTACGGTTTATCTTCCTTACCTGAGAAGACTAGAAAGTCTAACCGTTTGTAGATGTCATTAAAAAGGCAACACTTTCTCCTCAATTATTTACAGACCCTGAGTGCTGGTCCGGACGTGGTTTGAACCCACGACCTCGCGCATAGTATTCAGGTGCTCTACCAACTGAGCTAACCGGTCGGCGGTCAAGTAGGACTACCCTGCTCCCTGTGATTGTTGTTTCTTTCATCGGCTCTTTTCGTGCTTTTAAAATAAGAAACTCAAGGTACGGTGAGTACAGAACGTTTGCAAGCCGGCTTTCGTCAACCACGAATTTCTTGCACACCTTGAGCTCCTGCACTTCATTCGTGTTGGAACGTGGCAAGAAATGAGGGACACGCGTGCGTAGTTCGTAGCGACACTTAGAAAAAATCAGGCTAAAAATATGTCGAGCATAAATAGAGAGACTTGAGTGAAGAAAATTCCATTTTTAGACATACCTCCTTCAGCTTTGACTTTTCTACTGGTATCAGTCGGATCCTGTTCCTTGACATCGATAGCCGTCCTTTGACACAAAAATTACTCACTTGCCAGATTTATCCGCCACGGTATGAACTTTGAAGTTGAGCTTTCGCCTTTGGTAAGAAAAACATGGCGGAATGCCGTTTCCAAATGAATCGCCTTCGAAGAATCTAACTTTGATCGCCCGTGCGGGAACGAATTCCCTGGTATCAATCAGAATTATTGTCCAAAACAATGTTATTTACTTCCATGGAACTGTTTTTCTATCAAAGTTTCGGTCCACTACGGTAATCAGCATTGAATTTGCACTTTTTTAAAGTCTACTTGGATGAAGATAAGTCTCCATAGAAGCGCCATCAGTGCTGTGGATGTTTCGCGAGTTCCACGTTTTTGCTAGGTCCAAGTACGGTACCGCCGTTTTGTTTTCATTCTTCTCTTTCCCAGGCTTTTTACCGATAGAAATCCTCGGTAAAAGACTGAGAATGACAACAAATCCTTGCGGCGAGATAGCGGGAAAATTAAAGAGGAGGAAATCAAATTCATACGCCAAGAATGCCCGATATTTCGCCTAAACAGACAAAAATCGATTCATTTATTACTGAAAAATTTCCAGAGATTGATGGAGTACCCCAATAACTGACTTCAGTTATTTAACGAAGAAACATTGTTTTTTTCTTTACATCAAGATCATACAACGCTTGTTTACGTGATCTATTCCCTTGCAGTTGTTTCACTGGCGAAGCTAAAGAGCTAGTTGGGGCCTTGAGCATCTAAGGCAGTCAAATGACATGACCGATTGAAATTTTTTGTTGAGTTACTTTTAGGGCTTAATATCTTTAGATTTATAGTTGGCATTTTAGAAACTTGTACTTCTTTGTACTACTTGTAAATCAAAAAATACACATCGTTTGTCACTATCGTCCATTTGGCTAATGTTTTTGGATTTTCCCGTGTATTAAATTAACATGGGAAGCACTGGCGTTGTCAGTGAACTTTCTATTCATGTTATGTCGAGGTAATTTGTAGAACCCTCCCCCCCTTCCCCCCCCCCCCCCACACACACACCCCTGTTACGTAAATTACTAAATTTTGAACCATCCTATCTGTGTCAGTTTTACGTAATGCTTCCCCCTCCCATCAGGCTTTTCAGTCTCTCGTTCCTGATAACGATTCCACAGTCCCTTTAAAACAACAAAAACATTGGCTACTCCCTTGGTTAATTGCTGAGTTATAAAGATACTGCAGGTGGAACCATGTCTACCACATCAATCTAGCCACTGTCCTTAACAGCATGCTAAAGATTATACAATGAATGAGACAAAACTACTGTTATGGCTTGTTTTTACATTTTTAAGCTTCTTCCTGGCGCCTATATATGTTGAACCTGGGGACGGGAAGTAGACCTGATTTGGGGGATGAAATCAGTTAATTGCGATATGTTCGATCTGAAAGTTGAAGATCGCGTTTTAAACCGTAATGAACATAATTTATCAAGCATTTTAAAAAGAGTGAATTCGCATTTAATTAATATTTCTCAGATGTACGAGCGTCTGGATTTCTATTGTAAGGCAAATAACTTCGCAGGCGGTGTTGAGGTTGGAACAGTGGTCGTTAAAGGTGAGGTGACAACTAATTATAATTGAATGAAATAAATATTATTGCAGTAATCATCATCATCATCACCATCATCACTTTATTTCAATAATTTAAAATATACAGCTTACAAAAATACACAACCCGCATGTAGCAAAGCTAATCGAGGCGGGTTGTGTAATTTAAGATCTAATTTACCCAATCATCCTTAACATTAACATTTATATTCCCGTTACTGTTCCTCGTATATATTTCTCATTATAGTAGTCTGGAGATCTTTTTCTTTTCAAAATCACTACATGTAATCTTTCTTGATTATTTCTTTCATTATTATTTCATCAAGGACAGATGAGATGGTGGTGACCTTTTATTTGGGTCTAGACGGTCAATTCACGAGAAATACCAAGCAAAATAGTATATGCTACATACTTCATGAGCTTTAAAACTAACAACTCATGAGATTGCTTTTGTTGCAGTTTTCAAAGGTTTCATTTCCTTCAGCTGTACTGCATGTCAAGCTATTTTGTTTGACACTACTTCTTTTAAAGGAGCCATTCGTATTATAACATATGAATAGCTCAAATTGCTCTACATCTATCATAAAATACACATAGATGTGTGAAATGCTGTAGATCTCAATCACCATTTTCCAGAACATTCAACTGCCTTGCGAGCTCATCGCCTTCCGCCATGCATTTTGGAAAGGGCAATGAGCTATAGGAATGACGAAGTTTTACCCTCCCCCAACCCCCCCGCGTTACCGTACCCCTCCCGGCTCGCCCGATCTCCCTCCACTGTTGTTGTTGGTTTGATGTTTTCGGGGCACTGGTTAAATGTTAAGGCAAACCTTTTTCTTAATTGTACGTTTCTTGCTAGTAGTATACTATGTTGTTTTTAAGCCTTGTTTTGGATTTCCCTTGGATTTCCCTTGGATTTCCTTTGGATTTCCCGCATACTAATTTGAATTTCCCGCATACTAATGAAGTGTCTAGCTAGCTAGGTAAAAATGGGTTCCTTCATACTAATGAGCGTCGCTCTAGTACAATAAAAACAATAGACTTGCCCAAACTTGCCCGATCTCTTTTAACTGATTGGTTCATGTAGAATGTATTACGTGTTCAAAATAAAAGCGGGTAGATTTCGAAAGCGCTATGGTTCAAGCATTCGCTTCGCTAGGAAAAAAGTCTAACTGTCACCAATATTTTTTCAGACATTGCTCCAAACATGCAAGTCAAATCAAGCGCTAATGTTGTAACTTAGTTGAAAGCATTAAAATACAGGAACTTATTTGTTGTGTGGCACAAAACTGATCCATCTATTCGAAAAATCGCTTGGTTCTGACTGTTCTTTTAATAAGCGGTAGTTCTGTTCACACAACTAAAACACACACATGACAGAAATTTTAACCGAAAACTCTCTATTCAATCCCGACTGGTTGTTACAAAACTGCGTTCTCTTCCATCTCAATACTGAAAATCCCGATGCTATCTGAACTCTCAGCTTTGGCGATGAGAGAGAAAATAAATTCTTAGCTAACTTTTCTTGTTTTCCGCTCCGTTAGTCACTAATTATTCAAACTAGTGATCCAAACTACCCGATATTTGCATACGAACTCTGCAGTAAAAAAGCCCATGGGACATCCTTGAAACCACTGCCATTCAACAACGACAATAGACGGCTTAAGTTGTTTGGAACGATCAATATAAACACGCGACTAATATGAATTACACGTTTCTTGAGTGACAAACATAAACTTCATTGCCTTTTCTCAGCGAATGCAAAAACAATACAGAAAGTGATTTTAAATGAATAAAAATACATTTATTGACAACGAAAGCTCCAACAACTACGAAATGCTTAGCACAAAATGTCAGGAAATTAGGATGCATTCAATCGTCTCCATCTTCGCTCGGAAGATAATCACTCTTCTTAAAAGTTTCTGAATCAATGTGTTGCACTGCGTGACAATCAGAATGTTTTGGAACAACACGTTTCTTGAATCATTATTAGCGAATACAGAAAGATTAAGATACACAATGAATAAAAATCAATCAAGTGTCTCTATACTGCAAAAGCATTTAAACTTTCCGTATATTTTCTAATAAAGTTATATCAAAGATTTCCCTCCTCCTCCTCCTCCTCCTCAATTCTATTGTTTTCCCTCCTCCTCCTCCTCCTCCTCCTCCTCAATTCTATTGTTTTCCCTCCTCCTCCTCCTCCTCCTCAATTCTAATGTTTCCCTACTCCTCCTCCTTCTCCTCCTCCTCCTCAATTCTATTGTTTTCCCTCCTCCTCTTCCTCCTCCTCCTCAATTCTATTGTTTTCCCTCCTCCTCCTCCTCCTCAATTCTAATGTTTTCCCTACTCCTCCTCAATTCTATTGTTTTCCCTCCTCCTCCTCCTCCTCAATTCTATTGTTTTCCCTCCTCCTCTTCCTCCTCCTCCTCAATTCTATTGTTTTCCCTCCTCCTCCTCCTCCTCCTCCTCCTCAATTCGAATGTTTTCCCTACTCCTCCTCAATTCTATTGTTTTCCCTCCTCCTCCTCCTCCTCCTCAATTCTATTGTTTTCCTTCCTCCTCCTCTTTCTCCACCACCACAATTCTATTGTTTTCCACCACCACCACCACCACCACCACCACCGCCACCACCGCCACCACCAAAATCGATATAAAACCACATACAAGAGAAACTATGTCATTCGAGTTTGGGAAAGTGGTAGAAGAATAGAATTGTGGTTTTGGCGGTGGCGGTGGTGGTGGTGGTGGTGGTGGTGGAAAACAATAGAATTGTGGTGGTGGAGAAGGAGGAGGAGGAGGGAAAACAATAGAATTGAGGAGGAGGAGGAAGAGGAGGGAAAACATTAGAATTGAGGAGGAGGAGGAGGTGGGAAAACAATAGAATTGAGGAGGAGGAGGAGGAGGAGGAGGAGGTGGGAAAACAATAGAATTGAGGAGGAGGAGGAGGAGGAGGGAAAACAATAGAATTGAGGAGGAGGAGGAGGAGGAGGGAAATCTTTGATATAACTTTATTAGAAAATATACGGAAAGTTTAAATGCTTTTGCAGTATAGAGACACTTGATTGATTTTTATTCATTGTGTATCTTAATCTTTCTGTATTCGCTAATAATGATTCAAGAAACGTGTTGTTCCAAAACATTCTGATTGTCACGCAGTGCAACACATTGATTCAGAAACTTTTAAGAAGAGTGATTATCTTCCGAGCGAAGATGGAGACGATTGAATGCATCCTAATTTCCTGACATTTTGTGCTAAGCATTTCGTAGTTGTTGGAGCTTTCGTTGTCAATAAATGTATTTTTATTCATTTAAAATCACTTTCTGTATTGTTTTTGCATTCGCTGAGAAAAGGCAATGAAGTTTATGTTTGTCACTCAAGAAACGTGTAATTCATATTAGTCGCGTGTTTATATTGATCGTTCCAAACAACTTAAGCCGTCTATTGTCGTTGTTGAATGGCAGTGGTTTCAAGGATGTCCCATGGGCTTTTTTACTGCAGAGTTCGTATGCAAATATCGGGTAGTTTGGATCACTAGTTTGAATAATTAGTGACTAACGGAGCGGAAAACAAGAAAAGTTAGCTAAGAATTTATTTTCTCTCTCATCGCCAAAGCTGAGAGTTCAGATAGCATCGGGATTTTCAGTATTGAGATGGAAGAGAACGCAGTTTTGTAACAACCAGTCGGGATTGAATAGAGAGTTTTCGGTTAAAATTTCTGTCATGTGTGTGTTTTAGTTGTGTGAACAGAACTACCGCTTATTAAAAGAACAGTCAGAACCAAGCGATTTTTCGAATAGATGGATCAGTTTTGTGCCACACAACAAATAAGTTCCTGTATTTTAATGCTTTCAACTAAGTTACAACATTAGCGCTTGATTTGACTTGCATGTTTGGAGCAATGTCTGAAAAAATATTGGTGACAGTTAGACTTTTTTCCTAGCGAAGCGAATGCTTGAACCATAGCGCTTTCGAAATCTACCCGCTTTTATTTTGAACACGTAATACATTCTACATGAACCAATCAGTTAAAAGAGATCGGGCAAGTTTGGGCAAGTCTATTGTTTTTATTGTACTAGAGCGACGCTCATTAGTATGGAGGAACCCATTTTTACCTAGCTAGCTAGACACTTCATTAGTATGCGGGAAATTCAAATTAGTATGCGGGAAATCCAAGGGAAATCCAAGGGAAATCCAAGGGAAATCCAAAACAAGGCTTAAAAACAACATAGTATACTACTCTTGCTCTGTAACCTTTTTCATAATGGCGGACGCTTGAATATTCCTTTGTAAATATGTTAATGAGTCTTACTAACCTCACTTAAAATTAAAACTTGTATTGGATTAAATTTTGCACATTCTGCCCAGGCTAGTACGGCTAATTATCATAGAAATAAAAGAGTAATTAATTTCTTAATCCGCAGTTCAAGTATATGTAATTCAATTATTCATCACTCACGGGTTTATTACGAACCAAGAAAATGACCAGCTCCCAGTTGGCTTGTTGGCTCAGTCGGTAGAGCGCTGCACCGATATCGCAGAGGTCCTGCGACAACTCCCGTACAAGCCTGAAATTTTTTCATGCTTCGCTTTCATCACTGCTTAAAGTAGTGTTCATAACTGCGATGATCACTCACATTTTCATTTCTTAATCTGCAATAAAAAGACTCGTTCACACTCATTTCAAAGAATAATTTGTAGGGCGCTATTATGACAAAGGTCTATTTGCTTCATGGTTTTCGTTTTTCCACCGTTTTTCAGAATTTTATTTTTAATGTATGGAAAGTGTCAGTGATTATATTGAAACGGATCGGCGGATTTCAATATCTCTACACTCGCCATTCTGCTATCAAAGTCGTCTGGCATTAAATGTTGCGAACACAATCACAGCTCTTTTCGTAATCTAATGCATCTTTCAATTTTCATCCTTTTGGAAAAATAAAGTGTGATTACATCCGTATGCGTCACACATTTCTGCAAGTTTTAGCCAGAAGGAGCAAAACAACTTGCTGAGAAAATATTAACCTTGCAATCACAGGGAGCCGTGAAACGTCATCAATCCAATGTACAACTGCACGCATTTTTTCAAGATGGCGGTCACCGGTGAACTCGCCAGGGAGAAAGCGCAATTAAAATTTGGAGAAAATTTCTTAAAAAAATGGTTACGATGGACTGGAGTTTGTCTGGATTATTTGAAAGATTTGACGTAATTTGAGGTACTGATGTATTTATGTTACTGATTCCCATGAAGTCAGTTTCTGAGATTTGGTAGCCTATTAGTAGCCTGACTGACCTTCAATAAGTCTCCTATATCCAGGCCTGTTTCAACACCTAACATTTTGGTGAAGAAGATAAATGAAAAACTTTATCCTAAAAGGCCCGTTAATTGCGATTGAAAAAAAAAATTCGCCGCTTGGAAAACTGGCGATGTGCATTGCGTTTTCCGTTCATTTTTCGTTGTTCCTCTTTTTGGTCAGCCATGATGCTTTGTTATCGTAGTATGTTATTTGCCGTCTTAATAGCAGTAGTATTTTTGACTAGACATCGACGAATGCACCACAGGACAACCATGCAAGAATGGCGGAACATGTGCCAATACAATTGGTTCCTACAACTGTACATGCCCCAAAGAATTCACAGGCAAAGATTGCAAGACAGGAAACAGCTTATGCGGCATAACAATTCTAATTGCACTGGATTTGTTCCAAAAATTTTACTGGATGAGGATTAAAAAAATTTCACCCGATGAATCATTAGCTGCAAGTTCTTGTGCTGGTATCTAAAATGTCATTTGCAAGGGCCCGGTCCTGATTCATTTTCTATAGCGATGGTGTTTCTCGTATTTCTGCTTCAATGTTAGAGCCACATTACAAGCCAATAAGGAAGTGTACAGGAGATCCTAGTCCAAAACTGCATACATATAAACGCATACATATAAACCCCCATATAAACGCCCAAGAGATCATGTGTCACTCAACTTCTACAAGTGCTTCATGAGCTTGGCCGCGCCCTTGACACTGGAAAAGAAATCGATGTTATCTACTTGGACTTTTCCAAAGCTTTCGATTCTGTCAGCCCTTTAAACTGAAATCCTATGGAATTTCTGGTTCGCTACTTGACTGGCTCTCTGACTATCTCTCTGACCGGAAACAACGTGTGGTTGTTGAGGGTATCTTTTCTTTTTTGATGTTACTTCCGGTGTCCCCCAAGGGAGCATTCTCGGTCCTCTGCTTTTCTTATTTTATGTGAACGATCTTCCAGACGTTGCTAGTAATTCAACTGTTGCGCTATTTGCTGACGACAGTAAATGCTTTAATATCATTGAATCATCCTCAGACCATCATCTCCTCCAGCAAGATCTGGATACAATGTGTGACTGGTCTCTGTCCTGGCAACTGAAATTTAATACATCAAAGTCTTTCCTTCTCAGGATTTCTCGTAAACTTTTTCCTTCAACTAGTTCATACTCTCTTGATAACCAGCTTGTCAAAAGTGTGGCATCTCATAATGATCTAGGTGTGGTAATTAGTAATGACCTTAAGTGGTCCCCTCACATCGCTAAATGCACTTCTAAGGCAAACCGCATGCTAGGTTTCCTTCGAAGGAACTGCATGCTAATGACTGACACTCGCTGTCGTCGACTATTATTCCTTGCCCTTGTCCGGTCCCATTTATCTTATGGTAGTGAGATCTGGGCACCTCAAGGCTCTTCCCGTGACCTATCTCTCTTGGAGGGGGTTCAACGGCGTGCTACGAAATTTATTCTTAAAGATTATGACTCTCCTTACATTCTCCGCCTCAAGAAGCTTAAATTGCTACCGATAAGCTACTGGCTAGAAATTAAGGATCTTATCTTTTTCTTTAAATGCAAACAGGGCCTGTATGATCTAGATATTTCCTGTTACGTCACGTTTTCTTCTCTTCGTTCTTCTCGCTCCCGATCAGGTCAGCAAAATCTACTTCAGCCCAACTCCTGCAGGACTACACTATTCAGAAATTCTTTTTTTAATAGAATTGTCTTTATGTGGAACAGTCTTCCTCTGTCTATACGTAATTGCACGTCACTTCCATCCTTTAAGAACCAGATTTACTCTCAGTACTTTTCTAAACTGGACACTACTTTCGACACAGACAGAATGCGCACATGGAAAACTTACTGTTCTAAGTGTCGCTCTTACAATCTGACTTGTTGCTACTGATTACACTCTTTTTTTTTCTAATTATATTTCAATTAAAAATTATTATATTTGATATGTTAGCTTTCGTATTTCTTATTTGGCTGACCTTTGCATGGGACCTGTGTCCTGTTGGTCAGACCCTCAACCAAGTTGCTGTTTTATTTCGTCTTATATTCTATGTTTTCTTGTTCATGTATCTTGTCACCATAATGTTTTAAGTTTATTTTTTAATCTTGCATCATTGTAACAGCTCTTTTGGTTGTAAAGTTAATAAATAAATAAATAAATAAATAAATAATCTTTATAACTGTATAGTTTAAAGAACCTGTGCGACGCACTAAATATGGAGTCGCGGCAATAAATCTGCAAGTATTCATATTTGTTAACAAACATATTATACCTTGCAGTCGAAATAGATAATTCATTACCCTTTCGTCACTTCATTTTGCTCCGTTTCCTTTCATTGAATTTTGCAGGTCATAATTTTAAGAAACGACACAAAGTTTTTGATTTTAAAAAGATATTTTTCGACAGTTTTTGTGTCATCTTCAGTTAGTTCAAATTTTCACAAAGTACAAAGCTGAATTTATAATGTTACACATAATGCTAATTAGACTAATAAGTTATTATTATGTATGGATAAAACCGCTGGCCATAATACATGGTTGTTCATTTTTGTCTGTTAACCAATCACATTAAACCACGCTGTCAGAGCTTCTGATCCAACATGGCGTTCGTGTTGTGATATATGTCACAATCATAACAACAAAAGGAAAGAAGACAATGTATACCATTACAAAGAAAGTTGAAAATTGACATGATACAGGTCCTTGTGTTAACTAATACTTATTGGTTCTGGCAGATGTAAATGAATGCGTGAGCAAACCCTGTAAGAACGGAGGAACCTGTACGAACTCGGTTGGTGGATACAATTGCACTTGTCCTAGCGGATGGACTGGAAACAATTGTGAGGGAGGTCTGTACGATCAGTAGTTTCTTTTGTCTAATCAAGAACATCGGTAACAACATGACCAAAATAGACACCATTCAGATGAGAATATTACAGGTTTGGTTTTATTGTTTGAGCAAATGGTGGTGTCGACATTCATGTTTATTCGAGGTTAAACCGCTCTCGCTGTTCTAAGGGAAAATTTTAATGACGGAAATGAGTGAAAAAGGCAGTGCAAACCAGAGGGAAAAAAAAAGATTTTATCGAAGGTGTAGGGCAACTTGGGAGTTATAGGCTTACTTTAAGTTCTTACAAAGATCGTATTTGTAGCGGATTGTGTGATAATTTGTTTTTTTTCATTCTCGGAGTTTCGACATTGCTTGCAATAGAGGTCGGATTGTGGATCTCAACGCTCACTGGAAATGTTATATTGTTACTTAGATATTCGTTAAAGTTCAACCGTAAAGAATATGGAATCAACGATTTTTTTTTTGCGAAAAGTTAACAAAATCCTACACAAGATTATTGTAAGAAACTCAGTATCATAAGTCCATGCAACAGCTAATTATAAGGATTCGGATTTCAACAATTTTGGGGGATTTGCATACCTCTATTAACCTCCTTCTCCCATCAGTCGTTTAACTAAAGTAAAATTTCTCGAACACAATCATGGCTCCTTTGGTTAGCTATTGCACCGCAGAGCCTTGATAAATCTTTCTTTCAGTTTTTAATTTATTAAAAAAAAATATGTAGAGCACTACTACTCAGTTGGATTACAACCGTGCAATTAAAACCTTATGCGCCACATCGTTTTTGTAGAAAGTTTAGCCAGAAAACAACTGGCTTACCAGGGGTTCCTGTAGCTCAGTGTTACGGAGGTCATAGGTTCGACTCCTGTCTGGGACTCTGATTTCTTTTCAGTTGTCCTTTCGCCCGTTGCCAAGCAACTAGCATATCATCTTTTTTAAGGGAACATCAGACCATCACCATTATTAACAACTGCAAAAGCTAAAGAATACTCAGTAATTCTAAATGAGAGATAAATTGTGATAGAATACCAAAGATGGGCGGTGTGAGGTGCGCTCTGCCGGCCTTCGTTTTTTTATTGTTTCCTTGTTAGCCAACCGTAACTTTATCGCGGTATATTATTTACCATCTTAAAAACAACTTGCTTTTTGCCTACTAGACATTAACGAATGTACCTCAAGAGAACCGTGCAAAAATGGCGGAAAGTGTTATAATGCAATTGGTTCCTACAACTGTACATGCCCTAAAGAATTCACAGGCAAAGATTGCGAGACAGGTAAGAGATTATATGAAAGTACACTTCTTATTTCGAAAATTCGTTTCTGCGTATCTATCTATTTTAAAAGTGTAATTAACAACTACTGGATGAAGTTGAGCACGTTAGCGAGAATTATGATGGCCGAGATCTGCCTTAGCCGAAGGCTGAGGCGGATAACGCAAACCGAGGCGTTTGTAAAAACGAGCGCGCACAATGGTAATGGTAATGCATTTATATACCGCACATATCACATAGTTTCATAGCTTTTTACAAACCTTCCCTAGGGTGAGATCGGACTTCACCCTGTAAAGGCTCCTCTGGAAGCCGCTACAGTCCTTTTTTGATCTCACCCACCCAACCCAACCCAGACACGAATGTCAAAGACATGCTACGTCAGCCTGTAAACAACTTTATTTGTAAGCTTACAACCTAAAAGTTTCAGCCCAATCCGAAAGTCTCCAGCAAAATCTTACAACAGTCTACTTCAAAACTTGTTTAAAAGCTTCAGAAAAACAAACGTGTTTCTCGCGTGTGTAAAACTATTGTCTGCAATATGACGTCCTTCTGCATGTATAAAACCTATTGTCTGTAGGTATGACGTCACTTCAACATGTATAAAACCTATTGTCTGTAGGTATGACGTCACTTCTAGATGTATAAAACATATTGTCTGTAGGTACGACCTAACGCAAACAGTGCCACCAGTAATTCACTGGGTGTTTTTTGCCAAACAAAATTGAGATAGTGACACCAATGCGTAATAATTATACTTATTGCCTTTCGATTCGCAGATGTAAACGAGTGCAGGAGCAATCCTTGCGAGAACGGAGGAACCTGCGGTAACTCGTTCGGAGGATACGTTTGCACTTGTCCTAGCGGATGGACTGGAAACAGTTGTGAACGAGGTCTGGACAAATGATGCTGTTTCAGAGACAAAGTGTCATCCACGTTGCTGTGTAGCTGCACGCATGTGCATGTTATTGTCTGCAATATCTTCTATTCCAAACGATAGGAAAACATAAATGGGCAAAAACAACATAAAAACAACCATGAGATTGAAAAGATGAAATTACACTGATCTCTGAACACTCTTAGCACCTATTTCCTAACTGTCACTAACATCCCTACTTTTCGTCTGAAGGGAAAAAGAGGGGAAACAAAACATATCAAAACTCGTCTTGATAAACGTCGGACGGAACTCTTCCGGTACAATGGATCAACCAACCGCTCAACGCCCTCGCTTCCCCCCTCCCACCCTCGCCTCCCCACAACCACCACCTCCTCCTCCGTTACGACATATGAATGGCTATTCAGTCCCATAATTCCCGTAACGTAAATTAGCAATATAACGACAATGCATGTGTAATGAACACTGTGTGGTAATTAAATTTTCATTCATTACAATGCAGCTTTACCTTCACCTCCAAGAAATATCACCATGTCATTTCTGAACGAGAGTGCAGTACGTATGTATGGATGCCTCCAATTAGAACTGGATTAAGTCACGTGTTCTATGATGTACGCTGCTTGAAGCCATGTGTTACCAATGACAATTGTCGTGACACAAGTTGTGGAGATGATGTCAGTTATTTACCTAAAAAGGAAGGACTAAATGTTACTCAAGTGACAGTGACAAACTTGTTACCTTTCGAAAAGTACACCTTTAATGTCTACTCCAGTGAAGAGGATGGTTTACAAGGAAACTTTAGTACGCTGACCATAAAAACGCTTGAATCTGGTAAGTGAGTTCAAGGAGTAAAGGTTTCCTTTCGGGTCCAACTCAAACGAACAATAATGAAAATTAACAATGTAGAGACGATAATTTAATGAGGAACTGAATGTAGAAATCTTGGAAATATTGTCGCGAGAGTTTTGTTAGGTCGTCCTTGAAATAGATGTCAATGGGTTGCTGGTTAAGGCTGCCTCCATATCCGTACAAGGGAGAAGATTCATATATAGGATCAATTAGAGAGCTCATTGGCAATAACATATGGATACCTCACAAATTAATGTGATTGGGTAAGCTGAAGCCACTCTAAAGGCACTAGGGCCACTTGGTAGCGGGCATTACCCCTTAAATCTACCAAAGCAAAGATTGAGCCCAAGATTGAGCCCAAGTCATCAGTCATCAGCATGGCATAGCTAATGCTCAGGCTCAAGTACCCAGGCACATATCCATAAAACAAGCAGTGGATATTTATGGATATGTGGGTACTTGAGCCTGAGCATTAGCTATGCCATGCTGATGAGGCCTAACAAGGCCGAAACAGCTGTCCATGGCTGATAATGCTTGGGCTCAATCTTTGCTTTGGTAGATTTAAGGGTAATGCCCGCTACCTTATGGCCTTAGTGCCTTTTGAGTGGCTTCAGCTTACCCAATCGCATTAATTTGTGAGGTATCCTTGTCACTCCAGCCACATCCCACAAGCTTTACGTTTTCACGGCAATAACATATGGCCTGTCCTTCAACCGAACCCAGGGTTGTCATGGTCAGGGAACCGGAAACCTTTGGGGACAAGTCAGAGAATTGTGCATCAAGTCAGTGAATTTTTAAATTCCGCCTGAAAAGCCAATAAAAAGTCATAGAATGCTACTTTTGGCTGGCCGTTAGGTTTGGGAAGGAGACTCCTTGTTCATAAAGGTTATGTCGTTCCAACACATCTCTGCAAAGGAACTGATTTCTGTGGCCTCATGCTGCCTTTAATGCCCAAGGATTTGTCTTGGATGATCAGTGAAAATTGCTTTATGGTCAGTGAAACGTCAGGTAAATGTAGCCATCCCTAAATGTCAGGAAGCTGTTCGAAACACATGCCAACACTGTTATTTCCTGTGCACAAGTCTTCACTATCGCTGCCTATTTATCTTTTTTTTTTGGACTTGCAATTTCGAGCAGAGAAACACAACAGCAATGAGTGTAGTCTTGCGAACAGGGTCTATTTTTTTATGATAGCTTTCTATCGAGTTTCCTTTTCTTTGTTTAGCTCCTGGTAAACTGGAAGTCTTCCTTGAACTGTTAGAGGGGACTGCGATTCGTATTTGGTGGAAATTGGACCGCACAAATGGCGTCATGCTGGCATATAAATTAACTTACACCAGGATTGATGATCCTCAGGATACACGAACTATTACGACAACGAACACGACCGTTATTTTATCAGGACTTAAACCTGGAAAGACATACAGATTTATGGTGAGTTAGTTTGCACAATAGAATAACCAATTAAAAAAAAAAAAACAAAAACTTCCTCCACAATTATCTTAGAGAATACCCATGCAGTGTCAAAAAATGACCAGGGGGTTTGAACGTCACGCTCCTACCATGATATGTGAATAAATACGCGATCAGGATGGAATTGGAAAGCAGCAGCACGCATTATTATTTTTGAAATGCAATATGGAGTCTCAAAGTTTGAAATTGAATGCCACTAACACAAGTGCCTTAATCGCCAACGATCCGCCTTAATATAATATAAAACGAAGTAGAGACTGTAACCGCAATGGTTTTGATTATTCACGACATTATCTCTCGTTCGTTTCACTTTTTAATGTGTAAGGGCACTCAATACCTCTTTTAAATGTCTCCAAGAATACCACCACCCCCCCCCCCCATCCCATCTCCGCCAGGAAAAAATACCTTGACAAATTGCGATTCTTCAGGGTGTAAACGCCGTATACTTTAATGGTATTATTTTATGCCAATAACAATAGGTTCAAAACAGTATTCTATCGCAGGACGACATTGGGTTGTTTTCCTTTCTTGATAGGTGACAGCTGAAAACAACGCGGGTCGAAGTTCCAGTGAAATGAAAACATTTGTAACAAGTGGTTTGTTGCCAGTTCCATATTCTATATTATTCTGATCATGAATGGTGGTGATGTCTTATGTAGCTGCAGTGACATCTAATCTACTTGTTCTGCACTTTCTTTGGTTATCAGGATATCTTACCTGTTAGAAGTCAAAGGAATTTTTTAGATATTAGATTGTTTTAGTAATTAGCCATCTAGATCGTATAGAAAAGACGCTATACTAACTCGTCATCATCATCATCATCATCGTCATCATCATCATCATCACCGTCGTCGTCTTCGTCGTCGTCGTCGTAACTTTTACTTTAACTGTTATTGTCACTGTCGCTGCCACTCCCAGTGCCACTGTCACTGTCGATGTCAATTTCGATGTCGATGTCGATCTTGATGTCAATGTCAATGTCCATGTCACTGCCATTGCTATTAACACCTAACATCTCTTAGTGCCGCTTTGCTATTGTTTTGGTTACTGTTATTGCTTTTCTTCTTCAGGCGTTTCCGGTTCCAGCCAAACTATTCCAGGCGGTTCCAGTTCCAGTCAAACTATTTACATTGTTGTTTCTGTGATACTCGGAGTTATCGTTTTGATTGTGTTGACTCTTTTAAAGATATACTGTTATCGACGAAGGTGAGAGCCAACATTTTTTTGTTGTTGCAGTTAAAAGATTTTCAGTGGAAATCAAAACCAAACTAATTACTCAACCAACCACAACAGAGGCAATCAACGCAATGAACCAATCAAAATTCTTAGCAATTACATGTAGCCGGCTCCAAACAATGGAAATTGCAAACGAGCGAGTCGCGATTTGTTTTACTGTCCTTGCTTCTCTTTGGCTCAGAAAGTGGCACGCGTTTTGCCGGCCAATCCGTCACAGAGCGAAGTATTACAAAAACCAAATTCTGAATTTCGTAGATTTAGACTTACCATCACTGATTCTTAAGCTCGTATTATTAGCTTTAGTCTCCTTTTTTATGTCTGTGCAAACACGCCCTCCATGGAAACCAGCTAAGGGTTGTTGGGGCTAGCACTGTTTCTTTGATTTAAATAAACCATACCATACCATCCCATTGAAAGGTCACCTTACGTCTACAAGATAGGCTCTTTCGTTCTTTATCCCTTTGAGGCTTATTTGGTCACCACTGATTGTTTTGTTTGTCTGTTTGTTTGTATTGACTTGTACTATCGAACAGTCGTCTCCCCAATTACGACTTGACATTTCTTGGTTGATGACATCGCATCAATCGTTTTAGGCATAGCCAGAAATTCTGAACCATGAGCGGCGTTACATAGGTCATTACATTCAATGTTCTGATTGGCTCACGGCTTTCCCGTAAACAAGTCACGCCAGCGCCGTTGCCGACCAGCAAACTTTGAGCCCAGAACATAAAGATTATCTAGCAAATATTATTTCATGTCTAAGATAATTTCATTAAAATAAGTTCTGAAAAAAACTCTACTGATACTCTCCTGTTTTCTCCGCCTCGATTTCGTATAATGACAAGCGTTTTCAAGCGGTTTTGAGCAGCCGTAAATTAGATCGAGAATCATTTTCAATCGGTGACTGATATGTCACGCAGCACGAAAACCTTCAAGGGATTTCAAGTCCCAGGCTTTATCTCCTTCAAAAAAACGCTGAAAGGAACCTGGAGGACAGCTTCAAGCATATTCAAAATGGCGGTTAAATTTAGTCTTGAAAAGTACACTTGCGGTGGAGAAAACAGCTCGCGTACGTTGAGCGTTTGGTACGAGCGATTATTAAAACCGTGCAGACAAAGATGAGAACTTTTCGGGAAATTCAAGCATCTTTGAAAGGACAAACCGCAAGATTTCCAACTCGAAGAGAGTCAAATATTATGGACATTGAAAGCACTACATGTGTTCTTCACGTTCCACATGGGTATGCATGATTCTAACCATTAGCAAGTTGAAGAAACTTTTGAGAAGAGGCAGTGGTTTGCATAATCTTAAAAGGTAAGTATGGCGGATCCTTGTAGTTTATTGTGCGATCGTTCAAAAGCGAAAACCGCAAGGATTATAGTTTGTTCAGCAACGAAACCACTTCCAAATTAAAAGTATTGCCACAACGAAAGCACTTTGGATGCGTACTGTGAAATTAAACCACCTGAATCTCTTCAGTAATCGATTGAACGATCGCTTCCATACGTTTTCCTATAAATAAGAAGAGAGCACATGGCAGTGTTTCGTCACGCGTCGCAGGGAGTAACGGTTCGGAATTTCTGGCTATTGGAGACTCTGGACAGGAACCTTTGTCAATCGATATACGTTTTTATTTTTTGTGACAGCAGAAAGCAATACAGAAGAGAGGGAAGATTAGAAGATACACGAGGTAAAGATTACGATAATATCTAAATGCCCCAAAACCTAAAAAAATTGACTTTCAACAAAACCTCCTTGCTTGTGCATCACACTGATGCTTTCAAAGATCTATCACTTTATTGTTTTTCAAATTCTAGTCACAGTGAGCGTTCCTCTTGAGGGAGAAGAGTTTCAAATAGACCATTGCCTGCGGGAAACAGACACAGAAGATACCGCGGATGGTGATGAATATGTAGATACGTCTCATGCTCAGTCCTTTGAATTGGAATGTGAGGATTTACGTTTTGAAAGGCACTGATGTTTTCTAATATCGCTTTATTTTTTGTTTAATTTTAGTCAGAGTGAGCGTTCCCCTTGAGGGAGAAAACATTCTAATGGATTATTTGGAATTATTGCCGGAAACAAACACAGAGGATACCGAGAATGGTGATTAATATATAGAAGATATTACATGTGGCCTGGCAGCTTAGCTCGGGAATGGGCCATGCTGGGACGCAAACAACCCACTGGGACAAGACAAACAAAGAAAATTACCATTTTAAATGATGTAAGCTCTTTGTTTGTCTAGTGTCTGAAGACGAGACGTCCTGCAAAGGGCCCATCCTGCGATTTTTAATACAAGTGCCTTGATTTTAGACATTTTCATGCTGATCAATTAACAATTATTCAAGGAAGTGGAGGTGAATAGTAGTGAGATATCTACCGCTTTCACTAACACTAAGGAAAGTAATTGTTTAAGTATATACAACACAAGATGAATAATCAGCCGACTGAAAATTTGCGTTATTTCTAACAATAGAGCAACAAATGTACATCAGAAAATAATGAAAATCTTGCCGCGCTATTTGAATAGAGGTAAGCAATTTCTTGTTGTAATAGTTTCCGTCTCGCGTTTTTGCGGATAAGTAAACTTCTGAAGTCACATATTCAATTATCTGAGTGACATTTCTGCAATTGGTGTTTCAAATTCGTCTCGCTTTTGAAACCATGCTGCACCACCACTTATATAATGCTCGACAGTTCACGCAAACAAGGTATTGTACCTTTCTTATGCCTTAAAATTTGAGTTTGGAAAGATTATACTAGACAACTTACCTTTAAATACAGTCGTACCAAACTTTGTTGCCATTTTTCGGAACAGCCGCCTCGTTTATCGATGAAAGTTGCTCCTCAGTAACCGAAGGGAAACGGGAAGCCATTTTGTTAACTCCGTTTGCTGAGGTGAACAGTACTTGCTATTCACCTCCGAGCTAGCCAATCAGGATGTGCGGAAAGCACTATTCACTTGTGTATATATAATTTCTGAGATAGTGCCAAGTCCAATTTGAAAATTCTGGACTTCAGTTAGCGGCAAATTAAATTTTCCAACAAAGGGTCCCCGGAACTGTTGATTGGGTTGGGTGGAGAGTAAGAAGTACGGCAAGGAATAAACACAACAACATTTCATGTAGAGTCGACATTATTACAAACATCAAGCACATCGTGAGAATGGCACCATATTGCATCATGGGAGTAATACCATGCATGCACTGCGGGCACTTTTGATTACATCATTGTATTTGATCAACTTCCCTTCTTCTTTAAGAAAATGAAAAGTAAGATTTTCTTTAGCCTTGGTTCCTAGTAAAATATGAACGTTGAATCTTTCACTGAAGATGTCCACCTTATGAATAACAACAATATGAAAGTTAGAAGGTTATGTTTCTGATTAAAACAGTTCGATTGACCAACAGTGTCTATTTACACGCATAATCCTTGAAACGAATAGGTGGCCTGATTTCACGTCTCGGTCTATTTATACTTAGTGACTGTCCACGACTGTCAGTAGGAGTAGTTGCTTCTTGATCACTACATGGCTGATTTTCTTTCGGCGATACACAACAACGGGAGATTTGTCACGAGCATTTCGAACGACTTTAGTAGGTCTCATGTGCACGCGATTTCTGCGGTACTTATCTCCATCCACCTGGTAAGTGTTAGGGCCTAAGATCGCGGTTACTTTGCCAAATTTCCAGTTTTTTCCTTCCACATGTTGAAAGAATACGCGTTGTCCAACGTTAAGTTCTGAGAGTTTGCGTGATCCACGGTCATGATGATTCTTCACACTGCATTTCCGTGCATCACGCTTCTCTTTCACAATAGTGTTCTTTGGGCTGCTATGCATACTAGGTAAGAAACTTCGCGTTTTGCGGTTAAACATCATTTCTACTGGACTTAGACCTGTTTCCTGACGAGGGGTGTTCCTTTGTTCTAGCATTGCTTCGTACGGATCACCACCATCCTTGTAAGTCTTGATCAGAAGATGTTTCATGATATTTACAGCAGATTCTGCTTTGCCATTTGCACGCTGATGCATTGGTGATGAGGTAATGCGAGAAATGCCCCAATTCATGACAAACGAACTGAATTCTTGACTGGCTGAGGGCCTCCGTCAGACACGATCACTCTTAGAATACCATACCGGGAGAAAATGTTTCTTGAGGAGTGTTATGGTACAGGCACTTCTCAGGGTTGTTAGGATATCAATCTCTATAAAGTTAGAGTAATAGTCTATAGCTAATACAATAAAGTAGTGTTTCCCAGCTATTTCAAATAGGTCAAGACCAATTTTCTGCCATGGCCTATCACCATCTTTGTGTTTCAATGGTTCTTGAGTATTTCGTGGTTTCATTTCATATGAATCAGCTAACTGTTTTATATCACCAGCCATGCCAGGCCAGAACACAGCCTCTAGCTTGACGTAGCATACTGTCGCAGCCTAGATGAGCACTACGGAGGCGTTTCTTAATGGACGCTCTCAGTTCAGAGGGGCTCACTACTGCTTCCCCTTTACTAGAATGCCACCAATTACACTTAGTGAGTCACGCACATCAAAATAAGGTAAAGCACAAGAGGGAGTATTGTGCTTGTCTTGTGGCCATCCTTCCAAGGACTAACTGGACTACTATTTGTAGGTTGTTGTCACGAAAAGTCGCATCCCTTATTTCGTCCAGACGCTTATCAGGGACGTCAGCAAAAGAGGTGATGTTTATGATTCGGGCGCGGTCGTCCTGGTTACCTTCGACGGAGTCCAGTTGAGCTCTGCTTAACGTGTCAACAATGTGTAGACAGGTACCTTTGACGAAAACGAAGTTGACATCATATCGGTTGTAACGCATCATGATGTCTCAGAGACGCTTTGGAGCCATACTTAAGGGCTTCTGTAGTATTGCTGCAAGGGGTTTATGGTAGTTCTTCACCGTCACGGATCGACCATAGGCATACTGGCATATAAGACAGGTAAGGCTTCTTTCTCTATTTGTGCCCAGTTCAGTTCCGATGGTGTTAATGCTCTTGATGGGTACTCAACAGGACGCCCTTCTTGAAGTAACACAGCGCCAATTACATGTTTGCTGCTGTCTACTTGAATGACAACTTCATTGGCTGAGTCAAAATAAGCTAGGCAAAGAGGTTTCGGAAGATCCTTCTTCAAAGTTAAAAGCATTCTCACATTCTTTAGACGATACGAATGGAGTGTCCATTCGAGTTAAAGCACGCATTGGTTCAAGTGTTTCAGCCAGGTTAGGTAAGAATCTGGCCATACATTGAGCCATGCCGCAGAGACGCCTGACACGTTCCACATCAGTTGGCGCTGGCATGCCACGAATAGTTTGGACTTTAGCTTCATCAACTTTCACGCCATCTTTTGTGATTCTGTGTCCATGAAATATTATCTCAGGCCAGTTTGCTGTTAGGATAATGTTCCTCTCCATACTCCTTTCCAAGGTTTTGGTTAGGTTTTGCTGGTTGTCGCTAAGGGCTTCTTCCGTAGTACCACGCCGTGCAATCACGACATCATCAACAATGTTGAATACACCATCGAGATCTCCTAAGGCTTCATCAAGCTTGCGCTGAAAGATCTCTCTGGAGACTTTAAGGCCAAAAGGTACCCTTTTCCACATGTACCGGCCAAATGGGGTAATTATTGTGGTGAGCTTGCAGGAGGCTTCATCTAGTCGAACATGCCAACACGCTTCTTTCACATCAAGTTTGCTTAAGGCCTTGGCATCTTTAAGCTTTAGAAGTACGTCATCACGTACTGGCAGTTTGTAATGTTCACGTTTGAATGCTGCATTTAGAGGCTGAGGATCAATGCATATGCGCAGTTTACCATTGGGCTTGTGGAAGATATATAGCCTTTCGACTGACCCACTCAGTTGATTCGGTCACAGGAACCAGAACGCCTTTGCTTAAAAGTCGGTCTAATTCTTCCTTTACCACATCTTGAATTGCAATGGCGATTTTCCTACACGGAGGTACTTTAGGTGTAACACTTTCATCAGTTCTGAGGGTGGCCTCGCCCAGATCACCAAGTAGTGGGTAAATACTTGAGAGATAAACTGATCTTTGTTTATGGTTATGAAACCAAGTTCCTGAATGGTGTTTAGACCTAACAGGTTTGTAAATCCATTCTGGACCACAATAAACTTAACTTCTGATTCTGTGGAAGGGCGAGGATTCTTAACTTTCAAGAGAGTTTCCCCTAGGTGTTTCAGGTTAGTTTTGTCCCACATGTTAAGGCGTGAAGTTGTGGGAGACACTTGGTGTTGCCTTAATTACATGCTTCTGACAGATAGTGTTAACATCGGCTGAACTGTCAAGTTGGAATTTGACATCAAGCTCATTTACAACTAGTGTGGCAGTAATGCTGTCTTCCCCATTACTCATGGCCATAAACCATTCATCATCATAGCTTTTCTCATCATCATGTGACTGAGTGACTGCATGTACTTTCTTGTCGAACGGTTCTTGATAAGGAATGTTCCAGAATCTGTGAGACTCGATGACTTCATTGGCACGCGGGTTACAGTATCTCTTTAGCGCTTGACTTTATCGGACTTATTTTTATCATGAGCGTTACCCAAGATCGGACGAGATTATCGTAAACTTTGATAACATGAGGTCCTGCACAATTCAAAATAATGGAAGTTTGTACGTTACCGTCTTTCTAAGATGCACCAGAAGGTTCTAAGTAGACCTCCACTTTCCGTTTGCACCGTTTGAAGTTTTCCGACACGTTCCCCGAATTGACATCCACTTGCGGGGGAACTCGAAATTGTCCAGTTTCTGTAGTGGCCATTTCGTCAAGAGGACCCCGAGGCTGCCACCATGTTGATTGGGTTTGGTGGAGAGTAAGAAGTACGGCAAGGAATAGACACAACAACATTATAAACGTAATGCCATTACAAACATCGAGCACATGGTGAGAGTGGCACCATATTGCATCATGGGAGTAATACAATGCATGTACTGCGGGCATTTTTGATTACATCATTCTATTTAATCAACAAGAACTTTCTCCGGGTGACCTTTTTAGAGAATTAATGCAGATTTTACTTCAAAATACAGATAAAAATATTCGTATTAGTACTCCAATTGTTACTTTCTGCCCTTTTTTACGCTTATATTCTTTACAGAAAAATATTATATGACTGCAAATTAACTACTGCTGTACGGGGGGAGGGGCATAGCAACCGCATAGTCACTTGCATATCTAGCCAAATTTTGCCTTTTTGACACAATTCTTCATTGTTCTCACATTGTTTTCAATAAAGATTGCAAAATTTGTATATTTCTACATTCCATAAGCGTTTTGACATGATTTTACCTTAATTTTCATTACTTTCTCTCTTTCTAAGAAAATAGTGAAGTCCAAGATGGCGGATCCAAATGACGGGTTTAAGACGTCAAATAACGTCACAGGACGTCATAGTCTACAAAAATAACGTCAGCTTGTAAAACAAGCTAAGGCCTTTCTACTCAATGTAAATTTTGTTTTTTTCTCAATGTAAATTCATTTCGGGGAGAGGGGATCTTGAACTGTTCGGGCTGCATTCAGATGCTGAACCACGATTCCGTAGTACCTTTCTGAAGTACATCAAGAGGGGTTTTTGTCATACATATCGTTAAGTCGCTAGAAAACAAACAGAGACTGGATTTAGCTGAGGACAGCACGTGAAGTTAGACTTATTTCAAGGAATATTCGTTCGGGCACAATCAATGTGCTTCCTGAACCCATAGATTGGGGCTGAGAAAGACGTGGAACCAGCGTGGTTCACCATACCGCTGTAAAAGCAGGTCCATTGTTGTTGCAAGAAGGATGTAAATGTGTTGTATATAACTTCAACATGAAATTTTGGCGAACGTTAATTTCGGGAATTTCTCGATTTAGAAAAAAAATATCGCGAAATTAAAGTGACATCAACAAAAAGTGTCGCATACATAACATAATGCATTTCGGGACTGACATTCTGTCAATAATCAAGAACGAATTAGTTAAGTTCCACTTATTTCATGGAATATTCGTGCGGGCACAATCAATGTGCTTCCTGAACCCATAGATTGGGTTTGAGAAAGACGTGGAACCAACGTGGCTCACCATACCGCTGTAAAAGCTGATCCATTGTCGTTGCAAGAAGGATGTAAATGTGTTGTATATAACTTCAACATGACATTTTCGCCAACGTTAATTTCGGGAATTTCTCGATTTAGAAAAAATATCGCGAAATTAAAGTGACATCAACAAAAAGTGTCGCGTACATAACATGATGCATTTCGGGACTGACATTCTGTCAATAATCAAGAACGAATGAGTTTATTACTATTGAAAGTACTTACAGAAGCTCGCAAGTGCAAAAGCAAATGATCAGTGGAGTTAACTTTGAAGACGTGAATTTCGGATTTGAATGAAAAAGGTTGGTGGAAATGGTCGAAATGTATAACTTTTTCCAGTCCTTTCATTTTATTTTAGAACTTCTTAAATAACTTTACCAAGGGAAATCGTGTCTTACGCAAAGACGCGAAATAACAGTGATTCAAAATACAAAATTGAAGTTTCACGAAATAAACCAATCTAAAAGTCGCGAAATACAGGGGCGGATCTAGGGGGAGGGTGCAGGGGGTGCGCACCTCCCCCTCCCCCCACCTGAGATGACCTGCGGCTTTCTAATACAACTGGTATTCTGCAAAAAAAAAACTATGTGTTTCATTGGTGTTGATATTATGTTATTGCCTAGGCAAAAGCCTTCTTCTTCGTATTCGCTATCAAAATTTGTTTACGTCCAGTCACCAGTCAATTACGCCATTCCTTAGTGGTGCATCCTCTCCTTAAAAAAAGTCCTGGATCCGCCCCTGAAATAAAAGTGCTGCGAAATTTTATAGGTATTTTGATTTTTGTTTGTGATGATCATTGCGTTAATTTAAGACTATGGTCACCGGAAACAAAATCATCTAGGCAACGCAACGACGCACAACGCTGTATGTTGTAACGGAGATAAGGTCAATAATGGTAAACCAACCAGAAACCCATCCATAAGCCTAGACAAAGGGTCTTCATTAATATTCAATAATCGTTGCACTCTATTTTCGAGGTTTTCGTTACCATGGCAAAGCATACCTAGCGGCACGTGGCGTATAATAAGACACAGCATACATGGTGTACAATGTTTTATCGCTGAAATAATGTACTAGGACTAACAGTGAAATTTCATGAAATTTAATAAATTGTGGTTTCTGTAATGAAAACCGGTGTAATTCTAGCTTGGCACTATATCTGGAATGTTTGTTTTGGTGACTACTATCAACGTGTCAAATTTCATGATTGTATCAAAAAGTGCACAGTTCGCCTAAAATACCAAACCACTTCACGTTCGCTGCGAAAGGCGCGATTTATTATACAACCACGTGTGAAGATAACATGTTATTCTCACATGTAAAGATATCATGTTTTCGCGCCAAAGCTCACCATGGTATTTCATTGGTTTTTATCTAATAAGAATATTTGTCTCATACTCAGTCCCTTGAATTGAAACGTTAGCATATCCGAGTTTTGAGAGGCTCTGATGTTTTCTAATTTCACTTTCCGTTTTTTTTTATTTCATTCAAAGTGAACGTTCCTCTTGAGGGAGAAGAGATCCAAATGGACTATCTGCAATTGCTGCCGGAAACAAACAGAGAAGATACTGAGAATGGTGATCAATATGAAGATATGTTTCATAATCATTCCTTTGAATTGACACGTGAGAATACCAGTTTTTTCATTACTTTCATTCTTTTAAATTTCATTCAAAGTGAACGTTCCTCTTGAGGGAGAGGACATGCCGGAAACAAACACAAAAGATACCGAAAATGGTGATCAATATGAAGACATGTTTCATGATGATGATAAATATGAAAATATGCCTCAAACCCACTCCTTTGAATTGGAACGTGATGATATCAGTTTTGAGAGGCTACTGGGACGTGGCAACTTTGGTGAAGTTTACAAGGCGTTCATGGGCAACAACACTGTGGCTGTAAAATCTCTTAAAGGTAAATAAGGTTTATAAAAGACAAGCCTAAGTTTTTCAATTCGTTAAGTCATGAAATTCAAAACAGTGAAAGCATCCGTTTGTTTGGGAACTGAGACTTAAAAAATTCCTTCTTTCTTAGGCAAATATACTCATTGTTGAGCTACATACTTCTTCTTTTCTTTTCTTCTTAAAATAATCCATTTCATATTTCATGCTGTCCCCGTAATTCGTATGATGTACCCTATATTGCCAGGAAGCCTATAGGTGGTTTGCAGCCAATCTCTAGAGACACAGATAACAATGGTGAAACGAACAAATGCTGGTGGACGAACAAAAGGAGCTAATGAGAGATGTATTGTTTACGTCCACCAGCATGGCGGCGATGACGTAACGTGCAAACCACCTATAGTTTATAAGCCCCCGGCTTCTATAAAGGCTTTCTTGTCATTACCACGTTAAACATTTGTAGTCTATCGTCTTAAGTTTAAGTATTATAAATTTCTTGTGTTTCGTATTTTTAAATTTCTAGTGTTTTGTATTTTTGTGGTTAATGGCAAATAAAATGGAAATGAAAATGGAAAAGCCTAACCGTGAAATTCATATGACAGACAACCTTCAAATAAATGCTATTTTTATAAGTTAAACTTATTTTTGTGAAGAAAATGCCACTTCTAAAGACAAAGAGGACATGATTACTGAGCTCAGTCTGATGAAAAGTCTCAAGCCTCATCCGCATGTCGTGAAGCTGATTGGCTGCTGTAGTCTTAGTGGTAAGGAATGTCCTAAGTCATGTACGTTAAAAATAATTCCAATGATAATGAGAACGATATGCTTTAGCTTCAATAACAGTCGCAACGACAATGACAATGACAGTGACAGTTAATTTCACAGCATTTTTGGGAGAGAGATATGTTAAATCGATCTTCTTGGATGCTGTAACAGAAAAAGAAGTAGAAAATGAAATTGGCCAATTAAATGTTAATAAGTCTTGTTGTCATGATGATATACCACCCAAACTGGTTAAAAAAGATCTCTAAATATGTTATTAAGCCGCTGGCATACATTTATAATCAGTCCTCTATCACTGGAATTATTCCAGATGACTACAAAATAGCACTTGTTATCCCAGTATTTAAAGCAAAGAGCAAAAACGAATTTTCAAACTATAGACCAATGTCTGTTCTTCCGTACTTCAGTAAGATCCTAGAGAAAATTACGTACAAAAGATTATAGTTAAAATATCTGGATAAGAACAACATATTGTTTCAAAGTCAATATGGTTTTCGCAAAAAAAAAAACATACAACCAACTTAGCGACTATAGAACTAAGATATCACAGGCACTAGACAATAAAAAATACACAATTGGCATTTTCTTAGACCTTGCCAAGGCATTTGACACAGTAAACCACAAGATATTACTTCAGAAACTTGAGCGTTATTGAATTAGGGGAATTGCGCTTGAGTGGTTCCAAAATTACTTAACAAACAGTTTTACGTAGAGATACGAAGGCGACAAGGCCATGGCTTAAAAACACTGTCCAATGACACCATCATCTGAATTGAAGCAGATGTTGATCACACAGTAGCATAATGTTATCACTTATTTCAAGACCCTAGTTATCGGTCCGGCCTGGGGTTTGAGGTTGTGACCTTCAGCTCAGCTGTCCGGTGCTCTACCAACTGAGCCAGCTGGAAGGCAAGGATCAAAGTGAAATAAATCAATAAGAAATGGACAGTTTTTTTTGATGTTCTACTAATTCGTTTGCACATATATGTACAGATCCACTTCTGATCGTGCTGGAGTATCTACCTTACGGTGATTTACTGGGATATCTACGAAAGAGCAGAGGTCATTCTGACGACTACAACACTGGAGAGAAGACACCTTCATCAAGCCTCTCAGCGGAAGATCTTTTGTCGTTTGCCTGGATGATAGCGGACGGGATGAAATATTTGGCTGAAATGAAGGTAAGTACTAGTTATGTTTCTTTGTTTTATGGTGCTAAACGGAGTATTAGATTCATTGTCGACAGCTATCGTCATTATAATTATCAACACCACAATTAGCGTCCTCGTCATGGCCATCATCATCGACTACTTCATTGCTATCATCATCGCCATTGTCATCGTGAAGGTTAAGTAACCCAGTAAACCGCAATGAGAGCTAATCAGAAAGACAAATCACCGGTAAATATTATCTATTAAAATATTACTATGATCTTGTTCACCTTTAGTGTACCCTAGCTATCATACGTACTTTATGTAAACCAAGGGATATATAATTATGTTCCGTTTTCAGAAAGATTCTAAATGCTTTACATACCAGCATCCCTAACCAACGCCAAAGTGACCCATCGACTCCCAAAACCTATCGTTCCGTTTCCGAGATGATGCGCTGTGTACTAATGAATTGCACCACTATTTCCCGGCTAGAAAACTTTGTCTTTGTCTTGTGTTTTCTTAATTTAGGTTGTTCATCGCGATTTGGCTGCTCGTAACATTCTTGTTGGCGAAAACAATGTCTGCAAAATTTCAGACTTTGGACTTTCTCGTGAAGTCAGTGACGATATATATATGCGAAAGTCCCAGGTATGAGGTCTTTGAAGTCTTCCCCTGCAGTTAATGAGAACTCAATGCAATGTCTTCAACATCAATTTCTTTTGTTTATTTGTTTCTGTCTCTCCCTTTGTTTCAATATAATCCCTTTGTTTCTCTCTGGTTTTTTATTTATTTATTTTTTCATTTTATTTATCATGTCATTTCAGCTTTTGTTCTCTTTTTAAGGCACGGCTTCCATTCAAGTGGATGCCCCCTGAGTCTCTCTTTCATGATGAATGCAGCACCATGAGTGATGTGTATGTAACGTTACCTTTTGCATCAGGCAGTAGTCATAAACTTGCACTTCCTAACACTGCCACATCACCCATAATCACCCATGGTAAAAACCAATATCTGTACATCGAAGAACACGCTGTTTAGAACATCATTTATTTGGTTGTAATTGCTGCTGTGTTGTTGTTGTTGTTTTTTTCTAATGTCGAATAATATACACATGGCAAAGCTTAATGGATCGATCGCAAGAAAGCGAATATTTTGTGGTCTGAAAAAAAAGGGAAAAAATGTTTGGAAAGCATTTTTCTGCCTGCCTGCCTGGGAATCCAGGAAGGACTGTTGTCGTTCACTCTTTGTAATCGCTGTGTTTATACTGAATAAACGACTGCTAGTGTTTAAGTTGACGCTAACTTTTCCCCGAGTTTTCATTTATTCACTATATAACGTCAGTGTTTATACTAAATAAAACGAAATCTCGTCATTTAGCCAACTTTTCCTCGAGATTCGGTATTATAAACGATGATGTTATATGCTTGATCAGTATAAAAAGAATTTAACATTACGATATTAATGATATGCTGAATAACGTTTTCACGAGATTTCGTGTGTTATTCGTAAATGCGCAAATCAAAAATTTCGTTGTAGTCTGTAATACGGTTTCGTGTTACACGGAATTCAAGAAAACGATCGTGGCGCGCGATGCATCAAAGGTGAAAATGCGCCCATAAAAGCAACATCTCCCATTGATAGTGCGCGAAGTTATGAGTATGTAAGGATGTCGTTTGCTGGAGAAACTAAGGTTCCTTAAGGAGGTTGCTCCTTAACACAGAGGCATTTCGTGCGTTTTGAGAGTATTCGAGGAAAGCTCATCTAGTCTAAGCAAGTGCTATTATCAGGGATAATTAATATTTCATTCGAAAAAAAAATGCATCGTCACGTATTTCAAACTTTTTTGGAAGAGCAATACCTTTTTTCTCTGAAAAATAGGCGTTTACTCCCCCCCTCCCCCAACCCCTATTTATTATTTTTTTAGACTGCAAGATCATTTGCTGTGACCTACTGCTCCCGCAAAATCCAAAATAATCAAAAAATAAGTCTGTATTAGGGGCCCAATCCGTCCACCGTTTTTTTTCCCCATTATGAAACTTTTTTAAAGAAACATTTCGAGGAGAAAATAATTTACTAAAAGTAGCAAGAACTTACGTTAAAATGCATTGAAAGTTGGACCTTTCTTACTGAAATTATAGACAAAGACCTGGACTCTGGTGAATAGTCGCGAAGTCATTCGTGTGTACTAAGTCGAATGCGTCACTCTGTTTTTGTGAGATCGGTGGAATAAAAATGTTGGAGAACTACCAAGATTCACTACTGGGGCCGCCAGCTGGGCAAAAGTTTGCAGGTTTAAACTTTTTCGCCTTTTTCGCGCCTTTCGATTTTTGATTCGTGTACACTTTAATATAGGGACATTTTCCTTTCTTTCGTTCATGGTTGCTGGCTAATTTTTTTCTTGTCATTACAGGTGGTCATATGGTATTGTCTTGTGGGAGGTATTCACAATTGGTAAGTGATGGATTTTTCTCCGTAGTGAAATATGAAACATGCTCTCTGACATGAGTTGCTTGACCTGGCTGCTGTTCTTTTATCTTCTTAGGTGATTCGCCATATCCCGGGGTTAAGGCTATAAAAGTGGCCGCTTTGCTGGAAAGAGGATATCGCATGCCACGACCAATCCATATCTCAGAGGAAGTGTAAGTCGTTTATATTTTTTGATTGGATCCCGTTAGGTGCTTTCCCAAAGAAAGAATTGATGGATGGATTGATGGATGCATCAGGGTGGCGGTGGGAGGAACGAGGGAGAGAACTACGATCTGAACCACGCAAGTGCCCTATCTTATATTTCATAGCTGTTCTGACGGACAAAACAAAACAAAACAACAACAACAACAAGAACAACAAGAAAAACTGAAATACCAGATAATCTTTAATTGTTATTGCCTTTTTAATGACGGTGGTCCATTTTCAGGTATGCTATCATGTTAGAATGTTGGTCGGAGAAACCCGAACAGCGCCCAACATTCCAGTGGATATGTGCAGCAGTGAGGCGACTGATAAATGACGAGAAGGTAACGAGGTTGGAGTTTCTGCAAAGTTTCTTTCTGTTCTGGAATTTCCCATTCTAGAAACTGTGGGAAGGCTGGCTTTACCGAAGGGTTGTGGAAATGTTCGGATAAGCGGAAGTCTACAAGGCTGTGAACCCAGCTCGTCTTAAATCTGTTTCTTCCAAAAAAGAATTTTCTAAACAATAGACTGACACTCCACAAATTGTAGCACTTATGTGTTTACCCAGACGATCCCATGATCCTTCACTTCCTGTGGTGTCTGTGGGGACAAGTGAAAAATTTTGTGCGCGGTTGTGTGCGTCATTGTTTGGTGGTGTGTTTAGTTTTAAAGTATTAGCTACCATGAAACAACCATCGGTTACCAGATAAACTTGAATCTCAATCCAGACTACGAGTAAACAATTATTTCATATATTTCCATTCATTCATTTTTAATTCCAATTGCAATATCAGTTTTATTGAACCTTTTGGGGTCTTCCCTTTGTCTGTGCGTTATCAATGACTCGTCTTGTGTACGTTGTTACTTTTGTTTACATCAAAACAGAGTTACATCGACCTTGATGTCTATAATGATGAGGAGTACATCAACTTTGATAGGGTTGAAGAGCTGCAGTGATCCTCTTACGAAGATATATTGGAGCCGATGAATGCGCGGACATGGGGCACAGTCAACGGGCTTATACCGTGCGCGTCTATTTGATAAATTAGGATAACAGTTAATTAAATATGGTTGTCTGTGGGTAATTGTTCTTTTGGCAGCGGTGAAGGGTGCGCGGGGCACCCGATGCACCGGGCAAAAACTGAAACAAAAGTGAACAAAATCTATATCCTAATTCTATCTACATTTAATTTACCTGTTAAAATCAATATTTTCAGTTTAGATGGAATGTCAGCTGTGATGAAAATTGCCATAGTCGAATTGCAGTAAATAAATAAGGGCCGGGGAATCCGTTAGAGTTAGAGTTTATAAGACTGAGAGCAGCTACTAACAAGGAGGTGTCTTTGACAAGTAGGTGATTTTCTTTGGCAAGGAGAACAAATGAACAGCAGGTTACAATCAGATATCTATGCTGTTGTAGACGTAGAATGTACACGAATGTAGTTATATCTAGGACTTGCTGAGCTCTCTTCGGCAACGGCAACGATAAGAATCGTTTTACATTTTTGGTACATTTTTTAGGGTAGGTGTCCTCTTCAAAACAACGTTAAATGAACAAATTCAAGATTTTGTCGTGAACGTGCGCACTTGAAGGTCAATTGTTTTCTTTACTTCAACGTTGGTCATGGTAATTTATCACTTCCTGGATTTTTTTTCCTGGATAGTTCGTTCACATTTTGCAAGTTGAACAAGTTGGAATAATAATGAAAGAGTTACAGTAACGAGAAGTTATATTTCGAAATGACGTTTTTGTTGACTTTGACGTGCATGGTTGCTGATTAAGCTTTCCAATAATCATATTTATAGTTATGTTGCTATTTTGAAGAATTCCGGTCATTCGTCATTGCATAAGTAGTATTAATCGTATTCAAATTCGGCTCGAAGACCCAAATGCTAACGTTGACATAATTAGCTGGTATTTGTAGATTTTGTATTGCACATGCACGTTTTAATTTAAGTCTGTTATTTTCAACAGTTAAAAATAGTACACAATATCTTAATAATATATGATTATAAATAATCAGCGAGATTAAAAAAAAGTTGCGTAAACTTTTATTTGAAGAGATTACCTATAGGCACTACTGTTTATGAGGTTTCCGCATAACGTTTTATAATTCTTCATAGAGAACTAGTCCTGTATAGTTTAAAGGAAAAGTGCCACGGCCGAGCATGCGCGATGATGCTCTGGAGTGAGTAAAGATTTGTTTTAGCTGTTTGCCATCCTCAATTTGGTCCGTAGGGTCGATTTCGGCCAGTATGTCTTATAATACGCATTGAAACCTCAGCTATATTTCTGTTTTGGAGCTTTTTGTTTCGTTGTTCCGTGCGATATGTATGGCGTTGATAATCAAAGATATATATCGGCGACGAAACTTCTCAGCTTTTTCAAGTTGATTTACCACTACTTCACATGCGCGAGATTCGTGACATTGTTCCTTTAATAAACGGACAGGATTGTTTTATCAAGCCACTGAGTATTTTAAAATTGCATTGAAGCCTCAGTTATATTTCCATTTAGGAGATTTTTGTTCGTTTGTTTGTTCAGTGCCACATGGATGGCGTTGATAATCAAAAATTAATATCGACGACGCAACATGCCAGGTTTTTCAACTCGATGTATCGCTTCTACACATGCACGAGATTCGTGACATTGTTCCTTTAATCAATGGGCAACAGTGTTTTATCAAGTCGCTAAGTGTTTTAAACTTGCTAAAACACGAAGTGCGACTTTTTGAATAGGATAACGTGTCGGAACACCCTAATTTTAGCTTTAAGTGATCATAATTCAAAAACGGATCTGGAAATAAAAAACTTAATAAAAAATTCCGCCGATTCAGAGCCACCTCCTCTGTTCGCAAAAAGGGTAGGGACCGTAGTTCATGGTGTGGTGGTCTATAATCTATCTCTATATCTCTCACCAGTCTTTTAAATTTATGCGAGGGTTGAGTAGGTGGGTGAGATCAAATATGAATTGCAAGCGGCTACCTGTCGCCCCCCCCCCCCCCTTTACCTGCTGATGCCCTATCTCTCCCAATTTTACACATTCATTAGCCAAACCATTTTCGTTAAAGGAGCTACATCACGGTCTTTAGATTATAAAAAGTTTAGCCTCAATTTCTCAAAAAGGTCATTTGTAATCCGTTTCAATCTTCTCCATCCTTCACCATCCTAGCTCGCCATATTTGCTTTTATTCTTGCCTCTTTGGTGCTTATCTTCCCTAGCAAATTGTTATTTCACTGTTTCCCATTATTCCCATTTTTTACGTCTCTAATAATCACCCAAAGTATCGTGACCGGGCTACTTTAACAATTCCACATTTCCAAGTCCCAAGATTCTCTCCCAGACGTGACTCAAAAGGCTAAAATGTAACTCGAAGGCTAAATCAGAAATTACAATTCTCATCCATGTGCATGATCTTTCTCAGAGAGTAAGACAAATTACATTGCCGTTGTCATGGCGATTCTAACGTATGAAAGCCATTTCCGCGGCACGATTACAGGAAAAGGTTGATCATAGGCGATCGTGTCTCTCTATAAGCAATACTCTTAACGCAATGTTTTCGCCATTATTCAGCTCAAGGCACAATTTCCATTAAAAGGGCAGTATCATGGATTGGAGCTATTTACCGATGGCAACTAAAATAATAATGGCTAAATTTTCTTCAAAAACAGCTATTTAAATAGCACACCAATTTGGTGTTTTTGGCATGGGATCCACTCAAAATCAACGCTATATATAATTCTCGATGCATCTTAGCCATAAACAAACGCTGAAAAAATTTGACCCAAAACCAAAGGCCTACCCCTTAAGAAAATGGCCAAAAACTCGAAATCCTCATGAATGGTCTTCTTGGCTTAGTACCCACTCTAAAAAAACATTTATTCGTCCGCTCTAACCAGGCACAAACCAAAACAGAAAAAAAAGATTGTCCAATTTTGACCCAAATCCAGACATTTATGAGTAGTTTTTGACAAAAAAGTACTGTGGTTAAAATCACCGATTTTGGTGGTTATTTAAATGCACACTAATTTGGTGTTCTTGGCCTAGGGTCCATTCAAAATCATCGCCACATATCATTTCTCGATGCATTTTAGCCATAAACAAGAGCAGAAAAAATTTACCAATTTTTCCAATTTTTGACCCAAAACCATAGGCTTACCCCTTAAGAAAATGGCCAAAAACTCGAAATCCCCATAAATGGTTTTAACCACGGTACTTTTTTGTGCCCAAAACTACTCAAAAATGTTTGGATTTGGATCAAAATTGGACAACCTTTGAAAGTTTTCTTTCTGTTTTGGTTTGTGTCTGGTTAGAACGGATAAAGAAATGATGTTTAGCAATGATTTAGAGTGGGTACAAGGCCAAGAAGACCATTTATGAGGATTTCGAGTTTTTGGCTATTTTCTTAAGGGGTAAGCTTATGGTTTTGGGTCAAAAATTCGAAAAATTTGAAAAAATTTTCTGCGCTTGTTTATGGCTAAAATGCATCGAGAAATTATATTTAGCGATGATTTTGAGTGGATCCCAGGCAAAAACACCAAATTGTTCTGCTATTTAAATAACCACCAAAATCTGTGATTTTAATCACGGTACTTTTTTGTACCAAAAACTACTCAACAATGTTTTGATTGGGATCGAAATTGGACAACCCTTGAAAGTTTTTTTTCTGTTTCTGTTTTGGTTTGTGTCTGGTTAGAACAGATGAAGAAATGATGTTTAGCAATGATTTAGAGTGGGTATAAGGCCAAGAAGACAATATATGAGCTAGGATTTCGAGCTTTTTGGCCAATTTTTTAAGGGGTAAGCCTATGGTTTTGGGACAATATTAGAAAAAATGTGAAACTTTTTTCCGCGCTTGTTTATCGCTCAAATGCATCGAGAAATGATATGTAGCGATGATTTTGAGCGGATCCCAGGCCAAAAACACCAAATTGGTGTGCTATTTGAATAACCACCAAAATCTGTGATTTTAACCACGGTACCTTTTTGTGCCCAAAACTACTCAAAATGTTTGGATTTGGGTGAAAATTGGACAATCTTTGCAAGTTTTATTATTCTGTTTTGGTTTGTGTCTGGTTAGAACGGATGAAGAAATGATGTTTAGCAATGATTTAGAGTGGGTACAAGGCCAGGAAGACCATTCATGAGAATTTCGAATTTTTGGCCGTTTTCTTGAGGGGTAAGTGTATGGTTATGGGTAAAAAATTGGAAAAATTTGAAAATTTTTTCTGCGCTTGTTTATGGCTAAAATGCATCGCGAAATGATATGTAGCGATGATTTTGAGTGGATCCCAGGCCAAAAACACCAAATTGGTGTGCTATTTGAATAACCACCAAAATCTGTGATTTTAAGCACGGGCTTCTGAGTTGGAAAAATGGCTCAAAAAAACACTTATAAATCAAATAGTACTCAACTGTTGCTGCAGTAATCGTTTAAAAATAAACGACAGCTAGCGTGACGAACGTGACAAGAAAGATACAGCCTTCGGTGCTGTGGATCAGCAACTTCTTTGTGGTAACTCCTTATTTGGTATAAGGAGATCGACTTGACCTCCTACCCTCGGGAAATTGCAAAAGAGATGTACAAAACGTCGTGACGGAAATGAGTTAACTGATTTATATTTTCCATTCAAAGAATGCCAGAAAAAAATTCTTCAACGACTAGAGTGGCAAGAACTGCACAGGTATTGATTTGTTTTGTTTGTACAGACATTTCAGTAATCTGTTGGCTAAATCTTGCTTTCAAAAGATTCAAAAGCAAAAAAAAGACGTATCCGGACCTGGAGGAAAGAGATGTCGGAGTTAAGGCGATGAAGTGTCACACCTAACTGGGGCTTAATCGATTTAAATCAATTCGTAGTTAACCACAGCTTTTTAAGTCTTCTACGATAGCTTAATTCACTGCTAACGTGTATAATGACGGCTACGATACCGTGGTTGAATAAAAAACAGAGTTTAAGTCCGCCACTGCCATCGGCATTTGAAGCTCAGGTGAAAAACATATACCCAGAAGATCTTCTCGTGGTGAGAAAACCTAAGATTTAAAAACAAGCCACCGAGATAGAAACTAGATTTCAGGAGTTGTTTTGCCAATTGTCGTCATCATTCTTTCAAGTAATACGGTCGAGATGCCATTTTTGTTCTCCATTGTAACGTGTAGCGGATATTAAAGTAAGTTTTTTGAAACCCTTTTTTAAGGTGTGCCGTCAGTCCCAAGGGATATTAATGCTGCATTCGTAAACGAAGCTGCAGTGGAAATAACATGGTGGCCTCCTGCAATAACACGAGAAACAACTGACGTGTTTTATGATGTAATTTGTCGTAAGCATGGTAACATTGGCAAGGCAAATTGTCTGGAGAAGGCCTGTGGGAGCGAGATCAGCTACATGTATATTTCACCCCGAAATTCATCAAATGTTTATTCTTAATATCTAATGCTGTCGTTTTCTGCTAAAAGTCATTATTAAAGAATTAGAAGATCGACACTATTGGAAATACTCGAGCCAGTTTGTCTGATCCAAAATATACTGTCCTTACACTACTATGCTCCAATGCACATCATCATTCGTTTCTCCAAACTTGAGCAACAGAAATGTATGGATCGTACATGTTAGTGAGCCATTGAGTTTGACCCGCCGAAACACTGTCTGGGAGATTGACTGACTGACTAGGGTGAGACCGACTGACTGACTGACTGACTGCCCTCTTGACTGGGGGCTGGCTGGCTGGCTGGCTGACTGGCTGACTGACTGACTGACTGACTGACTGCCTAATTGCCTAACTGACAGACTGACTGGCAGGGTTAAATCATCAACAGCTCTTGAAACGTTTGAAACATTTTAACACTTAGTGGTTTATGTATCCTATTTTAGCTTCTTGTAGACCAGAACTCTTCCTTCAACTGATAAGTGATACTACAATCCACGTTTCATGGACATTACACCAAGAAAACGGCATCATTCAGGCTCATTACTTAACCTACACCAGAGTGGATGATCCACAGGATAAGCACACCTGGTCTTAAACACGGAAAAATTTGTAGCTTTTCTGGTAAATACTAGTCTTGTTTAATAATCATTTTTAGAAAACGACACTGAGTTTACCAAAGCAGTCAAGTGCCGTTGGGGTCATGTTAGCTCCATAAAGCTTGGGATTTATCTAGTAACAAGCTGTTGTTGCAGTTTAATGTTTATTGCCTCAAATTAAGTTACCATGGCAACTACATTTTGACGGGCAGGTCATTAAGATGTGAAAATGAATATATGTGGATGATCACCGCAGTTATGAACATTACTTCAGCAGTAGTGCAAATAAAGCCTGAAAAAAATCAGGATTGTCCGGGAATCGAGCCCACGACCGCTGCACCGGTATGGCAGAGGTCGTGGGTTCGATTCCGAAAGCCTGAATTTTTTTCAGGCTTTATTTTCACTACTGCTTAAGTAGTGTTCATAACTGCGACGATCATTCACATAATTATCAAGAATTGAAACACTCGTGTCGTGTTTTAAATTTAGTTTTTTATTTCTCTTCTTTTCTATTTTCGCTCGTTTTTTATTGAGAGTTTTAGCACCTCGCGGTTGTTTTTGTGATTTTTGGTCACCTTTAATTGCTATCTGACATCATCATTCGTTTCTCCAAACTTGAGCAACAGAAATGTATGGATCGTACATGTTAGTGAGCCATTGAGTTTGACCCGCCGGAACACTGTCTGGCAGATTGACTGACTGACTAGGGTGAGACCGACTGACTGACTGACTGCCCGCTTGACTGGCTGGCTGGCTGGCTGGCTGGCTGGTTAGCTGACTGGCTGACTGACTGACTGACTGACTGCCTAATTGCCTAACTGACAGACTGACTGCAGGGTTAAATCATCAACAGCTCTTGAAACATTTTTAACACTTAGTGGTTTATGTATCCTATTTTAGCTTCTTGTAGACCAGAACTCTTCCTTCAACTGATAAAGTGATACTACAATCCACGTTTCATGGACATTACACCAAGAAAACGGCATCATTCAGGCTCATTACTTAACCTACACCAGAGTGGATGATCCACAGGATAAGCACACCTGGTCTTTAAACACGGAAAAAATTGTAGCTTTTCTGGTAAATACTAGTCTTGTTTAATAATCATTTTCAGAAAACGACACTGAGTTTACCAAAGCAGTCAAGTGCCGTTGGGGTCATGTTAACTCCATAAAGCTTGGGATTTATCTAGTAACAAGCTGTTGTTGCAGTTTTAATGTTTATTGCCTCAAATTAAGTTACCATGGCAACTACATTTTGACGGACAGGTCATTAAGATGTGAAAATGAATATATGTGGATGATCACCGCAGTTATGAACATTACTTAAGCAGTAGTGCAAATAAAGCCTGAAAAAAATCAGGATTGTCCGGGATCGAGCCACGACCGCTGCACCGGTATGGCAGAGGTCGTGGTTCGATTCCGAAAGCCTGAATTTTTTCAGGCTTTATTTTCACTACTGCTTAAGTAGTGTTCATAACTGCGACGATCATTCACATAATTATCAAGAATTGAAACACTCGTGTCGTGTTTTAAATTTAGTTTTTTATTTCTTCCTTTCTATTTTCGCTCGTTTTTTATTGAGAGTTTTAGCACCTCTCGGTTGTTTTTGTGATTTTTGGTCACCTTTAATTGCTATCTGAAAGTTTTGGGGGAAATCTAGAAATCCAAGGAGACAGATTCACGATGACAGCTACTTGCAATTGGAAATGATGGCATACATCCCACATTATGTAATGTCATCCGCTTTCGTTGTAGTTCCCAATGGAACATTCCTCAATGTCGTAGGTCGCCTCAAGGCTTTCTAAATTACTATCAGATCGATAAAGAGAGGCATTTTCACCATGTTTTCTGTCACAGTTTCATTATCATAACTTTTAATTGTTAAAAGTCACCAAGGGGTCACATCATGTCCCCCCTCCGCCTCCCACTACTCCTCCCCTCTCCCAGGCTCAGGAACGTAAAAAGGTCAAGAAAGATAGGCTTAACAATGAATGGTATTTTTCACTGACCATAGGTGATAGCGGAAAACAACGCAAGGTGTAGTTCTAGTATGACCAGGAAAATGAGGACATCGAACAAAATTGGTTTGTGGTGATTTATTTCTGATCTAAAGTTTGTGAAATGGTTTTCGACCTTCCGTTTCAGTTTTAGTTTACTAATGCCAGCGATACACGCACGGATGGTCAGCTTCCATGTTATGTACAATTCAATCAATAAGGAAAGTAAAGAAAAAAGAACTTAATTAATAATTTTGGCCTTGATATGAATACAATAGGTGGTTTTCACGTTACGTCATCGCCGCCATGCTGGTGGACGTACACAATACATCTCTCATTAGCTCCTTTTGTTCGTCCACCAGCATTTGTTCATTTCACCATTGTTATGTGTGTCTCTGGAGATTGATTGCAAACTACCTATACAATACAATACTTTATTCAAGAGATAGAAAATTAAAGTTACAAAAAAGGGGATATCTAGAGGTCAACCTATATAAAAGATTCCCCGAAATAAGAAATGAAAGGTAAAAGCTAAAAACTAAGACGTTATATACAGATAATTAAAACTGTTAATCAACCATCTTATTAATTAATATTCATATAAATCCTTAATCTGTTACGAAATAAGGTCAACGATCCTACGTGCACAACATCTTTATGCAAATTATTTCACATATTAACGATCCGTACAAAGAAAGAATATTTCTAGCAATTTAGGATGGCTGCTGTTACGTAGAGCTTATAATCGTGATTGGCTCTAGTTCGATTACGTTTAGTAAGTTCAAAAAAGTCCGAAAAAGGAAGATTATCTATTCCCAGAACTATATTGTAGCACTGGACCAGAGATAAGAACTCTCTACGTTTCTCCAGAGTTTGCCAATTCAGTAAGCGGCAGCGGTCTTCATAGCTCATTTCTCCGCGCATTTGTTTTAACGCCAACCGTGATGCTCTTCTTTGGACTTTTTCCAAGGATTCAATATCCTTTTTACTCGGGCTGCGTAGCGCGCCCGAGGTTAAAATTACCGTCCTTCTTCATTCATTCTTCGTCGTCGAGTTTCATCCACAAAGCTCACTTCCGGCGTTTCTGCGCAAGCGCTAACTAATAATGGTCATTTTAGCTATGCTGAATGACCGTGGCCTAGCGGTCATCTATATAGCTTCTGATGCAGATGTTCCCGGATTCGATTCTTGCTATCGCCACTTTTTTTTTTGCGTTCCTTTATTTTCATCGTCTTTTTTAAATATCTTTTTTTTATAAGTGTTATAATTATTGTAAGTTATAAATGGTTGAGCTGTAAAGCAATTTTCAAGGGAAATATGCACAGGAACTCGGGCTAAAGAATCATAGCTGATGATTCATGTGATGATTCTTCAGTGCTCTTTGAATCATAACAGATCATAATTATGCTGTTATGTTGGCAAATAAAATCATCCCACAATAACATGCATGGTGCAATGTGTACACATGGAATCAACTATGGAATCATAACCCTGATGTCATGTGTTAACAAGGCATGATTCCAGGTATCATATCTATGATGCAATGCATGTAAGGTGATCAGCTCACAATCATAGGCATGGTGCAATGTGTACACATGGAATCATGTATGGAATCATAACCCTAATGTCATGTGTTAACATGGCATCATTTCAGGAATCATATCTATGATGCAATGCATGTATGGTGATCAGCTCACAATCATAAGCATGGTGCAATGTGTACACGTGGAATCGTAACCCTGGTGTCATGAGTTAACATGGCATCATTTCAGCAATCATATCTATGATGCAATGCACGTAAAGTGATCAGCTCACAATCATAGGCATGGTGCAATGTGTACACGTGGAATCATGTATGGAATCATAACCATGGTGTCATGTGTTAACATGGCATCATTTCAGCAATCATATCTATGATGCAATGCACGTAAAGTGATCAGCTCACAATCATAGGCATGGTGCAATGTGTACACGTGGAATCATGTATGGAATCATAACCATGGTGTCCTGTGTTAACATGGCATCATTTCAGGAATCATATCTATGATGCAATGCATCATACACAATGCATTGTGCCAATATAACGTATCATTTCTTGAATCATTTTTTATGCATAACATTTTTTGGAGTAGAGTGTTTGCTTATGTGACCAGTAGTCATGTTGGTTTACTGAAACAAAATAAAAAACAAAATATTTGCTTAAAAATAGAGTTCAAAACTTCTATGGAATCACCAGCGTGAATATCAATATAACGTTAATATATAGATTTAGCCAAGCCTAAAAGCGGAGCTCCACGTTTATTATTTTTTTACTGGTATTGAAGAACACCGCACGGCTTTCCTTGCGCCAATATTTTATGTTTAGAGCAGTCAACGGGAATTGACCGCGGTTCAAAAACATCAAAACATTACAAGAAAACAATACAGTGGACGAGTGTGTTTGTTCAAAAACAAATTTAGCAATCAAAGAATGATCAAATATTTTCATCCAACATCGTTGGACGAGCATGTTTGACGGTTTAGCCACCTCTCACAATAGTGCATTAAATGGCTTTCCATGTTTGATCGAAATCAAACATGTTCATCCAAAATTTCGCACTACGAACAAATGTTTGATCGTTTAGCCACCTCAACAAACAAATCGTGCACAAACGGTAAAAAGCAATCAAATGAGCTACGTAATGTCGAAAATTTCAGCAATAATATGCAAAAATCATTTTTTTTGGACTCACTTGGTCCCGTGTTTGGTCAAACATTATTTTGCGTTTAGCCACCAAACGTTATGCTTGACAAACACGATAATGAAAGAAAATGTTTGATCTTTTAGCCGGGACTTAACAAACATATTTCATAGTACGTTAAGTTTAGACATAGCTTAAATGTCGTAGAAAAGAGAAAAACGAAAACAATCCTGATAGTTTGGATAGGTAATCGCATGGGGCCGAGTAAATATCACTTGTGCCAGTTTTCAGAAAGTTGCTGAAATTGCCGTCATCGCGCAAAACATAAGTGATACTAATCCTTAATTTTACGAGGATTCATTGCGATTACGCGTTAATAACATAAGGGCAAACGTTTCTTTCAGTTCTTAACACTGCAGAAACACAGACGCCGAAAAACATATGCAGTCAGCCAAGCGGAAGAAACAACTCGTTCGCTTGTAAAACAACAAACAACCAATTCGACTAGCTACTTCTTTGTGTCCAAAACGAGTAGACTGTTATTTATATCCAGTCGAGACAGAAATACAAGTTTCCTTCTTGAACAAAATTAACAACGATTAAACCAAATGCTACGCTTCAATTTATTTAAGTTACCTGTGTTGTCGAGCTTTCTACCACTTGAAAATACGCATCGATCCACTATAGTAAAAACACGCATCTACAAAAATAGCAAACAGTTTGTTCAAAGAAAGAACTTCTTCCACCAAGTGTGAGCTACTCGTTCCTCCCATTAATGCCGGTGAGTTCTTAAGAACTTTCTTGGTGAGCTGCAAGATGTCGCGGTAAAGTAAACAAGCCCTGAAGCGTTAAATCATTTTGTTTTTCAACCACACAACCCGGGCGCCATAGAAGTGGATCCAAAAATTGAAGAATTTCCTGCGAACAACCTTTTGCTCTTCCATTTTCCAGTTGAAAATTCACCTTCCGGAGTATATTTTAAGTAGTTCTTGATTTTTATGCCCTTTATGCGAATTAAGAGACAGAAACTGAACTTCGAAGATGTTGTTTTGCTCAAAATGAAGACACCAACTGAATGTGAAATCTCGAGCCGCAGAAAGCGCGCGAAAAATTAAGCCTCGTTGTGGCTTGGGTGTCTCGTTTTGGTTAAATTAACTTGACTTGAGCCTGCGATCCAATTGAAAACCATTACCTGGTCAGCGGTCAACTTCAAAAAAACAGCGGACCTCGATGAGCTCTAACTTGAGCCCGCGATATGGTCACGTGATACTGGTCAGCGGAAACCTTGTTTTGACAGGTGTCAATTAGCCATGACACGGATGCCCTATATCTAAGATGTACGCTGTAAATAGGTGATCAGCTGGAGTATGGCCGCCATGTTGGATTATTATGATTATTATTAGGATATTATTAATTATTGGGCGACTCCGTCGTCGTCGTCGTCGTCGTCGTCGTCGTCGTCGTCGTCGTGCGTACGCGCCCACAAGCAATACCGCTAGCCACTTTTACCATGAGAAAAGCAGTTGACGGGTTTCTATAAGTATGGTGCTCCGCCGGAGCTCCGCTATTACATCAAGCAAGCTCATGATACACATCAAAAGACTTCAGATTTATTGTCCATATCTTTATTCAAGAGAAGAAATGTTGGATCAAGTCCTGTCACATTAATTACATGAATGTAGACACTTATTTAATACACTATATATGAAATATCAAACCTGAAATTGGCTTTTATACAACTGTAATAAATACATTAAGTCAATATATATACCTGTACAATTTCACTGTAATTCAAGGCCCAGTTGCTCCAAAGCTGGTTAAGGTTAAACCAGAAAGAATGTTCATTCAGGGTCTGTTCAGTAAATAAATTAATTTGAGGCTAAATCAAGGCTGAAATGAAGTTTTGGAATTATTTTCTGAAGATGCCCAAGTATGTGGACTAAAACGTGGAGCATAATTCCTGGTTCACCTTAGCAATGCTCTAAAGCCAGCAACCTGCCAGGACTAAAATACAGGTACCATGGATACCACAGGTCTTCTCGCTCACCAGCGTCAAGAAGCGTAGAGAGCGATGCTCAATTCTGTCTCCCCCAAAGAGAAAAAAATACCTCAGTGGTAAGATACAAGTCACATTCCATGGGTCACAGGGTTGGCAACCAAGCCAAACAGTTTCTATCCTCCATTTAAAATGGTAATTGAACTGAGTGGAGTGCAATTTGGTCTGAAATCATATGCCTGATTTCAAAATTGAACAAGCATGCAGCACAAGTTTGATTTGCAATCACAAGTATGATTTCAGACCAAAATTGCATGACATGAAGTTCAATTACCACTTTATTACACCCATTTTGAAATCACACAGTTTTTTTTGTTACTATTAATATTTGTTTATCCACAAAATTTGATAGGTTAGAATTATTTCACTTTTATTTTGATGAGTTACAGAAAGGAAGCAATTTAGAGTAAAAAATTGCTCTGTTGAGAGCCAATCAGATTGCAAGGATTACTAGTGAATACAAAATGGGTGTAATAAAAAACAAAATTTTGGATAGTGATTAGGGCCAAGAGAGAGTTTTCGGCTTCTTTATTTACATGTATCTGTAGTACAGTAACCTATAGTTGTCCTGTGGAATGTGACCTGAACTTTAGCCTGTCACCTAAGCAACCCCCAATTAATTTCAGTTGAAATATAATGATGTAATTCTGTTTTCATATCAAAGGTATTCGTCATTAAACCTCACTCAAATTTTTAAAATGAAATGTCCATGCTGTTACCCTTGCTTAAAAAAGGACTGTTTAAAAACTGTACAGAAATATGTTATGCTAAATTACTGTTTCAAATAAACTCTTGCACTATTTTTTCAAATTTCCTGAATGTTCTATTTATCCTGAATGCAATTTTCTAAATATGAAGCAGTGATTGATTTTCCCTGGACTGCATTTTGTAAGTCTTAAAATAAAGGATACCAATCTACAATATTAGTATAATGTGGTCCAAGAAAACAATGGCAGTGTGATGTAAAGCTGCTGTAACTTAACTATTGCATCACCTTTACCATATTTCCCATGTATAAGCTAGTAAGTCAAACCTGTGTATAAGTCGACCCTATGTTTTGAGACCAAAAGTTGAGATTTCACTAATATAATTATTCATGGTGTATAAACTAAATTCAAAATCCTTAGCAGTTTGTTGTAAAAACGTTCCATGGAGAAAAAATTACATCAGTCAAGTGACACACTTCAGTCTCAAATTCATGCCACTCCTTAAACATAAAGGTATTTCAATGAACCTTGTAACTTTAAGCAAATGTTTGGAACCTTTTTATGCTGAAAAAAAAAAAACTCAAAACACAAAAGAACGAAGTTGTAAACAACTAGCCATCTTGTATGACTTAGTAACCTGGTAATGAAAACCCAACAAAGCTAGGTGAGAGGTTTATGTGCTTCACTTTGGCGTCTATATTATTATGCCATTGAGTGTTATTTTTTCCACTCACTGAAATGGAGTGACTGTTGAGTTTTGACCTGTGCATATGTCGAGGTCAACTTTTTGGAGTGATGTTCAATACTGACTTTCAAGACTTAGAAGACATAGAAAAAAAAAAGGTACGTGAAAATCGGAGTTGTAATAAATAGATGAGATAATAGGTTGTTGACGATCTAGTCACCTTTATTATACAAGCATAAACAATTTTTGGGTCAGTGTCTGATCATGAGCTGCTGGTATGGAAATCTGCAAGTCAAGAAAATCAGGCAAACGTAAATAACTAATGACTAAATAAAATAATAATAATAGTTATTTACCCTTGGCAGTATTTATAGCACACAGAGGCTAGTGGGGCCAAGAAAATACACCAACCAAATAATTCCAAGAATCCCAACTGGCAGTATTTATTACAAACGTGGCTAAGCTAGAGTGGGACTTACAGATCATGACAGAGTAAAGACACCCCTAACTTATTTTTACAATGGAAATTCAACCCACAGTTCAACTATTATTAAGGTGACCTGAGTGGGATGCAGAGAAACATAGTTGGCTGCCAACAAAAAGGAGTGTGAAGAGGCCATAAATTAAATGAGCCACCTAAGTATGAACATTCAAAGCAACCAACTTGGATGACAGCAGACAAAGACCCAAATGGTAATGAGGATGCCTGCCTACCATACCATGAAATCATAATTGGCAGGCAGCTAAAAACATATGAACAGAGAAACACTAAAAAATAATGAGTTCCAGTCAAAGGAAAAAAATAAATACATCCTCCCTTCTAAAGGCCACCCACACAGTGATGACACTCAGCTTTAAGAACTGACCAAAGCTTAACAACTAACTTTCATACTGAGGGGTAAAACTGTCCCAGCAAACTCACCAATATAATAGGGGGAAGACCCATGCATAATTTATTACTGTGCTAGATGATTGTCTCAATTTGGAATGTGTCTGCCCATCCAAAGAATGGCATTATACTAAGTGGTCCTGACAACTTCACATAAAGTGGCTATGATGTACAAAAAAAATACCCTCTTGACACTTTTCCCATTGTGAGGAATGGTGCTATTTGAGATAAAATTAATGCTATTCAAGTAATGAGACAGGATTTTAACTAAAGTGTTGGCAAGGAACCTGGATGATTGAGTTCATTATGAAAATTTGCTCTGAGCAATTCACACAGGTGCACTCCAAAAACTTTTCAAATGAACATTTTTGGTATAGATGTGTAAAATGTTAAATGAGCAATTTTGTTATGGATAAATTCCAAAGAAAGCCATTCAGATCAAACATACAGTAACACTGAATAACAATAACAAAATAATTATTTATGACCAGCCTCCCCTTTGAAAGATACATGTCAATTTTTTAGAATGAGTATAAAAAAAATTCTGCCCTTTGCTCTTTGCAGATGCCATATAATCATTTAACCTCCCTGGAAGTACTTCCTACTAAAAGTAATTGGGATAGAATTTATTTAATGCTATTTATTTTCTTTAAAAAGAGAAAGGATTTTAAATAAAGTGTTGGCAACAGGGTTCAGTGATTGAGTTCATTAAGATTGTTCTGAAAAATTCACTAATGTAAAAAAAAATTGTTACGGTAAAAGAGCAATTTTGTCTTCGATAAATTGTGTATGCATGCACCCCTATTCAATGTCTTTTCACTATGTTGGGAGGATATGCCAAATCAAAAAAGAAAGCATTTTCAAAGGAGAATTTTATCATCCCATTATGTGTATTCACACTATAGCCATTCAAATCAAACAACAGTGAATACATACATACATACATACACTTAATTTATACACAGTAAATAACACCAGCACAAAGATAAATGGATAAATTCCAAGAAAGCCATTCAGATCAACATACAGTAACACTGAATAACAATAATATTATTTTATGACCAGCCTCCCCTTTCAAAGATACATGTCAACTTTTTTTTATTTAAACACATTCTTTACATGTTCACCCCAAGAGCTCAATAAGCTCAATAAGCATACAACATAGGACTGACATGGACACAGACACAAGTTTTAAGTTACTTATGACTAGAAAAAGAAAAGGAAAAACAGTTAGACTCTTTTCTAAAGTGCTGAACAATTGTGAGAAGATTTCAGTGTTTTCACTATTTGTCAGCTTAGTTGAGCTAATGAGAAAAAGGTTGAGTTTTTGCTTGTCAGAATATCTAAACCATTGATCAGAAACAATACCAGCAGCAACAGTGAGTAAATCAACTTTTTAGACTAAGTATAAGAAATTTTGCCCAGGCTTGCTCTTTGACCCCATATAGTCATTTAACCTTCCAGTACTTCCTGTTGGCAAGGAGGCTCAGTGATTGACTTCATTAAGTTTGTTCTGAAAAATTTTCACAATCATGTAAAAAAAAGAATTTGCTAAATGAACATGTTTGTTGTGTGTTTGTGTTGGGGGGGGGGGGGGGGGTTTGCAGCGTCTTGCTGACCTGCAATTTACACATTAACTGGCTGTCTGGCTTCACTAGCTCTTATGATTATCTTATCTTATCCCAGTACTATCATTTTATTTATCATCACCTGTATGCCCCGTCACACTTTCATTGTGACCTATTGAGAAAATCCCTGCATGAGGGCTGTATGCCTTAGTGCAAGCAGGGCCGAAGAAAGCCACATGGCCTGAGCAATACAAATTTAGAGGATTTTTAGAGGATTTTCTGTCCAAATTTGTCGACTTTTTGTACAAATAACTTCTCATCTTCCATGTGCTCATGAAGAGTCTAAAAAGACCATATGATAAAACATTTATTGACTGAATCAGGTCGGGCCGGACAGGAAAATATTTGGCTCTCGGTCATGGTGCACAGACCTCGCTGTGCTCAGTCCGTCAGACTGTATGACCACTAGCCAAATGACCGCATGCAATGACCACCAAATGGCCGTATGACCACTAGCCAAATATTTCCCTGTCTGGCCCTCCCACTCAGTCAATAAGTACATATTCTTACATTTATATACTGTAAAATAAGGCAAGGCAATGTCTTTTAACTATGTGGGGAGGATAATTATACCAAAACAAATATTTGAAAGGAAAGCATTTTCAAAGAAGAGTTTTACCATCCCATCATATAGGTATTCACATTAGCCATTCAAATCAAACATAACACTGAATAACAAGTCATTGTCTCTGTTCAAGGAGGGATTACGTAATCGTCTCAATTGCCTCCCTTATGCGGCGTTTGAAAGTGTTACTTTCCATGGCAAGGACTTTTGTTTTACTGGAATCCACCGAATGACCCATGAGGTGGCAATGTTCACGAATTATTTTATGACCAGCCTCCCCTTTGAAAGATACATGTCAAGTTTTTAGACTGAGTATAAAAACATTCTGCCCCTTGCTCTTGACCCCATAAAATCATTTAACCTTTCTAGCTAGCAGTACTACCCTCTAAAAGCAATTGGGATAGAATTAATGCTTTTCATGTAAAGAGAAAGGATTTTAAATACAGTGTTGGCAATGATGCTCAGTGAGTTCATGAAGTTTGTTCTGAGCAATTCAAACATGTAAGAGAGAATTTTTTAAATTGATCCCTTTTGTTATGGACATGTAAAACATTTTACACATGTAGGAAAAATATTGTTAGATGAGCAATTTTTTTGGGTGAATTTGTATATTCATGTACTCCTAGCTATTCAGTCTTTTAACTATGCATGGAAGATAATTTTTTTTATGTCAAAACCAATAAAAAAGAAAGCATTTCCAAAGAAAAATAATCATTAATACCATCTGATTACATGGATATTCACACTAGCCATTCAAATCAAACATAACACAGAATAACAATAATAATATAATTATTTTATGACCAGCATCCCCTTTCAAAGATACATGTCAACTTGTTATACTAAGTATAAGAAATTTTGCCACTTGCTCTTTGACCCCATAAAATCATTTACCCTCCCAGTACGTCCCTCTAAAAGAATTTCCATTTACACTGTACCCTTTCCCATGAAAATTGAATGCTAGGTGGCTGTCATGAAAACAAAGCAAGTTAATTTATTTACTTAAATTTGCTACAAGGTAGTAGTTGTTCTTTACTTTAGCTAATATCACCCTGCAGATCAAGCGTCTGGTATTAAGAATATTATCCCCTTGTAAAGTAAACCACTTAGTGCAGGAAGACCTGATGACTTATCCAAACGATGCTGTCGATTTGCAAAGCGATACCACTCTACAAAGGCCAAAGTGTGTGCCTTTCGTTTGGCAGTCCCACTGTCAGAGTAGTAGCGTTCCATGAGCGTAATTTCCCATCGCAGTCAGCACAGAAGCATTTTCTTTTCGACATTCTCCGCTCCGAAAAACAATTTAATACAATTTAACAGTTTCTGGTTTGTAAAACAAATCAGCTTAATAAACCATTTCAAGGTTGCATACAGTGCGACCAAATCGTAACAGAGTACAAGTTGCAACTGACGATGCCCTCGCTGTTTCGCAACATGCGTAGTTTTTGGCAACGTGAGCTTGCGTGACCATTTCCTATTAGCCAATGGTAGCACAGCGCCATGTCGAGGAAGCCAATCACGGAAGTTCACGAATAAAGTGGCGCGAAATTGATGAACCGCGGGCCGAACGGCGCAAATTGTTTTTTTTTTTTTTTCGTCTCGGCTACTAGTTACTTGGTTACACTGTTTTCGTCAGGAAAAAAAAATTCTGAGTTTAATTTATCATGGATGTCAATCAAACACCGGAAAAACTGGTACAAGCCATTCTGAATGACTCTGCAGCGAAGAATTTGTTCCAGTCATTCGTAGTAGAGACAGTACGACCAAAGGTGAGAAGTTGCACACTTGTCGCATTTCAGTTACATTTTAATGGTTTACAACATTTCACGAAATTGCACCTAAAAGGCTTCTATTATACGTAATTGTGAAATGTTAATTTTTTGCAGGAAGTAGCACCTTCTGAAGCCATTCCTCTGGTAAGCAGTTAGTAAAATTGTGCCTTCTTTTTACAAGTAGCCGTCCGCAAGCGTTCAATGCGAAATGCAAAACAGTGTAACATTTCAACAAGCTAATTTCAGCTTATAGGCCCAAAATTTTGCAAAACAAGTGATTATTCTTAAAATTAGGAATAAGAGACCAGCTCTACACCGTAATATAAAACACAGACACACACACGCACAAAAGCCACAAGGTGAAACAAACCGAGCAAAACCAAAAAAACCAACATTTCTGCGAAAATAACTCATTGTCTCTCAAGACTTTATTTCAACCTTTGCAAATATTAGCTTGAAACGACGCAGATTTTTATCGAGAAACTCTTTATACATGTTTCTAAGTGAAAGCGAATACGAAAATTATTAAATAATAAGAGACCGATGACTGTCTTTAATAGCTGCCCTTTTTAAATTGGAACAAACATGGCGCAAAATGCGAAAGTAATAACAAATCAATTGCTTACAGTCTGAGGTCATCTTTTAGCCGTGATTCGGCAAAAGATTTTGCAGTGAAAATTTGAGAAGAATAGATTGATTTCAAAATGAGCGATTGGTGTGTCGATTAAGCAGGGGCACCCAACGAGCCAAATCAACCAAAAGCTGTAGAAAGGCATTTCAAGTACCTTATGGTGTTTGAAGTCTGTTTAAAGTGATGTTTTTATAAGCTAGAAAAAGTTCATCTGTTCGGATTCCCTAGCTGAAAGTTTAATTGCCCGAAAATGTTAGGGAACAAAATCTTCCTTTGAGAAAATGCAAGCTGAAATGAACTTTCCACGAGCTTTCTAGGGAACTATTTTCTTTCCGAAAATGCTAGGTAACGTTTTTGACTGCCGAACACAGCAATTACGACCTTTCCGAAAATCTCAGGGGCTATGACTGCCCCATTGCGAATATTTTAGGCCACGTTTTAGTTACGAAAATCCGAGTGCACTCTTTAATCGACGCCGAAAACCCAAGGCGAATTACCCTCCACCGAACAGATATCTACCGAAAGTTGTCGTTGGGTGCCCCTGATTAAGCTCGTGGAGACATTAAAGCACGTAAGCTTATATGAAAAACTTGAAAATGGATTTTCGGATTAGTATTACATCTAGAGACTTCCAGAGAAGTGAACTACAAAATCATCAGGTTATGCCGTTATTCCTCAATTTACTTGGTGTCAATATTTCAGCATCAGATGGCACCGGGCGATTCTGTTCCTTATCGGATTTCAGTACAAACATAGTCACTTTTATAGCGTCAATAATACTTGAATCTATTTACAGGAATTAATGAAAGATGCTTGGTGCGAGATCGAGGATCGAATTGATCCGAAAAACGGTAAGCAGATTTCAACTGACCGGCGGAACCCAATTACTAGATTAATGTATTTTAACATTAGTAAATTGTCCCAGTATCGAGTCAAACAGCGCATTCTCATAGCAAATAAGCTTATATAATACTTAGTGAGTAAAACGTACCTTTGGATCACTGTATAAATTGTACATTAAACATGAAACTGGGTTGAAACCAAGACCTTTGTTGTTCGAACTTTTCCAGATTACTGTCCTTTGCTCGTTGCAATTTTAATTTCATTTTAAGTTTGTTTGTTTCTAGTCCCATGGTGCGAAGTATCAGAAGACCTTGTAAAGGAAATGATCGCATACATCAAGTCCTTGTGCCGGTACCAAGCCAAGGAAATGTCCAGTCCAACAACAAGTTTGGATCAAACGCTTTTACAGAGAGAAAAGGCAACAGCTGCTGACTGCTGCTTCGCCCCCAAAACGGAGGGCAAGGCGATTTCAGAATCGCAGAAATCGTTTGACGATGGTAAGATGCCAAACCAAATGCTTGTAGATAAATTCACTTCGTGCCATTCCTTGACCTAAAGATGACTAGAGAGGTACAAAAAAGAAAACGTCATTGCCCAACGGTTTTTTTTTTAAGTGAGTTTCTTAATTCTTAGGTTGGAAAAATTATACAAATATTAACTCTCCCTTCGATTTCTTTATTTATCTGGTTATTTATTCTTTTTTTACTTACTCAGATACTGTACTTGTAAGCATATTTTGACATAACACTCTGAAATCAGAAATGGCCGTCATGAAACTGACACCTTTACAACTCTTGACTGAACCACTTCCTTGAAAGATTTAATCGAAATGTGCCATACAATTGAAGTTAATGCTTGGTTCTACTTAAGCCCATTTTCATTCTGTCTCTTACCTTTATTTATCGTGGCTGCAAATATATATAGAAGTGAGTAACAACAATACAGCACTCAGAAAGCTTTTTTACAGAGCTCACAAAGCTTCACCGATTTGGCGCGAGGAAACGAACGTCAACTCGTACCCAGAGTCTTCGTTCCCCTTGACCAGCGGTCGGAAAAACGAATTGTTCTCTAGTGTGTGATTTGTGGGTGATTGGGTTCTTCGATCTGGTACATTGTGATGTCGAGTGGCGTACACTTCTGGATATCGAAAATGGTGCCAATGGTTAACAATCACCAAGGTGGAAAAATCTATGTATCGAATTTTGGAAATTCGCATTTTTCAAGATTTATGACGTCATAAGCACGCAAATTCATACCATTTCGTCATTATCATTGCAGTTATGTACGTTAACAGCAATTGCTTACGTAGGCTTGTAAAGAAGGCTGGAATATCTCCGATTGGCAAAAAAAATCGGAACTTCACATAATTTTCTCCAAGTTTTAGGGATTTTTCTCTCTAAGGTGCGGTTGGGGCCTGGGGCAAGTTACGCATGCGCAATAGCAATTTATTAATTTTACATGTTGACCTCTTCGCACGTTTCACCAATACAGTGGCAAAAACACCGAAAAACTGTGTTTTACAAATACAGTCCGCAAAAATCCCTTGGCAACAACGTTAAGTCTGTAGTTAAGTTAGTCCCCCCTTAAATATTGGTAGTGATGATCAGTCAAAATAAAATAATGTTCTGGAAAGGGCTGGAAACCTTTGTGAGCCACATTATATGTAAATGGGCAATTCCACACAGGTGGTGTTATAAGCAAGATTTTTCAAAAGATGTATATGTTGGAGTTATACCCTGTGCTGCAAAGTGGACATGTTATAGTGCACAGAAAATAAATTCCACTTCACTGGCAACAATGGTCTACCCAGTGGGGGTCCTCAAATTCTGAGTTTATTTTTGTTAGCAAGTAATATGCCTAATGCCTCAATTTTGACTGGATAAAATCAATCTTGGAAAATGTAAATGACTTCAAACACTCTTATTAGAAAAAACCTCACAGTGGAGTCAGTACATTCCTCATGTCAACTTTTTCCAAAATAATTTCTAGAAATGGCAGCAACAATATGAACTAATGTCACGGACGTTACGTAACATCCGTGACATTTAGACGATTTTTTTAATTTCCTTAAATAACAATGTGATAGATTTTCAAGGCAATCCTGCCAAAGTAGTAGTTTTTGATATAATCAACAGCATAGTATTCCCCTGGTTGAATGGGTGGTGGTGAAATTGGAGACAGCTTTTTCTTGGCATCAGGAGTGAAGCTTGCCAAGAGATGGAATCATGGTAGTAAAATTCCTCAAAAACAATTTACGGTGGGTTGGGTAATTGATGAATTACAAATGTACCATTTGGCTGCTGAGGCTTACTTGATAAGGCAAGCCCACTTGATTTTGCAATCTTTTGGATGAATGCTTTCCTTTTCCTTGCCCAGCTGTATGCAAGATGGGGTGAAACCTTGTGCACTGCCTTACCCAAAGCTTGGGGAGTCTTGTAAGCATCTTGATTCCACATCATTGTTATCAGCAGCTTGTAAGGTGGCCATCTTTTTGTTTAGCCTGTGTAATCTCTCTCTTTATCTCAGTCTACATTTCATTCTCTGGCTTTCAGTTTTCCTTGGACTAAGAACTTTCTTTCTACTTGCCCTTTTCTAAACTTTGTCTTTCTCTTTGTAAGCTGCATACTTCTTGCATTGGCTTGAATTTTGTCCCAGTAACATTTGTTTCTTTCTGCTCCAGTTTATAAAGGGAATATTTACAACTTTTATGTGAAGAGACTTGTGATCAACATACATACATATGTTCTAGCAAAGGAACTTTGAAATCTAGTCAGCAGATGCTTCAACTGAAGAGTGCTGAGAAATCAGTAAATATTTGATTTAAAAATCATGTATAAACTAATATCCCCAAAACACTCCGAATACATGTTTTTCATGGGTTGACATGAAATGGCAATTAATTAAGGAAATGATGACATAAAATTATTCAATTCACTTAAAATGGCCAAGTAACATTTTATAGGGCAAAAAGATTTATCTACACTTGAAAATACAGTAGTCTATTTATTCACACAGTGTAACGTCCATGACATTGATTGTAACTTCTGTGACAATAATTGTCAAGTATTCTTGAAAAATTGTCAATTCAAATGAAGAATGATCCTTGCAGTGGTGAACACAATTTATGCAATTGCGAAAATTCAGGCTTCTCGCAATTGCATAAATTGCGTTCACCACTGCGAGGATCATTTTTCATTTGATTTCATTTCTGCAGTTCATATATGATTCAAATTTCATATATTATTCACAAAAATTGTCAATTGTTGTGAAAGGAAATTCAACATTTTCAGTAAACACAATGACCAAACTGCAGATATTTAGAGCAGGTTTTGTAAAATACTTTGATAGTTCACAGGAAATTTCACTTAATGTTGATGCACTGGTAATGTGGTTGTTTTTTATGTAACATCTGTGACAATGTGTTTTTCCTAATACCGGTAATTCTCTGAAAGAGAGCACAAAGGAAAACTGAATCACACAATAAAACATGTCAGTATGCACAAATATGTTTATCAAAGTTAAGCTTTAAAACTGGTATTCATCTTTGTTCAGTGCCAGTCTAAAAGTTAAAAATTGTGTCTGGATATAACGTCCGTGACAGTGGAATTGCCCAAATATTTAAATGCTTTATTTATTAATTTAGGGAAAATATGTGTCTGCACTGTGGATTGTGTTTTTTTACAATATAGCCACATATTTCTGAATTTCCAACATGGCAAATGTAAGAAAAGTCAATCCAGGCAAGCAGGGACAAACACTCTTAAGTAACAGAATAGTTGAGAAAAATTGCTTTTTACATTTATTTAATGGAAAAAAAGGCAGAGTCACATTAGGACATTTGTGCTGATAGCTTATGTAGTGATTGTGCATCCTCATATACTGCATTACTTTTGCAGTTCATTTCACAATGCCATGCCACTGCATGTTTATGACACAGCTGGAACACCAATTGAATGAATCTAACAAAATATTGAAAGGCTGGGTATAACCCATTGTTGTGAAATATTGACTTTTTTTATGTTTTTACCCGATATGTTTCACCAAATTCTAATCACATTTATTTTTAGCTTTACGTATGATGTCTGTGAATGCCCTACTTTACTGGGGAAGGATGACACTATTAATTTGCACTATAGTAGTACTGAATAGATCCACTCATTATATATAGAGTTTGAGTAAGAGAGTTTATCTCTGAACTGATTCAGTATTCTTAAACTAAAAGCCACAGGGCTATGCCAAATTATGAGTGCTGATTTTTTACACAGCTCAGCTCTGAAGCAAAGTCAGAGCCCCCCTTCCCCATCATCCTCCATTATTTTGGTTCCTGGTATAAATTTCTGCACAAACATTTTTGTAATTGAAGTATAGTAAAAAAAAAAAAAACAGAAAAGAAAGAGAGCAAGTTAAAGATTAGAATTTGACAAAAAAAGGGTATCTTCAGATTTCAACTTTTGGGAGCTTAAGGGCTATACTTCAGTTACTACCTGTATGAACATAAAACGTTTTGGTCTCATATTTTCATATCCAGTGCTCCCTCATAGAATAATTATACTGTACCATGCCACAGACAAAACAAAAATCCTCTTATTTGCATATGGTATTAACGAAACACACATTTTGTGAGCCAAAGTTTGTTCAAAATTATTTTGCTTGAAGTACAGCAGCTCAGAACGAAGGTATTAGCTCAGAATTATGAAGGTACTCATAATTATTTTGTTAAAAAGACAGCTTGCAAGAGCGAAATATTTTTAAGACTTTCAAAATTAATGAAAAGTTTGTCCACCTTTGGTCTTCAGTCAAACCACATCTTTATCATACATTATATATATGCATATGTATGGTTGCTACATATCATGACATTGTTTAAGTTATACATTGTATCTGGGGCGGGAGGGGATACTCCCTGATATGGGATGTTTAGGTATTTGTGGCTCCAAAGGGTATGATTCTTTAGCCATCTTGGTGTGAAATATGGTATTGATTTTGACCATTTTGGTCTGAAATAGGGTATGGTTGTGCACTATTAGTCTTAGAATTAGGACCATCAACAAAAGCCCTTCTCAACTTATGTTTTTGCCAGCAGTGTACTTGAAATAGGTATCTGAGTATTAAAATGTTTGGTCAGGTCTGAATTAGAGTAAGGATTTCAGGAAGTGGGCACACCCCCACTTAATGTTTCTGGGAGTACCCCCTCCCCCTACCCAGTTGCATGTATTACATAAGATAACTAATTTTTTATGTTCAGTAACAAATAACCTTGTACTTCATCCATCTCAGTGCTTAACATTTCAATACTTCCAATTTATTCTGCAGAAAACAAGAATTGTAAAACATATTTCTTTAAAAGGGGTTTTCTGCGGTTTCATTCTGTGACATGAGATGCAGCCTTATAGAAGGGTTCAAAAAGTATGTTGTAAGTAATAATTTGTACATTTTATTTTTAAATAACCTTGATTGCATACCATTTACACTGAAAATCCAGAAAATATTTGGAAAAGCAAATAGTGTGCATCAATTACTGTTTTTCAAATTAAAGTTCCAAGGTATAAGTGGTAGTTTGTTCAGGGCATTGTGGTCTTTCTTTAGTTAATGATTATGGGTAGATATTGTGGCTTTTCCTCTACCAGTGAAAACATCATTTCATGATTAGGCTAGAAATTAATTCCATCTGGATTGTTTGTGTATGTGGCATCCAACTGAGGTCATCCATCATATAGCTGTTTATTAGAGCAGTTTTCAATTGAGTGTCGTAAAACCAAAACCAAAGCAACTACTCTGACCAATCACAACAGAGGTAAGCAGTGCAATGATCCAATCAGAATACAAAGAAATTACATGTAGTTGGCGCAAAGCGCGGGAAAATACACGCGTGCAAGTCGCGATTGGTTTTGGTTTTGCTTCTCATTGGTTGATAAAGCGGCGCGAGTTTTCCTGGCCAATCACAGAGCGAAGCAATACAAAACCAAAGCAAAACGAGAATTACTTTCGACACTGAATTGAAAACTACTCTGTCAGAAAATACTTACTAGTACTGTAGTTTTGAAACTGTAATGCCAAAAATTAGTGACCTGTTGTAACCTGCATTGCCGTCCTTTTGGCTAATTATAATGACAATAAAATAAATGTGTTTTTCTTTTCAAACAAAGTAGTAAGCTTATTAATGTGTTAGAGTGCTACTGTACAGACATTCAGATGGTGATACCTGCCCAACCAGCAAATGGTAATGATAATGTAATTATTACAACAACAGCATATTTGTTTCTCTCTTTATATTCTGAAAAGCAATGTATATTGCAGTTGCCATACTGTACTACAGCTGATACATTGACCAAAATCTCCCTATGTGCTAATGTAGCAACCATCTCATTGGCATGCCCATACCGGCCTATGATTCGTGTGATTTTATATAATAACAAAATCAATGCGCAGGCAATGATTGGTCAATCAGCTATGGTTTATTGTTCCAGTAAACTCAAGGAAATTGCGCGTGTCATCTGGATTATTATATAAAAGCAATATACCACAAGTTTCTATGGTTTATAGGCTGATAAACCACGTGGGATGTTGGAAGAACACTCGCAGAATCTGTAAATCACTTGCCTGCAGCTCATGATTAAGGGATTCTGCGAGTGTTCTTCCAACATCCCACGTGGTTTATCAGCCTATAAACCATAGAAACTTGTGGTATATTGCCTAAGTAAATCATGGCTATGATTTCCAGAGATGATTTTAACACTTCACTTGCCATCATACCTATGATTCGTGTGACTGTAAATCATGGTTATGATTCCAGACATGATTTTCACATTTCACTTGGCATCATACCTATGATTTGTGTAACTGCAAATCTTGGTTATGATTCCAGACATGATTTTCACATTTCACTTGGCATCATACCTATGATTTGTGTGACTGCAAATCATGGTTATGATTCCAGAGATGATTTTCACACCACTTGGCATCATACCTGTGATTTGTGTGACTAAAAATCATGGTTATGATTCCAGAGATGATTGTAACACAACTCTTAAAATCATAGCGATGATTTAGCTAAAAGTAGAATCATACTATGATGTTTTGGGTACAGATCAAACCATAATATGATTCCTTATGACTGTTGCATCATTACATGAATCATCACATATGATTTATTAGCCTAAGTTCCTGTGTGACCTCAGAAACGTTCGGCTTTCTTAGGTTTCAAATGACCCTGAATTGACGTATTTGTAAACAGTTTCACTCTCTTGATTATTTTTTTCCTCACATTTCACCGAGACTCCATTACCGTTTATGCGAAATAAAACTACATCGTTCGATAAGCGCTTTCTTTCTCAAACAAATATCCATCGAATCGAAAACAAGTGTGCTTAGTTTTTTTGGAATCAATACACTATTTTATCATGTTACATTGCGATGAACCTCTGTGGCCAAGAGGTCATTGTTTCTGCCTCTGACTCAGCTAACCCGGGTTCGATATCTATTAGTGGCGTATATCGCGGGCTTTTTTTTCGTTTCTCTTTTTCTTCTTCTTTTTTACAAGTGTTACAATTATTGTTCTCAATGGTTGAGCTGTAAAGCAAGTTTGTAATTTTAGGGGGATATATGTTGACAGGGGTCTAAAGAAATAGACTCCAACACAAGCTAAGCGCAATGCGTCCGATGTAAGAAAGACAGACTTCCTCTATTCTTTTGTTTAGCGCTAAATTAGGGATACAATGCTGTTTTTTACAAGCCCGAGTTTAGGCTAAATGTGGCCTCACTCTTGTTTTGGTAGGGGCAGCGTATTCGAGTATACGTCTTACCAACGACTTAAAGAGGCAAGAAACGCATACCGATTATCGTTTCTGAGAGATCGCCTAATTATACCTAACACTTTTATGTGCACTACCTTAGTTATTGCATAATACATGATATTTATTTTCTTTTTCAGATAGCTCGAATACTACTATTTACATTATCGTGTGTGTGATACTCGGCGCTATTTTTTCGATCGCGATCGTCGTTACGTTGTTTGGTTTATATGTTTATAGACAAAGGTGACTTTCTTGCACCTCCTTTTTGCTTTGTTTGTTTTTGTATGCTATTTAAATGCAATGTTTGGTAAATGAGCAAGAATTTTTTTTTTTTTACCAATTTTAATTAGGAATTCATAGAACACGAATTATTGGAAAGACCTCAAAACTTTTACCGTACATCTATCCATCCTTACAGAAAAATTTAAGATTTTGGCGTACTTTGGCAAAGTGAATCGGACGCCGGTAAAATTTAACCCTGTCTACATTAAACTTTAAGACACCCATTAAAGTATTTCGTTCACGAATTGCAATAATAACAGGCAAATATCGGTCAGTCAAAATGACAAATGTTTTTCATCACTTTGTCCATCGTTGTTTTTGTTTGTCTTATTTGTTTGTTTGTCGCAATTTTTTTTTTCAGAAAGGCACAAAACAGATTAGAGCAAAGACTAGCCGTTTTCAATTGTTCTCTCATCTATATATTGATATTCATTTATTGCTTAAATTTTATTGCGATTCTTCACGTATCAATTTAATACTCTCCCCGGCACCCCACCCTCACTTCTGTGGGTACGAGCTTGTGTAATTGTTTTTTGTGTTCTAACATCCAATCTCAGTTTTTAAGTATTTCTTAGTGAATAATGCTCAGGAAATAGAAGAGATTCACATAGGCGAACCAGTGCCAGAAGCAGAAACAGCACAAACCGATAATGGCTTCCACATTATGGGTATAAGTGACATTCGTTCCTTCGAACTGGAACGGGAAATATCCACTTTTTGAGATTACTGGGAAGTGGCAACTTTGTTGAAGTTTTTAAGGGGACTATGGGAGACAATACCGTGGCTGTGAAGTCTCTTAAAGGTAAA
>JAEMWC010000382.1:612500-630000 GCA_016490735.1 Pachyseris speciosa
TAAAGATTATGTATGTACATTATTATGTATGTTTGATTGTGTTAATCCGAGCATGAACTTTGCTATTCTTGTACTAGAAGCTTATATTTCCAGTTGTTTTTCAGTAACGAAGCGATAATTTTCTATTTTAGGAGCAGTTATTAAGAGATTTTGCGTACTATTTTATAATGCCTGGTAACTGCTACCATGGTAACAGAAGCGACACCTTAAAAATATTTTAAAATAATGATCTCCCGGAGTTATGTCACATATCCAAATATCGAGGGGTTAGCTTTAATAACTCCTGAGATATGATTATTTTCCTTCCCAGCTAGGTCACATTTATGAAATTCTCTAATATTGAAGCACCCCCACCCCCACCCCCTCCCCAATAACAATCGTGCTGTAGCAGATCCTTGACCCGACATTCTACCAGTACGACCGGCCTAGAAATGTTCTAGAGGTATCAGTCTATCATAATCTGAGCACAAACCTTTTGTGTGGTGGGGGTGCTACGAAAACATTAGTTAGGGCCTATTTTGAGATCTGCTCCTCGACTATCATAATAATAATAATAATAATAATAATAATAATTAAATAACAATATATAATTATAATAAGAACCTTCCCAGAATCCTTTGCAGCTGGAAAATCGTCAATCCCAAATAACTTGGTCAGTTTGAGGGCAGCAAGACCCCCACGTTGTCTAGAAATAAGTCTTACCATAAACTAATTATTGTACAAGACTAAGGGCGATGACGTCATTGGTCACGTGACTTTGTTCACAAGTGCGTTTTTGCTCACTGTGACGAAATTATTTTGTTATTGAAAAAGCAGTCAACGTGGTTTGAAGCACAATGGTGTGAACCATTTTGGACTGCCCGGGTACCGAACAAAATATAAATATTAAGGGAGGTATATACAATTTTCAAAAAGTGGGAGTCTGGGTACAAGTGCTATCTCGCGTTTCATTAAACAAGAGGAAACAACAATTTGGATATTGGTAGATATTTTTATGAAATATACATTTTTGTTATTTTTAATGCTGTGACGTCATCGGTCACTTGACCAGAACGGACCGAAGTTTAATATTCGCTCTAAAAGTTTACTAGAACCTTTCTCCAAGAATATTTTTAAGCGAAGTTGTAGTTTAATAAATAGTGTTTTAAAAAATGGCCATGATTACTTTTTCCTAAAAAAGTGCGGCAGTAGAAAATCTAATTGAAAAGTTTGTCAGCTTCCTGCGCAACGACCATTTGAGGTAGGAATAAAAGAAAATTTTGCCTAAGGCTTGAGAGTATGCTCTTTATGATGGCGTTGTCACTTTCTTCTAATTTCAATTGCTTTTGGCGAGGATCAACGTTTAAGACTTTTTTCAGAGGAGAGGGCCTGGAGGAAAGAACGAAAACGAGGCTATACTTTCGCGCGCTTTTTGTTCACTGCGACACCGCGCCACAAAAGGTTAGCTAAAAAAAAATTCCAAGGACTGGACAACGGACTGGACTTGCATTTTCTTTAAACGGAACTTTTGACGACTTTTTTAATTTTTTTTTTATGGCTGCTGTCTGCTCAGGGACAATGTATACTTGAGAAGGTAAGTTGATACAGATAGTTGTTGCTGTTTGTTAAAAAACAAAACAAAAACAAAAAAGCGCGTGGTACACTTAAATGCACTTCCCACCTAAAAAGTGTTGTTTAATTCTTGCAATTATAAAACTTAAACAAGAAGTTGCAGCAATGCGAATGAAATCAAATTAATGCTAACATTAAATGAAACAATTTAAGTTGCTTAAGGCAACCGATGCAAGCTCAGTAATTTTACTAAATACGATATTTGAAGGTTAAAAACGTATCTTAAACAGTGACGGAATAAATGGTTACTTTATTTTCAACCGGAACTTAAAACGTTACCTTCATTCGCACAGACATCAAAACTTTATTTTATACTGTCCATGAACTAAATTCCCTACTACAATTATAACAAAGTGTACAATAAAGCCATTATTCAAAGTATTGGCCTAAGAAAAATAGTTGTGCATAAACAAATACTGGAACAGTTCGTGCTTTCAAATGGATTACCCTAATGAATTACACGATTCCGACGCATAAGTTTAATTTGAGTGGCGAAACATTTTGTTGTATCTGAAAAATTACTGTACTAGAAAAAACGTTTTCACAGAGGTTGTAATGCATGGGGGTTCACATAATTTAATTCAGTTTTATAAAGCTAAAAATTGTATGTCAAAGATTCAGCAGAAACAGAGAAAAGTTTTAGAATCACGGCTGTTTGTGCGAGTTCGTGTACGTGCGCGCTAAACGCGGAAAGTACCTAAGCTTAATAACTCTGAAGACGTCAAGTACTTAAGTTTATGTCAAAACCGACCAAGAACCAGTCGAAAAAAACAAAGAAAGATTAGCAAATAATTGTTTTAATAGATTTGGCAGTTTTACAAAGTGTTACGCTTCTGGTTTGTGGCACCTATTTACAATGGTAGTCTGACGAAAAACCTTTTTACAACAATGTTTAAATTATAAGCTTAAGCTTAAGCTTACGGTAAATTTCATTTGAATCTATTTTTTAAATTGAGGGGAAATTAAAATGTAATTTGCTATAAGAATGGGTCCAACACAGAAATCCTGAAAACCTTCTTCACAAACAAACTGACGATAAACTTGAAAACCAAATTTGAGAGTAGGCTTAACTTCTTGCCGAGCCATACAAAAGTTGGGCACATAAACAAAGACAACGCTTATCTGGCTTATCGGTCGACCGTAAGGTTTTTGAAGAAAACGACTAAATAAAAGGTCAACGGGAAATACCTTCTCCAATCGTCGAAAAGGCTACATCGGGCCACTGCGTAAATCGCACATCCTTCGTCTTTAGTCATGCTCAAAGCACGGCGGAAAAATTTATGTGTTGTCGAATGCAGTCGCGGCACAAATACAATCCCTTTCACAACGCTTTAGATACATCCAAAAAGCCGTCCATCAAGCCTTGATATAATTCTTCCCAGAGTGGCCAGTTAAAAATATTTTCACAGTCTAACACATCTTCAGGTGACCTAGTCGAAGTGGCGGAACAAGAGAGTCGAACGAGGTGTCGCATAGCGTTCATGTGCTCGTTAATCCACTGACTTGGTCTAAGGTTTTATGAGACAGGATGAACCAAATTTCAAAATAATTTCATCGTTTTGAATGTAGTTAAGCTTCGGACTAGAAATTTCCCATTATTTTGTTAAACTTGACCGCAAATACCATTTTCACCACAGCTACGGCGCTGTCGCAAGCAAACCGTCGCTTCGTTTCAGAAGGTCGATTCACTTTCTGTGATTGGTTAAACAAAATGGCGTGTGAATCGCGAGGTGTGGAGAATCTACGATTCGATGACAAACATAGCGGGCAATGTCTTCCTTCGTAATTTTAACCAGATAAAAAAAATTGCAAAACATTTAAGTTTTGATTTATCGTGAACTAAAAAAACCGCGGATCTCTCTCTCTCTCAACTAACACTTGGGATTTCTGGTATGAATGAATTAATATGCAAAAACTAAAAAAGGTAAAAATAATAAAGAAAAATTGTCAACTATTTTCCCAAAGAAGTACAAATACACTTGCCTCAATCCAAGCCCACTCATAATAGTAATCGGGCGAGTGATTTAAAAATTGGCCGAGCGCGTAGCGCGAGGCTGATTTGAAATCACGAGCACGATTACCCCTGAATTGTACGACACGAAGTCCGATTACCAATTAAGAGAGAATGCACAGGAAAATCGAGCAAAACGGAAAATTCGTGGCCAAAGACGAAAACCTAACCTACCCTCATTTTCAGTCTATAGAGAGGTACTGACGAGTTTACAAACCTCCTGGAGTTTATTTTCCGAAATACGGCCGATATTTGGAATTATTTGGGATTTTTGATTTCGCCCGTCTGACGCCTGAAATTAGCCGCCTCACAAGGGAAAATAGACCGGCCGAAATAACTGCTTCGCGTAACCAAACATGTCAACCTATCGGCAATCTAACACTTAATTTCTATAAAATGGACATCTAGCATCCTATTTACGACAGATTTCCGATTCTGAAGTGTAAAATCAACGCTTGTTAAACGCTTTCTAAATGGGCAGTTGACAAGAGCTCACAAATACGAAAGTTTATAGGCAAAACTGAAATCGAGCTCCTGGTTATGGGAATTCTCCGAATTGCCCCAAATTTTAGTTTTGAAGTCTCGAGATATAGTGTTTTAACGTACATTAAAATTTTGGTTGGGTTTTCCAGCGAGCGCTTCAGAATAAGTACACTCTAAGTCGACCAATTTGAAGAAATTTTGCACTAAGTGACCTCAAATTGACCTCGGAGTGTTTGTTTACATTGACTATTCGCATCGGTTACATTGAAATGAGCTCTCAATATTAACTAATATTCTCATTCCATATTTCATTTGATAATGAATTTGACTTACCACGAATAGGTGTAAGAATTGTCTTGAAGCGGCAGAATGAAGCCGAGTTGTTGTCCAAACTAGATCTGATGTAAAAGTTTCAGAAATTCCTTTGTCAAATTTGCCTATAATTATATGTGAATGAAAGAAACGCTGCAGCTCATCAACCAAATGCCTGGGTAAGTTGTTGAGACATCTGTGACACACTTCGATCTGTTTTAGTGTTGGAGTGTTGGAACTGGAGCTGATAAGAGCTCACTCTAGAGCTGGTAAGACCCGACTGATGCAGGGCGTTATTGTCGATTGCGTGACAGATTTTGAAACACCCTACGGGATAAATCTTGTCTCCGAAAATCCCCCCACCCCCAAATCACTTTTCTAATGGTCCATCTTTAAAGATAAAATATCCCAAAAATAATAATCAAGGGGTATATTCACGTAACAATAGCCGTGAAGCGTGTCGGTTGCATATCTGAACAAAACGTGTGCCAGCATCTCCATCATGATGTTTCGTCCGCAAAATTCCTCAAAGAAAACACATTAAGATAAATATTCGTTTGTTTATTTTTCGGTAGGTTAAACGAATTGTTTATGTTAGTATGGGTCGAGAAACAGTCCCTCAGGTGCAATCGAGTTTCAGCTGTCTGGATTTAGCTCTAAAAATCGGCATGTGCTAAAACCAGGAACACCGGAACAAAACCACCGGAACGGAACCACCGAAACAACCGGAATCACCGGAACGAAACCACCGAAACCTGCGGAAACAACCGAAACTGTCGGAAAGAACGAACGGAACCACCGGAACTACCGAAACGAATTCAAATCAAACTCTTGTTAAAGAGAGTTTTTAAAACATTGTTGGCTTTGCATTGTTTTAAGCCGCGCATTTGGCGCGCGTAAAGAGAGGAAGCTTAAATCAGGAGACCGCACAGAGGGAGGGGCTGGAGGAGCCCCCACCTCATTTTTGCAAAAATAAAAATACATTAAACAAAAAATATTTTAACAAAAACAACGGAGCCAAAAATAGCAAAAAATCGTTTATTCGAAAGTGACCAGAGTTATTGGCAAAGACAAACTCGCAGATAAATAGACAGAAAGAAGTATTAGTCGTTACAATTATGAAATACGAGCTGCAGATCATTTTATGATGTTGTTTTACTGAAAAGTAAAAGCTATCCCTCCATGACAGGACCGATGTTACCAAGGAGAACTCGCGCGCCGAGAAGGATTGAAATTTGCTCTGGAGAGCCAACATATCCTGTGACCGCACAAGACTATTACAGGCGAATATAGTTTGAAGCTTTTGACCAGCGTTTTGACCAGCCAAGCTTTGATACGTATGCGAAGATTGAGTCTCTCTTAATTAAGACCCTCAATTGGCAGGACAAATCCGAAGAGCTAAAGTTTATGGAAAAACTGTATAACGATGATGTTAATATTTCAATTTTAACTGCCCAGATGGAAATTTTACAAGTGCTGCTGAAGGATGGTGATTATTCGTGTTTTGACGACATCATAGTAAAAATTAAAGAGCTACCCAACCCAGAACGGGAAATGATAAATAATGGTAATTGAACTGAGTGGAGTGCAATTTGGTCTGAAATCATACGCGATTCAAAATTGAACAAGCCGCGCGCGCAGACCAAAATTGCATGACACGAAGTTCAATTACCACTTTATTACAGCCATTTCGAAATCACAGTTTTTTGGTCAATATTAATATTTGCTTATCCATGAACTTTGATAGGTTAGTATTATTTCACTTTCATTTTGATCGGTTACAGAAAGGATGCGATTTAGAGTAAAAAATGGTGCAATTTGGGAATAACTTACACTGTTGAGATCCAATCAGATTGCAAGGATCACCAGTAACTTTAACATCATTCACTTAATTATTTTCAGTTACCGTTTTGTTAAATTTCAGAGCCGTGGAAATATTTTGAATGAATAATTAAACAATTATTGAACTCGGCCTTTGTATGATATGAAGATATGCAGATCTCGGAGGGTGTTATCCTCCTCAAGCCTTCGGCTTTGGCGGATAACACCCTCCTCGATCTGCATAATTCTTCATATCATACTCAGCCTCGTCCCATAATTGCTTATTATACAGCGTTGAGTTCAAGGCAGCTCAAGCAAAATCGTTGGATTTCTGGCTTCAGTTATAGTAATTGCAGGTTGATATCAGCAGTATAACAGTCTATGATATTTCAATATAGTGATGGTGAATTTTGAGACCCGATAGCAACAACCCTGAAGATGTGGGAAAAAATTAATAGTTTTATCGGTATAAAAGCATTCTCCGTAACTTTATGACCCCCCCCCCCCAAATTTCGTCCACGCGTTCTTCTTTAGCCCCCCCCCTCCCCACCCCCACCCCACACTCAAAAACTTGCTGCGCGGTCCCTGTAAATCCCTGCAGGTTTAACGAACGTTGCGTTTACAGCCAAGACCAAGTGTCTCCCGATGGCGAGGACATATCTTGAGTTGATCAATGTTTTGCGGGCGTGAAAAGTGATGCGCTCTTGCGAGAATAAGCTCAACTTATCTATAGTACTCATGCTTATCTATAGTACGGCTGCAGTTGAGCAATGGCATGCATGACTTTGACAGACATTATCGAGGTGATTATCCTTGCTACTGAAACCACATTGCTCACCAACGATCTCTTGAAATGAACACGTTTCACCTTCCATAGAGTAAAAACATGATTTCCGCACTCTAGTGCAAAACCCTAACCGTGAGGATTGGTCGATTCACGACTTTGGCAAAGACGCACAAACACTATTTGCGCAACCTGGAATTTAGCTAAGTAGGGGTGCCGAGTCGATTGGGAAATCTGGATCCGAATTTCCGATCGAACACAAAATCCGAAAACGGCTTTCGTGGCGGATTTTGTTAAGAGGAATCTTTCCCCGACGTGGATTTCAATCGTCAAAATCCGTCGCGAAATCCGGATTTCGGATTTTGTGTTCGACTGCAGTGAAATCCGAAATATCCAGATTTTAAGATCTGAATCCAAATTGGCCAATCGACTGCACCCGAGGGGCTGTTCTCGACCCCAGGACTAACATAAATAATGAAGAAACGAATAGTTATTAGGGTTGTTTCTCTGCGAGAATTTTGGGGAAGCAACATCATAATAAGGATGCTGGTACCCGTTGTGTTGATATGAAAATGAGACGCTTTTTCAAAGGGCCATTGTTGCATGAATTTACCCCTTGGGTATTTTTTGTTTTTGTTTTTGTTTTTTTGGCTACTTTATTTTTAGGGATAGACCATTGGAAAAGTGATGGGAGGTTGTGGTAAGGATTTTCGGAGACTCAAGAAGCACTTTTCATTTGAATGGAATAACCGGACAGAATTTTCTATCTTAAGGAACGGAACAATTTTTCTCAATCATCTTTTCATTAATAATGAAAAATATGATTACAGAAATATCCCAGACTACTTAACATAACTTTATTTTAATTTTCTTAATATTTCCGTTACCTTATTGCTTTGTTCTTAACTAGAAATAATCTATCGTATGCAAATTTCTACTAAATGGCAAACGAGCTCGATTCATTCACACTAGCAACCAATCCTCCTGGGACTCAAATCAACAATGAGTTATTTTTATGTGTTGTATTTCACACTTTGTTATATGTATTTTGCCTGTTCAAAACTACAAACATCGCGCTTGGTTGTAATAACTACGATAACTATAGTACGCTCTTATGCCATGGTTTTTCCAATAGATAACTTTCTTCTTTTCTTTTAATGGATCTAAAAGTATGTTCCCTTAATGTGAGGGGTCTTGGCGACCGGTTAAAAAGACGGGAAATGTTTAATTGGCTAAGAAAGAAAAACTATTCAGTTTACATGCTTCAAGAAGTGCACTGCTCGGAAAACGCAATTCCTGTATGGTCTGCCGAATGGGGATATAAAACTCTTTTTAGCTGTTGTACCAGCGCTAGAGGAGGAGTCGCTATTTTATTCAATAATAATTTCAACCTCCAACTCCAACGAACATACTCTAATGGAAGATTTATCATCTGCGACATTATAGCAGATAACAAATCCGTGACGATGGCTGTGCTCTATGCACCTAATGACGATGATCCAAGTTTCTTTCTGAATTTCTTTGATCATTTAAATGATTTTAAATGTGACGAGTTAATAATCGGAGGAGATTTCAACCTGGTTTTGGACCTAGACATTGATAAAAAAGGCGGTCTCGCTAAAACACATGCGGAATCAGTGAAAACACTAAACGATTTCTGCGTTCAATTTGATCTACTAGATGCATGGAGAATATTGAATCCGGACACCCGCAGATATACTTGGCGGCGCAAACGGCCAGACATCCACTGCCGTTTAGACTTCTTCCTTGTTACTCAAAGCCTAATGTGCAACATTACGTCCGCTAATATATCAATTGGATATAAAACAGATCACTCCCTAATAGAAATCACAGTCGCTACCCACTCGAATATGAGAGGCCCTGGTTTCTGGAAACTCAACACTTCGCTCCTAACAGAAATGGATTATATAAACCAAATACGAGCTGTAATTAAAGACACTCAGGAAGAATACCAAAATGATAGCTTCGTTAATGATGCTCTTATGTGGGAAATGGTAAAGCTAAATATAAGAAAACAGTCTCTACGATACTCAACTATAAAAAAAGCAAAAATATCACGACGTGAAGAAGAGCTTGAGAAAGAAATCAATAACCTGCAATGTTTTATCGAATCCAATAACGTGAAGGAAAAAGATAAGAAAGATACTTTAAACGCTCTAGACACCAAAAAATTAGAATTGGAGAAAATAATTGAATATCGAACGAAAGGCTCAATTTTGAGAGCAAGATGCAGATGGCATAATGAAGGTGAAAAAATACAAAATACTTTCTTAATCTAGAGAAACGGCATTACAACCAAGGAGCAATAAGCCAATTAAAACTAGGAAACGAAAATTTCGTCACCGGCAAAGAAATTTTAAGTGAATGTAAGACTTTCTATAAAACTCTTTACAGCTCTAACAATGACTCTCAAAATGAAAGAGCCGATAACGTTTTTTTTAAAACGCAAATGGAGAAAAAATTAAACCAGACAGGACAGGATAGTTGCGAAGGGCTACTAACCAAAACAGAATGTCTTGAAGCACTTAAAAATATGGAATGTAACAAGACTCCTGGCTCTGACGGACTGCCTGCAGAATTTTACAAAGTCTTTTGGAACGACATCGCTGACCTTTTCTTAAAGTCTTTAAACTATGCCTATCAAACAGGACAGCTGTCAGTGACTCAAAGACGAGGTATCATCAAAATAATACCAAAGAAAGATGCTGATCCCTGCCTTATCAAAAACTGGCGTCCGATATCTTTACTAAATAGCGATTATAAAATAGCAGCCAAGGCGATTGCTAACCGTTTCAAACAGGTTCTCCCAAACCTTATTGACAATGATCAAACTGGCTTTCTAAAAGGTAGATTCATTGGAGAAAACATTCGTCTTATCGATAGTATTATAAAGTATACGGCCACAAAAAACATTCCTGGTCTTCTACTTTTTCTTGACTTTGAAAAAGCTTTTGATACAGTAGAGTGGTCCTTCTTAAATAAAACCCTACATCATTATAATTTCGGTCAATCTGCTATTCAGTGGATTAAACTCTTTTACCACAATACAGAAAGCTGCATCTTAAACAACGGTTGGTCTAGTGATTTCTTTAAACTTGAAAGGGGGGTTAGACAAGGGTGCCCCCTTTCTCCGTACCTCTTCATTATTTGCGTCGAAATACTAGCTGAAACAGTGAGGAAAAATAAAAATATCAAGGGTATAACAATTGAAGGACAAGAAATCAAAATTAGCCCATACGCAGATGACACTACACTTATTTTGGACGGTTCGAGTGTCTCCTTCACAACTGCCCTACAGATATTGAACCTTTTTAGCGAAACTTCTGGTCTCCGTTTAAACAACAGGAAAACGGAGGCTCTGTGGGTCGGTGCAAACATTGGAAAGGAAGAAAATCTCAACCCGGAAAAAGGTTTTAAATAGGTAAAAGACAAAGTTAGAGCTTTAGGGATATGGCGGTCGACCAACCCCGAAACTACTATAGAGGCTAACTATAGCGAAAAACTAACTAAGGTAAGAAATAGCGTAAGCTGCTGGGAATTGCGCCGTCTAACCTTACTGGGTAAAATTGCCGTACTTAAAAGCCTTATTGCCTCCCAACTTGTTTATGTTTTGTCACCTTTGCCAACAAACCACAGCGCTATAGAAGAGATAAATAGTATGTTCTTCAACTTTTTATGGGATGGTAAAGGTGACAAAATAAAGCGCGATATTATGATTAGCGACTACAGCAATGGAGGGCTAAGAATGATTGACATTAAACTATTCAACAAAGCTCTCAAGTCAAGTTGGATAACAAAATATTTAGACTTAGAAAATCATGGAAAATGGAAACTTTTTTTGATGTGGAATTACAACGTTTTGGTGGTGAGGAGATTTTTCGAGGCAACCTTAGCAAAGAAGATTTATCAAAATACTTCAAAATATCGGATACCTTTATTTCAGAAATACTACGAATCTGGACGGACATCAAATATGAGGCTAACATTTTCTCCATTGAGCAGCTAAAAGCGCAAAATCTCTGGCAAAACTCTCTTATACGAGTCAGAAACAAACCCATACACTATAGATCATGGTCTTCAAAAGGAGTTAGAAACGTGGGTCATCTGATGAAAGATACGAGGAATTTTTTATCTTTTTTAGACTTTACAGAACGTTTCAATATCAAAACAAATTTTCTTACTTTCCAAGGAGTGATATCAGCGATTAAAGCCTTATGGAAAAGCAACAAAGAAACCCTACACAGTGTTACCACCAACTACGAAACTTTCACTGATACTTTTTTAAAGACAAGACAACCAAACAGACTATCATATAAAATTCTCGTTGGCAAAAAGCAGAAAAAACCGATCGAAGCTCAAAGAAAATGGGTCGCGGACTGCAAACTCGAAACCCAAGAAAACATTGATTGGGACACAGTGTACCGATCATCTTTTCTGTGTACAAGGATCTCAAAACTAATTGTCTTCCAATTTAAGCTACTACACAGGAGATTAGCGACTAATAGTTTTTTAACAAAAATAAACCTACAGGATAATGAGCAGTGCACTTTTTGTCAAAATGATACGGAGTCTCTGATTCACCTCTTCTGGACTTGTAACATATCCACTCTTTTCTGGCAAGATTTTAAGCAATGGGCAGTTAATCGTGGAGAGCTTTCAAATACTATTAATCTAACGGCATATCTAGTATTAGGATTGAATCCAAACAAGAACAAGAGAGTAGGCTTCTACTTTTTGATCGCCAGATTTTTTCTCTGGGTATGCAAAACACGTAATACTTCCCCCAAAATAGAAAATTTCTCTCTCTTCCTCTCACATTACGATACACCGAAATCCAACAGTTAATTAGTACCACATTGGCAAAACCATGCGCATCTTTCCTTTTTTTTATTTTTCTCTTTCATTTCATCATCAACTGTTTCTTTTTCTTTTTTTAGCAATCGTTTAAAAATGGAAAGGTAATGTAATGAAATGTAATGTTTTTTTTTTTAATGTTTATGTACCGTAACTTAGTGCATCGTAATGTTGTGAAGTTATGTAATTGATTATAAATTAAATTAAAAAAAATTTTTTTTCTCAATCAAAATATAACTGGATTAGAGTGTTCTTTTCACACTGAGGGTGTACTCTTTAAGAAACTAGGCACTAACAATAACAACACTAACAAAAACAACACTAAGTCGCACGTCGGAAGTCAGCCAAGGAGCATGGAACTAGTGGAACGCTGCAGATGTTACAGGATTTTAGGATCATTCCGACAAAAACAAGAAAGAGGAATACCTCAGATGGTATTCCTTATATGTTGTGAACAAATTCCGGTGGAAAAATCCGTTCCATTTGATTTACTAAGGGGACAACCGGGTTTTCGAAAGTGCCAAGGATTTCGCCCGAGGGGTGTTTCAAAATCTGTCACGCAATCGACAATAACGCCCTACACAAGTTCGGGTCTAATCAGCTCCATAATGACCTCTTATCAGCTACAGTTCCAACACTAAAACAGATCTAAATGTGTCACAGATGTCTCAACAACTTACCCAGGCATATGGTTGATGAACTGCAGCGTTTCTTATGATCAGATATAATACTAGGCAAATTCGACGAAGGAGTTTCTGAAAGTTTTATATCAGATCTACAACAGTTTAAACAACAACTGAACCCGATTGCAGCCTCTATCGGCTTCATTCTGCCACTTCAAGACAACCCACGCTACTATTCGACGCTATTATACAATGGTAAGTCAAATTCATTCTCAAATGAAATATAGAATGAGAATATTAGTTAATATTGAGAGCTCATTTCAATGTAACCGATGCGAATAGTCAATGTAAACAAACACTCTGAGGTCAATTTGAGGTCACTTAGCGCAAAATTTCTTCAAATTGGTCGACTTATTCTGAAGCGCTCGCTGGAAAACCCAACCAAAATTTTAATGTACGTTAAAACACTATATCTCGAGACTTCAAAACTAAAATTTGGGGCAATTCGGAGAATTCCCATAACCAGGAGCTCGATTTCAATTTTGCCTATAATTTTTCGAATTCGTGAGCTCTTGTCAACTGCCCATTTAGAAAGCGGTTAACAAGCGTTGATTTTACACTTCAGAATCGGAAATCTGTCGTAAATAGGATGCTAGATGTCCATTTTATAGAAATTAAGTGTTAGATTGCCGATAGGTTGACATGTTTGGTTACGCGAAGCAGTTATTTCGGCCGGTCTATTTTCCCTTGTGAGGCGGCTAATTTCAGGTGTCAGACGGGCGAAATCAAAAATCTCAAATAATTCCAAAAATCCACCGTATTTCGGAGAATAAACCCCAGGAGGTTTGTAAACTCGTCAGTACCTCTCTATAGACTTAAAATGAGGGTAGGTCAGGTTTTCGACTGTGGCCGCCTTTTGCTCGATTTTCCTGTGCACTTGCTCTTAATTGTGTCAATAACAAAATGCAAGAAGCTCTAGAGGTCAACTTTCTAAATTGTAAAACGTATTGTACAAAATAACCAAAGCGCCAAAAGATGGATAACTTACACGGCATGGCAGCTACTGCTCAAAATACCCAAACAATCAAATGAAGAACGATCGTCGCAGTTGTGAACGCAATTTATGCAATTGCGAAAAGAAGCCTGAAAAAAATTCAGGACTTCAACGGGGTTTGAACCCGTGACCTCGCGATTACCGGTGCGATGCTCTAACCAACTGAGCTATGAAGCCACTGACGTTGGGAGCAGGTCAATTGTGGGTTCATATGTTCCCGTGAAAGAAATGAGTGTGAATGATATATGAAATGAATCATATATGAACTGCGGAAATCAAATGAAGAACGATCGTCGCAGTTCAGGCTTCTTTTCGCAATTGCATAATTTGCGTTCACAATTGCGACGATCGTTCTTCATTTGATTTCATTTCCGCAGTTCATATATGATTCATTTCATATATCATTCACACTCATTTCTTTCACGGGAACATATGAACCCACAATTGACCTGCTCCCAACGTCAGTGACTTCATAGCTCAGTTGGTTAGAGCATCGCACCGGTAATCGCGAGGTCACGGGTTCAAACCCCGTTGAAGTCCTGAATTTTTTTCAGGCTTCTTTTCGCAATTGCATAAATTGCGTTCACAACTGCGACGATCGTTCTTCATTTGATTTCATTTCCGCAGTTCATATATGATTCATTTCATATATCATTCACACTCATACCCAAATAAGGTAACTTTCCGATTTCACCTGTCCGATTATAAGTGTTTGTAATAGGACAGCTCAAATCGGACAGTTTGGACTTGAAGCAGCCAATTAAGCGACAAATAAAGGCTGTTAAGAACCAATCATATTCGAGGATTTTGTTATTGACACAATAATAATAATAATAATAATAATAATAATAATAATAATAATAATAATAATAATAATAATAATAATGGAGAACAGTCTGTCAGGGGTACAAAAGCAGAATGACACAGTGGTTACACCAGCAAAAGTGGTAAAACAGCTACGAATTATAGGGAAGTGGAAAGCCCCTGGCCCAGACGGATTACAAGGATTTTGGCTGAAGAGTTTTACTTCATGCACAGAAAGAATAGCCTTACAACTGCAAGGCTGCCTGACTACAAACCAAACCCCTGAATGGTTTACAATGGGAAGAACAATATTGATTCTTACAGACAAAGAAAAGGAGAACATTGCTTCGAATTTTAGACCAATAACATGTTTACCATTAATGTGGAAACTGTACACTGGTATAGTAGGAGATGAACTGTACAATCATTTGGAGAAGAAAAGTCTACTACCTGAAGTACAGAAGGGTTGTAGAAGAAAATCAAGAGGCACCAAAGACTAACTACTAAATGATAAGATGGTTATTAAAAATTGCAAAACAAGACAAACGGGGCTTGGAATTGCGTGGGTAGAAGTGTGATAACGCAAGGGGTGACAGGCCGCACAATCCCTACCGGCGTGAAAGATATTTTGAAACCTTTTATATTTTGGCTCTAACAAGTAGATACTTTAAGGATTTCCCTTTCTTATATGAAAGGATAGGTGGTTGTTTGAATATCTGGAGAAGTAGCGGTTGATTTTGTATGAGGTGCCATTTTTTGAGTAAAGCTTCTTTTAAATTGAATATTGATGGTTGATATTGTGTTACAAAAGGCAAGATTTCTTTCTTTTCTTTGTTGTTCTGTTTAAGCGCTGTAGCTCTTCCTGTGAATTTTATTCCTGATAGGATTTTGTCTATTAGATTGCGTGGGTAGCCTCTGTCCAGCAAGTGTTTCTTGAAGTTTGAAATGTTCTCTTCAAAAATAGCTTTTGAGGAGTTTGTTCTAAGGATTCTTAAGCTTTAGCCCTTCACGAATCCATTTTTGGTGGGTTGCAAGAGGTAAAATGTGTGTACTGAAAGGTTTCCGTCGGCTTAAAATGTGTTTTTATATCAACGATCGATTGTTCCTTGAATCTGTTGCCTTTGTATATAAGCGTGTCTAGGAACACAGTCTCAGTGTCAGAGATATCGGCCGTGAATTTGATAGTTGGGTGATGTGAATTTGCTTGTTCGATGAAAGTTTCAATGTCGGGTTTACTTATGTCCCGCAATGAAAAGATGTCGTCAATGCAGCGTTTCCAGACCGTAGGTTTGAAGACGGTTTTGCTTAGGATTTCGGTTTCATTCTTTGCCATAAATATGTTGGCAAAGGAAACAGCCATTTTCGTTCCCTATAGCTGTCCCATGAATTGGAAAGGATTAATTTTTCTTTTAGAATTAGCCTAACCATTTCTCGGAGGTAGTGTGTCGGAATAGGAGCGCTGTCTTTGTAAAAATTATCACATGCTTCGCATACTGTGTTAATGCCCTCGTTTTATGGTATATTTGTGTAGAGACTTGTAACGTCCATCAAGACAAGGAATGTGTGGTTTTTAACCTTTGTGCTTTCGATAAAGTTTATAAAGTCAGCTGTGTCTTTAAGGTATGACTTTTGTGACTTAGATATTGGTTGAAGCAGTGTGTCAGCAAAAGATGAAATTCTTTCTGTTGGCCCATCACAACTGGAGATGATTGGTCTCCCTGTAAGAGTTGGTTTGTGAATTTTTGTAAGAGTGTAGAACTCTGGTATTCTTGGTGGGCAAGGTGATTGTGAAAGCCATTTTTTAGTCATGTCGTCGATGTGTTTTTCACGTTGTAGATTTGTAATTAGGCGCAAGACCTTGCTCTGCGTTCTTTCACCATGGGCTCAGTGAGAGGACTGTAGTTATTTTCGTCGTTGATTTGAGTTTGACTCTCTCTTATCTTGTCAGTTTTATTCATGACAACAGTAGTGCTACCCTTGTCCACCTTTTTTAGGTTGATATGATGGTTTTGTTTTAATTCATTTAATGCTTTCCGTTCATTGCATGACAAGTTTTGTTTAGGCTTCGTATTGTGTATTTCAGGAAGTTGTAATTTAACCTCTTCCAAGTAGCTCTCGAGGGCGACTGATGGTTGAACTGGAGGGTTCCAGTCAAATTTAACGTAGAAAGGATGGATTTCCCTATTTTGTCCATGGAACATATATTTAAGGCGCATTCATTCTCGTCCCTCGAGTCTTCGCTCCTTACTGCGCAGGCTTGACGAAACGAGAAACTCTCGAAAGGTCCGATAGGTTGACGATTCTGATTGGCTTTTCCAAACAATTCAAATAAACGGAAGTAAAACAGAATTCTTATAATCTCTCTGAACCCTAAGCATGCGCAGTTCAGCCGGAAGTCCGATATTTTCGGACTTTAAAATCGGATCTTTCCAGGGTCGTTCGTTTCCCGACCGCTGGTCAAGGGGAACGAAGACCCTGGATACGAGGTTGAGGCGCATTCGCCCTGTAAAGTCTTCAAAATCCCGCAATAGTTGCCGTCGGTTTTTATTTTTGTTCGGTGTGTTCGTACGAATGAATTTTAAACCCCGAGAGATTAATTTGATTTGCGCGTCGGTTAGTTTTTCGTTTGAGAGATTCTTAATATATTTTCCCCTGTGGCTTTTTTGCAACTGACTTTTTTAGTGGAAGATTGGTTTCTTCTTTCTTCTTTCTCTGCGTTTGGCAGCGTTTCTTTTTGTTTTTGTAAAGGACGTTTTCCCTTTACTTTTGTTTGACCGACCCGTGGTGTTGTTAACACGTGTAACAGACACACGCGAGTACTTTTCACATGTTTTATTCTCTGTGGAATCATTTAGTTGTGACATAAGTTTGGTGACATTTTCGTATTGCTTTTGTAGCTTAGCAGCGAGAGCTCTAAGTTCTGTAAGGTTCTCTGTAGGCTTTGATACACTATCACTGGTTTTACTGGGCTTACGGTGACCCGTAAATTTTTCTTTGTCAAGCTTACTCTTTTGTCTTTCAAGACGGTGGTAATGAAAGCTTGTTAGGGCTTCCACAAAGCCGCCTTCAGCTTTCTGTTTAACTGACTTAATTTGCAAATATTGTATTTATAGTGGATTGTG
>JAEMWC010000382.1:637500-642500 GCA_016490735.1 Pachyseris speciosa
GGAACGCCCATCGACTGGGTGCGTTTCGAAAACATGTTCGTCACGCAAGTCCATGACAAGCCAATCACTCCAGAAGAAAAATTCAGCTATCTGTTAGAGATGGTAACCCCAACAGTGCGTGGAAAAATTGGAAATCTAAAACCCAGCGGGATCGGCTACAAAATAGCGTGGGAGCGATTAAAGACAGAGTATGGCCAAAACAAGCTAGTTGTCAATGCGCACGTGCAAGAAATTGTGAATCTTCCAAGCGTTAGAGGAACACACTTCATCAGAATTCAGGAATTTTACGAAAATCTCAGCAAAAACTACGACGCGTTGGTAACTATGGGTGAAGCAGATATGTTACAAGGATTCGTAATCTCTACACTAAACAAATTACCGCAAGTGAAGCCTGACCTGGTACGGACTGACGATAATTGGGAGAGTTGGAGAATGGAGCACTTGATTAACAACCTTCAGGGATGGCTGAAGAGGAACAGAATGGAGGAGCAGCCTGGAACAGTCCGAGAAAACCACAAGAGGGAGAGACTCTGGTATGCTGCAGAAGGAGAGGAGAAACAGCCATCAGATACAACGAAATCCACACCCGTCTGCCTCTACTGCCGAAAGGGCCACTGGGGAGACCGCTGCGAGACGTACAAGACACTGGAGAGCAGGAGGAAGTTTCTCACGGATAACCGATTGTGCTACAACTGTGGAAGAGGGGGGCACCTTGGCCATCATTGCCGAAGCCGTGGCTGTTTTAATTGCAAAGGGAGACACCATACAAGCATCTGCGACAGAAAGGAGAATCCTGTTCTCACTGTGTACGCGCCATCTGCCGACGAGACACTCCCAGCTATCATCCCCGTCAAGATCAATGGAACCACACTATGGGCGTACCTTGACACAGGATCTGGCAGGAACTTTATCTCAGAAGAGGCAATCAAAAAGCTTCAGCTAAACCCAGTACGTCACGAAACTCGACAAATTGTAACCTTGAGTGGAACACAGAAACAGTCCATGCCTATTTTTGACATAACAATAGATTCAGTGGATGGACAGGCGAGAGAGCGGATCGAAGTCACTGGAGCTAAGATGGCAGACTTCACGACCATCCGGAGACCAGACCTTAGCACCCTGAAATGGAAGTACGAGCACACAAAGGACAAACGATTTTACAAGAACACGGGAGATGACTACACAATCCATTTGATCCTGGGAGACAGTACGTACTGCCGAATTAGGACAGAAGATGTGTTCAAAGGGAAACCTGGGGAGCCGATAGTCGAGGGGACGACCTTTGGTTGGGTCATTCATGGCGGTGATCGTGCAACAGATGGCTGCCTGTACACAAGAGAAGCGAGCGATTATGAGCGTTTGTACAGCCTGGACGTGTTGGGAGTGGAGGACCGGGGAGAGAGCTCCCAGCTGGACGTACACACAGAGTTTAATGAGAACATTTCAAGAAACGCCGGTGGGAGGTACGAAGTGAATGTTCCTTGGATACCAGGCCGGAAACTAGCAGAGACAAATGAGATGCAGAGCAGACAACGCCTACAAAGAGTAGAGAAGAAGCTGGAGCAGAACATGAAACTGAAGGAAGAGTACGAGAAGATTGTGGCTAACCAGGAAGAAACCGGAGTCATTGAAAAGGTTCCCGATCACCCAACAGGGACCCGAGTGTTCTACATGCCTCACAAACCAGTAATCAGAGAGGACGCGGCTACAACAAAGGTCAGGATGGTGTTTGATGCAAGCGCAAAACCTCACTACCTCGCGAACAGTATCAATGACTGCATGTACAGAGGACCGCCTTTACAGCCACTCATGTGGGACATACTGATTAGAGCGAGAATGTCGACGGATATCCTACTCGGGGACATAGAAAAGGCGTTTCTTCAAGTTGGAATAAAGGAAGAAGACAGGGATGCATTTCGCTTCCTATTCAAGAAAGATGGAAAAGAAGAACACTTCCGGTTCACGCGAGTACCTTTTGGAGCAGAGGCAAGCCCATTCATACTAGGAGCGACTTTACAGTATCACTGCAGCCAACAGCCAGAGGAGGTCAAAGAAACAGTTCAAGCGCTTCGGGAGAACACATATGTGGACAACCTAATGCAGACTGGTCAAGGGTCAGAAGGAATGAAAAGATTCAAGACGGAAGCCACCCAGGTATTGGAAGAGGCAAGGTTTCCAGTACACAAATGGGAGTCTAACCTTCAAGAGCTAGAGAGTGACGGGATGGCCAACCCAAGCAAAATACTTGGCCTCGGCTGGGACAAACAAAACGACACCATGGAAGTAACCATCCCACAACAAGTTGAGGAAGAGCATGTTACCAAGAAAACGATTCTCAGCCACTTGGGCAGCATTTACGACCCCCTTGGAATATTGTCACCAACAACTGTGGAAGGAAAGCGGATTTACAGAGAGGCGTGCGACGAAAAGAACGGATGGAATGGAGAGATTTCAGATCCCCTAAAGAAACAGTGGACCAAGTGGACGAAGCAGTTAAAGAGCGTGACAGTGCCAAGAAGCATCATGAGGAACGTAACAAAGACCAAAACAGTGCACTTACATATATTCGCCGACGCAAGCAATCTGGCCTGCTGCGCTGCCGCCATAGCAGTCGTTGAACACAGTGAAGGCATGGTCAAGGGCCTTCTTACATCGAAATCAAGAATCTCCAAGAGAGACACTACCATAGCAAGGTTAGAACTGGTTGGTGGTCAAATGGCGGCAAACTTGGCAAAGAATCTCCACAATGCCCTGAGAGGATGGCCACTGGGAAGCATCACAGTCTGGATGGATAGCATGGTGGCCTTGTACTGGATCTTAAACCCCGGAAAGTCTTGGAAGGTATTCGTCGAGAACAGAGTGCGGAAGATGGCCCAGATAACAGAAGAAGTCGGAATCGAATGGAAATATTGCCCTACAGAACGAAACCTTGCTGATCTAGGAAGTAGAGGCGCACCCCTAAACAAGATGGAAGAGGACGAATGGTACGAGGGACCAACCTGGCTACTGACAAAGGGGGACTGGCCACCCCAGCCAATAATTAGATGCACACCTAAGAATCAAGAGGAAGAGAAGCCACTGAAGGAAATTGTTGCTTACACAAGAGAGGAAGTGCAAACCAAGACCAAGGAACTGGAAGAGGGTAGCACAGAGAACCAAGAGACAGATGAGTGGGACGAACTACTCTCGCGAAACACGTATTGGAGAGCACTACGGATTACTGCTTGGGCCCTGAGGTTCAGCACCAACAGCCACGCCCAATCAAAGAAGATATCAGGCCCATTGAGTACCGAAGAACTCGCAGAAGCCAAACGACGCTGGGCGGAGAGAGAGCACAGAAGGGAATACCGGATGACTTAAAGAAGCCTGGATGGGAGTTAGTCAAGGACAAGGAGACGAACCTCCTCAAGTGCAAGGGGAGAATCCAGGGGTACAACCCAGTCTATCTGGAAGATACGCAGTTCACTCGGAAGCTAATCCAGCACGTTCATACCCAAATACAACACTTAGGTGTGACCAACACAATGGCGACCTTGAGGGAAGAATGGTGGATACCACGACTCCCTACCCTGGTAAAGAAGGAGATTCGCGACTGCAACGTATGCAAGGTGTTCGCCACCAAACCGTACGGAGCGCCAACCACTTCAGCCCTTCCGGAGTTTCGTACTAACGTCAGTCGCCCTTTCCAGTACGTGGGTGTAGACTTTGCAGGACCGCTGAAGTGCAAAGAAGGAAAGACGAAAGAGGAGAAGGCGTATGTACTAATCTTCACATGTGCCACATCGAGAGCAGTTCACCTGGAACTTACCAGAAGCCAGACAGCCGAAGAATTCCAAAGGAAGCTAAATGCCTCCATAACAAGACGAACGAGACCAGAGAAGATTGTCTCAGACAACGCTGCAACATTCAAGGCAACGGCAACATGGATCAAAAGGATTCGCAAAAGTGAGAAGTTGCAAAATTATCTCGCACAGCAAGAGATTACATGGCAGTTTAACCTCTCCAAGTCTCCATGGTGGGGAGGCATGTACGAAAGGCTTATCAAGGAAGTCAAGAAAACGGCGTACAAAACGCTAGGAAACACACACCTCACCTTCCAACAGCTTGAAGTGGTGATCATGGACATCGAGAAACACCTCAACAATCGACCCCTGACGTACGTGGAGAGTGATGAGGGCGAACCACAAACCTTGACGCCAAACATACTCATGTGGGGCCAAAACGCTTATGACTTGGAGGATATTGAGGTTGACGAGGAGGAAGTCACCAAGCTACACAGACGCCTAAATAATGCCAGAGAACATGCGTGGAGCCGTTGGCAGAACGAGTATGTCCACAGTTTGATGGAAGCACACAGAGTAAACAGGAGGGACAAGCAACAAATGCCGGAGATAGGGGAGATTGTCCTAGTGGTAGGAGAGAACAGAAACCGAGGGGAGTGGAAGAAAGGCAAAGTGGTCCAACTAGTCAAGGGGAGAGATGGTGTTGTGAGGGGAGTCGTCTTACTACACAACGGAAACAGAATCCGACGCCCACTTCAGCTCGTGTGTCCCCTTGAAATAAGGAGCTGCTGCAAGGAACCAGCAGAGGAAAACGAGAGTGCGAGCCAAGAGCCAATCAGAAGTGTACCAAAGAGGAAGGCAGCTGACGATGCGAGTGCGAAAATAAAGCTCATTGCTGAGCAAGACTCTAATGGACACTGAGAGAGTAAAAATTAAAAAAGGTTAATTTTTAGGGGAGCGTGACCGGAAACTAGAGTTACAATATTGACCGGAAGAGACATTTCGTGACGATTGCGTTATTTAGTTATTTAGTGATTTACTTTGATCGACAGTTGTAATCGGAGAGAGTTGTTTTTGATCATTGCACAATGTAAAAACGGATATAAAAAGATCGAGGAGTGGAAATCGACATTAAAGAGGTTAAAAAGAACATATAAGTGGTGTGGAATCAGTGGAATCAATCGTGAGTGAGAGTGTACCGCGTACAGTTTCGGTACA
>JAEMWC010000382.1:647500-672500 GCA_016490735.1 Pachyseris speciosa
TATATATTCTTATGTATCCGTTATTTTTGGCAGTTGCCTGATGATTGCTTCGCAAGAAGCATGAAACTCTGAGTAGCAATAAATGTCTTCGACCAAATAATCCAACTCTGAAAATATATATATATATATATATATATATATATATATATATATATATATATATATATATATATATATATATATAGTACAGTAAGGTAGGGAGGGAATATATTAGCAACTGATTGCCTTAATTACTTAGGATCACCAGCCTATTCCCGTTTTGGATGGCGATTCATCAGACTATGATCGCCTTGAGCGATCGCCTTGATGATCGCCTTGAGCGTGAAACTCGAGTAACAAATAACACTTTCGTTCTGATATTTGTATTTTGCTCTGCAAATTCTTGCATTGAGCGCTCCTAGGATAAGTGAAGCAATTCTACTTTTGTTTATTCGTTTTATATATATATACATACATATATATCAGCTTTTATACCATGCCATAGAAAATACAGCCAATCAGAATGCAGGAAAGTCGCTGTATATTCATTAGTATTCCACCGAACCTTCCCATCAATCAACGCAATTCAACGGTATCACACTCAACCATCGTGCGTTAAGATTCTCGCTTATGCTGGCCTTGCTGGCCACTGTATTTTCTATGGCATGGTATAAAATAGTTATGCAACGCTTTCTCGTGGTATACCGTGGAAAACCCCACTCGTCACTTGTATTTTCTTGGTATACCCACCCTCCTAAAGGCTCGTGTGTATACTAAGAAAATACAACTGACTCGTGGGATATTCCACGGTATACCACTCAAAAGCGTTGCAAAACTAGTATGTAGACTACTCAATAGGAGTACATATGGATTTAACGCAGCTCCGTTTCGTAGACCAACAAAAATCGGTCCACTCATCAGTTTATCTCCATACACACTGAAGCATCGTTAAGGTTTACATCACTGAGCAACATAATCACGCGACATTTTAAGATCGTTAACTCGAGAGTATGTAGCAAATTTGAAAATTCAAAAGATACATGCGCGCGCTTATGATTGGCCGTTCGATTTACAATTCAATTGTATTTAAGAATGTACTTTCTTCGGTGTCTGCAAGTTGATACAAGTTGAAACAAAAAAAAGTGGAAACAAGAAAGAATAACCCAGTAATCTTCGTGAATACTGGTGCTACAGGAATGAAATGTCGTCAGTTGATGGACTCTGATTCAATGCACAGAAGCTCATTTTCTTCTCAAACCCCAAGGAAACCAAGAAATCAAGCAGCATCTTCAGAATATAAAGAAAAGACAGAAATTTTACTATGACAAACACTGCAGTAAAGAGTTGCCTCATCTAGCCAATGGCGACAAGGTGTCTCTGAAGCATGACAACAAGTGGGTCCAAGCTACAGTGGTTGAAAAGCGTCATACGCCTAGGTCATACATCGTTCAGACGCCTGAAGGTCAGAAGTGTAGGAGAAGTCGTAGACACCTGAACAAGAGCCGTGTATCGCAAGCACTAAACAATGAGACTGTTAAAACTTCACAAGACATTCAAGCCAGCTCTCCTACACGTAACCTAACCAACCTCCATTGCAGGTTCCGTGAAACCAAGACACAGACTGAACATTCACTAAATCCAGCGATACGTACCCGCTCAAGTCGACCAGTGAAACAGCCCACCTACCTCAAGGACTATGAACAGTGACTTGTTTCAAAGATTATAGACAATGATTTATTTTCAGAACTCTGAACAGTGACCTGTTTTGATTTTTTTGATGCTATTGTTTTCGTTTGTTAAAAGCCTTAAGAATTTGCGACATAGTCGATAATTCTAGTGTTATCGACAAAGGCTCTTTCCGCATTAGAAAAACTTTGGAGGCTTGGCACACCTCTGCTACCAAGCATGCTGACAATAATTGCAAGCCGTTTCCAAACCAGTACAGCATTCTTTTTAAACAATAGTCACCTAATTTACACATTTTCCCCTTGCTTTTGTTCTTCTTATCATTTTTATCTCGCCTTTTCTTGCATATATTTTATCATTTCGCGTTTCATTTTTATCCGTCGAAGGCTGTAGATCGACATCCGAAAGCTCATGTTCTTTTTTCAAAAAAAATTTAGCCAGTGAACGTTTTTAAAGTCATTTGAATAGTCAAGTTTGTTGTTAAAAAAGGGAGATGTCATGTATGCTATCATGAAATATTGTACACTAACGCATGATGGGTAACATATACCACGAGGTTTTGACATGATGGCAAAGTGTATGTGCAATACATTACAATGAGAACTTATATAGTAAAAAATAATTATAATTTACTTTTACCCGTTCAACTTGTAATAACAATGACAACAACAACAACAACAACAACAACAACAATAATAATAATAATAATAATAATAATAATAATAATAATAGAGAACAGTCTTTCAGGGGTACAAAAGCCGAATGACATAGTGGTTACACCAGCAAAAGTGGTAAACAGCTAAGAAAGTCCCTGGCCCAGACGGATTACAAGGATTTTGACTGAAGAGTTTTACATCATGCACAGAAAGAATGGCCTTACAACTGCAAGACTGCCTGACTACAAACCAAACCCCTGAATGGTTTACAATGGGAAGAACAATATTGATTTTAAAGACAAAGAAAAGGGGAACATTGCTTCGAATTTTAGACCAATAACATGTTTACCATTAATGTGGAAACTGTACACTGGTATAGTGGGAGATGAACTGTACAATCATTTGGAGAAGAAAAGTCTACTACCTGAAGTACAGAAGGGTTGTAGAAGAAAACCAAGAGGCACCAATAATAGTCCGGAAGATTAGCGGCAAAAAATAGCGGAATTGTTCAAATTAGTGTGAAATTTTCAGAATAAGTACCTGTTAGCTTGTAGATTTACATGTCACTGAGATCCTGTCTGGATCCTAACCATAAGCATACGTTTTTAGACGTTTTTACAGACGTTTAGCAGTTCGGTACCGCAGGCTCACAACTAGCCGTACTTAGTCAACGAACTTAATGATATTTGGCCTAAAATGCCCAAATATAATCGGAAACATCATACTTTGTTTTAAAAACCTCCAACAGCTGTTTTTGGCTAGTTAAAATGTTTCATCTTAAAAATCTTGCTCAAATCATTGTTGCTAAAAATTTGGGTTCCTGCGATGTGAGCTAGGAACGCTTGACTGGCTGGTATCTGTGTTGTCAGCAAGGAACGCCTGATTGATTACCCCGTGTACAAACAGGCTGTTTTAAGGCGGGGGTACACCGTTCTTAGGTCGCTTAACATTGGGTTTAATGTTAATACCTCGTTCGCGTTTTATGCAATTAAAAATTCCTTTGCTCAATTTGTGAATTTTATGTGATTCACAAAATATCAATAGACCTTATTCGCTTGTACATTTTGTTTTCCCAATTCAGATCATGTGATGATACTAAAAAGATATAAGATCCTTTGACTTCAGCTGTGACTTGTTCATTAAAAAGAGTGCATGCAGACATATTCATGCTTGCATGCACTCTTTTTAATGAACGAGAAAAAGGATCAAATCTCTTGAGTATCATCACATGATCTGAATTGGGAAAACAAAATGTACAAGCGAATAAGGTCTACTGGGTATATTTGGGAGGAGATAATTTTTCTCAAAGGATTAGTTAAATTTACGGAAATGGGAAATATTGAAGATTTAATGAAGGTTTAAAATTGGGATTTGAAGTTGGAAGTTAGTAGACGGACACCAAACAGTTCCCCCAGCAACCTGCAGTGCCCTTGTGGGGTGTCAACTGGCTGGTGGTGCTTCAAAACAGTTTCTTCCCATTTCAATCCGTTCTTCAACCTCCTTAAAATTTCACTCAGTCATGTGTACCCCCTCCCCCTTAAGTTGGAAAAAATCATCAGGAAACGGATCGTTCATAGTATTGTATTAACTGGGATTTGTGTGCCTTATGGCAAATGGAAAAATCAAATAAAAAGCTTGTTTTGGGGGTTGATGTCTATGATAAAAGAAAAGAACGCGGATCAGGCTATAAACGCTTACCAAAGTTCACCGAGGTTGGCCAATTGCCGATTCGAGTGCTCTTGTCCCACCTAGATGAAGCAAGGGAAATTAAGAAGACACACAGATTTCACAAAGCACTATGGCACAAAATCATGTTTTAACAAATGCAGCAGTGCAAAGCTGAGCAAAGTGATCATAGCTCAGAGGCAGAGCTCAGTGGAGACTCTGAGGTAGAGACCTCCGCACAACCTATTCCGATCAAAACTAGACGTGTCTTCCTTGGAACAGCAGCCAAGCCTTCGGCCAGAGGTGGCTTCCCATCCACATCAAAGTTCTCGTAAACCTTAAGGACAGGCATCCATCAGTACACGCCGAGTTCGAACAAGGGAAGTTCGTTGTGCAGAAATATCAGCACCTATGCTCGAAGATTTCTAGACCACAACCACGAACCAGGAGAACGAGATGAATAAAGGGGATGGTGGAGCAGTAGAACTAACGGGATGTCCAGCAGCCCTTCGACGCTGGATGGTAGCAGACCCCAAAATAGCAAGAGCAATGAAAGAATTGAGAGTAAATATGGCCCACGAAAACCTGCTTACACCCGTCACGACGAGCAAGTCCTATATGTTCAGAACTTTTTTGCTAGAGACGTTAAAAGCCTGATTGGTGTAATTGAAGAAATTGGTAACCCAATCAGTGAAGACAGTGCTGATCTTATTGTATTGGACACTGAGTTAATCATGACTAAATGCGTAGTAGAAGCTGTTTCAGAAGGCAACGTGAAAGGGCAGTCGACGTACGACAAATATGTAGACGAGCGACTTAATAATTGCTCCAAACCCATCACAGATACTACACAACGATGCAACCTACGTTTGTTTGGCACGCCTGAGAAACGGCAATCAAGTAGGACATGTAATCAAGTTGCCGATCTCAAGAGTGTCTTCCGACTCTTTTACAAACTGTACATTGCTTGCCAAACAAGAAATGCGAATCTAGAGGAATTTTTCAACCACAAAAACAGGTTAAGTCTACCTGAGCTTTCGTGTAATGGCAAGATACACCTTTTAATATATTAATTAATGTATATGAAAGTCTAGTTCAACCACACTTTAATTATTGTAGTGTTGTCTGGGGCAACTGTGGCAGTGGTCTCTCTGAAAAGCTTCAGAAGCTCCAAAATCGTGCAGCCCGTATTTAATGTGTGCCAATTATGACTCGAATATCGATGAATTGTTCCGTGCACTGGGTTGGCGTTAACTGAAATATCAAAGATTGCAATCGGCTGCTGTTATGATGTACAAATCTTTACATGGGATGACCCTTAAGTATCTGAGTTCTAGATTTGTGTTTCGAAACAACATAACATCATATCGATGAAGGAATACTGAAAATAAATTGGCTCTTCCACAGCCCCGCACCAATTATTTGAAGAAGAGTTTCTCTTACAGCGGATCCGGTTTGTAGAACAGCCTACCCAGTGGCCTTCGAGCGGCAACATCTTTATATGATTTTAAACTTAACCTACGTCACCACAGTTTTGAATGAGTTTTAACACGGCATCCTTGTAAAGCAGCCTTTAGTATGTAGTTAATTAGTATTTTAGGTTAGTTAGTTTAGTACACCAGAAGGCACCAGAAGTATCGAGAGTATCTCACCAACCCAAGCGGCCCTGAGACAACATGTCAAAAAAGCAGCATTTCAAACAGGTCATGTCCGGGGGGCGCACGCTAGATCCTATCCAGGAACTTCCAGGTGTATCACAGTGGGGATGGCATCTATCTTCAGATGGGTGGATACCGACCTGCACAACCCTACCTGAAGCATCAAAAGCGTACAATGAGCTCATGAAGCTGAAGTTTTTCGAGGTTGACGTTGAGGTTGATTTTATTGATGTGCTATTGAATAAATACAGAATTTCCTGACCCGCAGGTAGCATAGCTAATTTAGGCGGGCCAGGAAATAAGGAAAGATAAAAGGCTGCTAAAAAGAATATGTTGATAAGAAAATAAGTTGAGATTAAAACGAGAACAACGTTGAGAAAAAAAAAAAGAGAGAGAGAGAGTAAAAAATCCGAGTAAAGAGCTGATTACAGCAACAAGCGAGTACCAAAGGACGCGCTACCATCTTGTGGCATTATTAGTTTTTGTTATAATTTCTTCTAGACCGTACTACGAGTCATCAGACTCTAAAGTTTTAAATAAGAATGCACGAATTCTCTCATTCCACAATTTCGCACCAATTCTCAAGAAAGCATATTTTTGAATCTCTACATTCGATTTTTGTATACGAAAATTATGGGACGTTGAGGATCTAGTATTGTATGAATGAACACGAGAAGTGGGAAAAAACAAGTCTTAAATGTTTTGGGGTACAAGATGATTACTTATATCGTGCATCGTTTCCAAAAGTAGTAGATGTGGTTGCAAGCCCGCAGGTCGGGGACTCTGCAAGTGCAAGGCAAACCCTCCCTGCACTGCGCTGTGTGCCTGCCATGACAAATGCTACCAAGAGTAAAAAAGAAAAACCTCCCAAGTAACATTTTGTAGCCTAGAAACTTGTTATCGAATGTAGCTTATCGTGAGACTTTGTCATAAAAATTTTACTGCTAAAAAGCCACAGGACAATATAGCTCAAACGGCTCTTTTCTGAATATTTAATTTTTGTTTTATGCATTGGGTACCCTGTGGTTTCTTATAGAAAACATATGGGAATTTTCCATTAGCAAATAACTGGTGAACAGGTTAGGATCCAAAGTGCATCCTAATATTATATCATTGACTACCCAAAAAGGATCAGATATATGAAATCTAGTACTTGTTTCACCAATTTGAACAATATTACGCTTATCTTCCGGACTACAAAGACTAACTACTAAATGATAAGATGGTTATTAAAAATTGCAAAAGAAGACAAACGGGGCTTGGAATGGCGTGAGTAGACTACAAAACGGCCGATGACATGATCCCACACTCGTGGATTATCAAATGCTTGCAGATGTTTGGAGCCGCAGCGAATTTATTCTCCTTATTTGAAAGAAGTATGACATAGTGGAAAACGGTGTTAAAGGCAGTAGGACGCTCATTGGGTACTGTCAACATAAGAAGAGAAATTTTCCAGGAGGATAGTCTATTTACACTGTTATTTGTTGTGTCCATTATCACGTTATCTATGGTATTAAGGCAATTGAAGGTTGGGTATGATCTGGGAAACAGGAAGGGCCTAATTAGTCATCTCCTCTTTATGGATGATTAAAAATTATATGGAAAAATGAGAAGCAAGTAGACACCCTGGTAAATACTGTCCGATATTGGAATGTAATTTGGAATTAGCAAATGTGCTGTGCTAATTATGAAACGGGGAAAAGCATGTGCATGCCAAGGTATTGTTTTACCGGATGCCCGAGTCATCCGAGGGCTTGAGGAAGGTAATGAATATAAAAATCTAGGAATCCTGGAGGCAGATGATGTGAAGCACAGTGACATGAAACAGGCAATATCGAAGGAATATTTGAGGAGGATCAGAAAGATTCTTAAATCAAAATTGAACTGCGGAAATATTGTGAGTGCGATTAATTCGAGAGCAGTTTCATTGATACGATATGGGGCGGGTATCATCAGATGGAGTGAGGATGAACTAAGGGCACTGGATAGAAAAACAAGGAAGCTGTTAACATTTTATAGATTGCTTCATCCTGAAACAGTTGTAGACAGGCTATATGTCAAGAGATCACAGAGAGGCAGAGACTTAATTATTATAGTGTTAACGATTGCGTCACCATCGAGATTGGTAGTTTGTGTCGGTATGTGAGAAACAGTCCTGAAAGGCTGCTTAAGGCAACAAAAGATAAAAATGATAGCTGAGTTAATCTTTTGTCTCACGATTGAGTCCCAAAGATGTGGATCGCAACGTTTCGACCGCTATACTGTTGGTCTTCATCAGGCGATGGTGTCGACTGGCTGCGTGTGAGTATAATAAGCACCGTTGCTGGTGGTGATTGGTGCGTTTCGATCCTCGCTTAGGCTGTTGTTGATTGGAGGATTTCGATCCTTGTCGTTCAGAGTAGAAATTGTTCCCTCAGCGGTCCGCTTTGGTACTGATCGGCTGTTGTGGTGTTTGATCGTGGGCATCCACGCTTCAGGAATTTCAATTCCACTGTCACTGTTGATGTTGTTAGGGTGAAGTCTTATGTGAATAGCCTCTTTAACCCTACGGGTGTGGGTCTCAGTCAATGTGGGTCTCAGTCAATAAATTTAACTTCGTCCCAGAGCGGATAATGTCCGGTCGCGTTGCTATGTTCTGAAAAGGCGGAGGATTGGGTTCGAGAAAGCCGTATGTCTCTGTCGTGTTCCTTAATCCGTTCATGCATAGATCTTCCCGTCTCTCCAATATAAACCTTACCACATTCGCAGGGAATCTTGTAGACTACTCCGTCTTGTTTTACTGGATCGACAATGTCCTTAGTCGCACTAGGTGTGATCTAACAGCTGTGTCAGATCTGAAAACAGTCCGTATGCCTTGTTGTTGTAGATTTAATTTCGGGTTCAGGTTCTTTAGTGGTTGTTCGTCCCTTGGTTTTCGTAAGATTTTTTACAAACGAAAACGGATAACCGTTGGAAACAAGGACCGATGAGAGGTGTTTCTTTTCATGAGAGATAACTGATGGTTTTGTTATCAGGTGTTTACATAGATTGTACAGGCACTTGACAATACCGCGTTTTACAGATTGCGGGTGGTGTGAATCATACGCTAGGTACTGGTCAGTGTGTGTAGGCCCTCTGTAAACACTGGTAGAGAGGAATCCGTTGGAATCCTTGATGATCAACGTATCAAGGAAGGGAATTGAGTTGTCATTCTCAGTTTCCATTGTGAAACGGATCGTCGGCTGTTGACTATTGAGGTGTTGTAAGAACGAGTCAACTTTGTCACGATCTAAGATGGTAAAGGTGTCATCCACATAGCGTTTCCAGATCTTAGGTGTACAGGGCGTCGATGTCAAAGCTTGCTCTTCAAAACCCTCTATGTAGAGGTTAGCTATCACTGCGGATACCGGGCTACCCATGGCTGCTCCTTCTTGCTGTTCGTAAATCTGTCCATCATACCGGAAGTATGTGGATCTAAGAACGAAACTCAAGAGGTCTGCAATCTGCGTAGGTGTTAAAGTCGTGCGGTTGGCAAGGCACGGGTCAGCTTCTAGTTTTCGCAGTGCAGTCTGTACTGCTCCTTCGATTGGAACGTTCGTAAACAGAGACACTACGTCAAAAGACACCATGATCTCGTTTTCTAGTACCCTTTCACCGTTCACAATGGACAAAATATGAGCTGAGTTGTCAACTGTGTACTCTGAGTTCCCTGTTAGGGGAGATAATACATCGGCTAAGTAGGAAGACAGATCATAAACAAAGGTGTTCACACAAGAGACTATAGGTCTCAGTGGTGTGCTGGCCTTGTATATCTTGGGAAGGCCATAAATTCTAGGTGGTTGCTTATGCTTGGGCCTGATCTTGTTATACACAGAATCTGTCAAGTGTCCACCTCGTTTCAGGCTCAGAAGTTTTTCAGTCAACTTTCGGGTTAGGCGGTCCGTTGAGTCCTTCTTAAGAAGTCGGTATGGACCAGTCTCAATCAGTGCCTTCATCTTATCATGATCGGTGTTCTTATCTAGCACTACACTGGCACGACCTTTATCTGCTGGGAGAATCATGATGGAGGCATCCTCTTTCAAACCTTTGAGTGCTTGTCGCATCTCCCAGGTAATGTTAAGTTTGGGAGGCTTAGCCCGTTGGAGAATAGAGTTCACGCTTCTCCTGATAGTGTCGGCCTGTTCTGCGTCAAGTGGTCTTATGGCAGACTCCGCTTTAAATAACAGGAAAAGAGCGACCACTACCCGGACTTAAAAATGGAACTAAAAAAGATGTGGAATTACAGAAGCGTGATTGTTATCCCAGTTATAGTTGGGGCACTTGGGGCAGTGACTAAAAACTTGATAATGTGGATTGCTAAGATAGGAACACATTGGATCTTCAACCTACTCCAGAAAACCTGCTTGTTGGGCACAGCAAGAATCTTAAGGAGGACCTTAGACATCTAAGGCTATGGGAAATAGCCTGATGGTCTAGGAACCGTGGCCACCAATACAACTAAAGAATCCATAAGACACACTAAATACGGAATTTGTAGCAATGATTGTGTATGTTTTCATAGCTTTTCATAAAGCTATACTATGCGGTTCATTTTATATATTCCTTTTCTTTTCATTATCATTTGAAGGGAGCAGGGTTGGCGTAGTGGTCAGGCCACTCGCCTTTCACGCCAATGTGGCCCGGGCTCGATTCTTAGACTCGGCGTCACATGTGGATTGAGATTGTTGTTGGTTCTCAAGTACTCTGCTTCGAGAGGTTTTTCTCCGGGTGCTCGCCTTAGTATTCGACATTTTCAAATTCCAATTTGATCTCCATTTCGGTGCCGGTGGAACTTCCTGGGTAAATATCGTGATTATTATTGCATTTTTCAGCTCATTCTCTTAACTACAAAGTTAGATTTAAAAATTATAAAGTAACCCTTTGCTTTTGGCAGATGTAAATGAATGCAGGAGCAAACCTTGTAAGAACGAAGGAACTTGCACGAACTTGTTTGGTGAATACAAATGCGCCTTGTGCCAGCGGATGGACTGGGGAGAATTGTGAAGAAGGTACGATCAGTAGTGTCCTTTGACAATAATAAACACCGTTATAAAATAGTTTTGGTTTTATTGTTTGAACAAATGGCTGCGACATTCATGTCTATTCGTGGTAAAGCCGCTCTCGCTGTTCTAACGGAAAATATTAGAGACGGAGTGATTATTTGGAAACGAGTGAACAAGCAAGTGCTAACCCGAGGATGAAAAAGAAGGTTTTATTGAAAGTACGGCAACTTGGTTGTACTTGTCCTTCACTTTATTTTGCACTTACTTTTTGAAATTGTATTATTAGCATAAAAGAAAAAACGAAGAAATACATATATAACTATTAAAGATGACGGTGGTGTATAGTTTGTGCAGGAGGCTAATAAAGCCGCGATGTTATCGAGTTAGCCTACATCTCGTTTGAGAGGGACGGATTACTAAAGGAAAGAGCTAGAAAAATAGCCGAAACTTAGGTTTAATATTGTTGGGATAGAAGATAGTTTTTAATAGTTTTGGAGAAAACAAATTGATTAAGATCTTTAAAATTGTATGGGATTTCTTGCCAAGGATCAACAGCCATAAATGAGATCATTTGTTTGCCATTATTGTGAGTTATAGGCTCCCTTTAAGTGCGTACACAGATCGTATTTGTAGCGGATTGTGGGTTAATTTGTTTGCTAGTCTCGGAGTTTAGACGTTGCTTGCGGATTGTGGAGATTGAGGATCTCAAAGCTCGTCGGAAATGATTTACTGTTATTTATAGATATTACGTCGAAGTTTACGAAAACACAATCGTACACAAGATTATTGTAAGAAACTCAGTGTCGTAAATCGATGTGACAGCTAATTATATGGATTTGGATTTCAATAACTTTGGGAGATTTTCATACCTCTATCCATCAGTCGCTTAACTAAAGTAAAATTTTGCTAACACAATCACGGCTTTTTTGTTAAGCTAATGCATAGCACAACCTTGATAAATCTTTCTTTCAGTTTTTCACCTATTTGAAAAATTATGTTGTAGGCAAATACAACCTCATACGCCACACCGTTTTTGTAAGTCTTAGGCAGAAAACAAACTAAGAAAAAAAAAATAAATTGTTCAGAAAATTTTAAGCTCGTGCAAGTGCCAGAGCCGTAAAACCTCATCAGCCCATATGTCACTGCGTTTTGCAAGATTGCAGCCACCGTTGAACTCGTCAGGTTAAAAGCGCGAAATTTGAAGCAAATTTTTGATTTTATATATTTATCTGTTTTCTATGAGAGCCGTCTGATCTACAGTAATTTGAGGCAATGGTGTTATAACAGTACTGGATGACCCTAACCCGTCGGCTTCCGGATATTTCCCGTAAATCGCGTTTTCAAGCTAGTCGAGTCGTTCTCTGGTCACTGTTTAGCAATTAGGAACTAAAACTTACCTCAAAACCGTTCACAGGTCGTGCACTACGCGACCTTCCGATCCAGATGCAAAATATTAGCCTCCAAAGTTCGTGCATGCGCGCAGCAGTCTTCCCTTTCTCTTCTTCCCTCTTTTTTCGTTTTTCTTGTCTAATTTGTGTTTTGTTTTTGTTGGGTATTGAATTGGCTTTGTTTCGGTGGGAAAAGGTTTTGGAAAAACGTGTAGGATGCTAGGATTTGATCAAAGGAAAGGTGAGTGGGTGGTGGAGGCAGTTTTTTGTGGGAATTTTTGCGTTCGTGTTGCTTGGTTTTTTTGCCTTTTTCTCGGCTCCCTTGACTAAATCATGCTCAATCCGGTATGGTTCAAAAGATCTCTTTATTCTGTACGAGCTAGTGGACAAAACTACCCTTGACCGTTAAAACGGATGACGTCAAAAGCGGTAGAGGGGACGTAAATCTGCAAGGGCACATGCGGGCGCATTGGACTTCAACGGGTTAAGCTCCTCTAGATCGTATAGAAAAGACGCTACAGAAAGACATCATTATCATTATTGTCACTGTCGCTGTCACTCCCAATACCACTGTCACTGTCAATTTCACTGTCAGTGTCAATGCCAATGCCAATGTCGATGCCGATGCCGATGCCGATGCCGATGCCGATGCCGATGCCGATGTCGATGTCGATGTCAATATCAATATCAATGCGATTGTTATTATCCAGGTGATTTCATCATATATAAAGTCATTATTATTATTATTATTATTATTATTATTATTATTATTATTATTATCTGTTAGTGCCGCTTTGCTATAGTTATGGTTACTGTTATTGTTTTTTTTTCTTCAGGCGTTTCCGGTTGCAGTCAAACTATTTACATTGTTGTTTCTGTGATACTCGGAGTTATCGTTTTGATTGTGTTGACTGTCTTAAAGATATACTGTTATCGACGAAGGTGAGAACCAAAATACTTTTGTTTCAGTTAAAAGATTTTTAGTTGAAATCAAAACCAAACTAATTACCCTAGCCAATCACAATAGAGGCAAACAACGCAACGAACCAATCTGAATTCGTAGCAATTACATGTATCCAGGGCCAAACAATGGAAATTGCGAGCGAACGAGTCACGATTTGTTTTATTGTCCTTGCTTCTGTTTGGTTGAGAAAGAGGTGCGAGTTTTGCCAGGCAATCTGTCACAGAGCGAAGTAATACAAAAATCAAAGGAAACGAGAATTACTTTAGACACACTTGATTGAAACCCACCTTAAGGCTAAATGATAGGCTCATTCGTTCCTTTTCCTTTGCAGCTATTTGGTCACTAGTGATTGTTATGCTTGTTTGTTTGTTTGTTTGTTTTATTCACTTGTACTATTGAACAATCGTCTCCCTAATTGAGACTTGACATGTCTTGGTTTATGACGTCGTTTCAATCGTTTTTCGGAGGCTTTGGAAACGAACCTTTGTCATTCGATATTTTTTAGTTTTCTTGACAGCAGAAATCAATACAGAACAAGGGAAAGATTGGAGAAATTAGGAGATACACGAGGTAATGATAAAGATGCCATCTAAATACCCAAAAAGTTTAAGAAACTGACTTTTCTCTAAAACCAAAACCTCCTTCAGGGGCACCCAACGAGCCAAATCAACCAAAGGCTGTAGGCTGTAAGATACCTTATGGTGATTAAAGTATGTTTAATGTGATGTTTCGTTAGCTAGAAGAATTTGATCTGTTCGGATTCTTTAGCTGAAATTTTAATTGCCCGAAAATGCTAGGGCACAAAATCTTCCTTTCAGAAAAAATGTTACGGCCGAAATGAACTTTCCACCAACTAATGTTAGCTGACGTTTTTGACTGCCAAAAACAGTAATTACGGCCTTTTCGTAAATCCCAGGGGCTTTGAGCTCCCCATTGCTAATCTTTTCAGTTACGAAAATCCGAGCGCACTCTTTAAACGACGCCGAAATGCTAAGGCGAACTACCCTCCACCGAACAGATATCAATCGAAACTTGTTCTTGGGTGCCCCTGCACCTTGCTTGTCCATCTGATGCAATATCACTTTAATTCTTCAAATTCAAGTTACAATGAGCGTTCCTCTTGAGGGAGAAGAATTTCAAATAGACCATCCCCTGCCGGAAACAAACACTGAAGGTACCGAGAATGGTGATGAATATTGAGATACTCAGCCCTTTGAATTAGAATGTGAGGATATTAGTTTTGAGAGGCACTGATGTTTTCGTGACTAATATCATTTAAATTCTTTTTTTTTTAATTTTAGTCAGAGTGAGCGTTCCTCTTGAGGGAGAAGAGATTCAAATGGACTATTTGCAGTGGTTGCCTGAAACAAACACAAAAGATACCGAGAACGGTGATTAATATATAGAAGATATTACATGTAGCCCGGCGGCTTCAATTGTGCGATTTTTAATACAAGTGCCTTGATTATAGACATTTTCATGCTGATCAACTGTAAACAGCATTCCATGGCAAGCAGAGTGGACGGTCATGCACAGGTTAAATATAAACAGAAGGAATAGAGTCTACATTTACTTTGAAAATATATTAGTGTTTCTTTAAGACTTTGCTTCTCAGATAGGTATGCTGATTCACAACAAAGCAGCATCTGGATATAAAGTTTGCATACAAAATTTTATATTGTTTTTTTAGGTTTTGCTTCTCAGATGATTCCCTATACTTTTTCATAACCTAGGATCTTGTTAATTTAAATTCTTCCATAGTTCAATGAAAGTACGTATACACGAACAAGTAACAATACAAGGTTTTTTTTCATTTTTAAATAAAGTATCATGTGAAATGAAATGAAGATGTCGTTATGGCAGTTGTTTACTTTTTTGGGGGATAACATTCATATGGTCATGGTAATTTTCTTCTTTTGGGTGGGTTTTGTTAGGAATCCAAGGAATCGATAAAGGAATTAAAAAGTGTGTTCCACACGGCAGTTTGAACACAGTTTTGGGGGTATACAAACTTTGGCATGGGTCCTCGGCACTTCACGTAGGCGTCAGTATTCGATCGCGAACACGTTTCATTCTTAACATGAGTCTCGTGTTCCAGTCCAACACCACAGAGCACTTGATGTGTGTCGTTTAGAATACCTTAAAAACCTCACGTACGCGTCAGTATTCGAACATGAACACGTTTCATACTTCGCTAGAGTCTCGTGTCCCAGTCGAACACCACAGAACACTTAATGTATGTCGTTAAGAATACCGTAAAACCTCACGTATGCTACAGTATTCGGACAGGAACATGTTTCATACTTCGAATGAGTCTCGTGTTGCAGTCGCTCGCTTCGGAATTCATAGTGTGTTGTGTGACCGCACTACGCGGTAGTGTGTATTGCCTTATAAAACCCATTTCTTGATGACACGAGACATCTTTGGCTGTGAAAAAATGTGACATAACTTCCGTATTCATAGCGTGCAATTCTCGACAATTGGAGCATACTTAACGTATCCATTAGTATTCGAAGACGTTCCCGTCAGAAGTGGCGTCGTGCATCTCGTGTTCAAGTCGCAAACTCTCGAACAACTGAGAGTATTCGAAATTATTAAAAACTGAACTACGGATATCAGATTTCCAGCATTTTCATTGGCTAGCCGGACACAGGCTCTCAGCTCATATACCTGCACTACCTTATATGGTCAATGATCACTTCAGCAAACAGAAAGCTCAATTAAATTTTCCCTCGAAACGGCAGCCATTAAAACAGTCGTCTCACAGCGGAAATAACGAGTAGAGATTTCGAGACTGGAACCGAAATACAAATGGAATTCATTGCTGAGTGTTTTAGATCGACAAGAAACAGTACTGGGATCGTGTTAAAAATTTCTTGCAGCACTAAGAAAATGTTATTGGCTGTTGATGTTTAGCAAATAGCAAAGCGCACTTTTATTTACGGAGGTACCGATAGAGTTTTTGAACTCCACTAAACGAAATTGAAAATATTTATTCAACAACAAGTATCGACTTCACCAATCTGTAACTATGCTCACAGACCAGTCTATTCAAAATACACTGAACAAACAAGACCTTCAGCTAAAATTTACAGCAATAATTTAATCCACTATTGAAAATCTTTCCAGCGATCAGTGACACTTTCGAAAAAATTAACACACGTTAAAAATGGTCTGACCTGCACTTGATGCACCGTATCAGTCATCAGCTTCAAACTTTCCAGTTACAGATATGATATTTTGTAAAAAATGAGAAGAATTGCCGTTCTTGTTGTTTTTATTATTCTGTTCGGCCGCCCATGGTGCTGTTGTTTTGATGGATTACAAATTCGCTTCCTTCGGCCCGTACATCTTCGTGAAAGCCGTTCCGCCCTCTTTTGAGCAATAATTGAATATTTTCACCAAACTACTGACCATTTAAAACCATTCAGAGCAAATAAACTGTGTACTTTTTCCAAAAAGGACCCTAAACTGAAGCTTCAACGTTGTTCTTGGACAGTTTCATTGAATTCATTCAACTTTGGTCGGAAACGTTGCAACACACCAAAGGGTTTTCGCGCCTTTTTTTTTTTTTTTAGTCGTGTGATGGACAGAAGTTTCCTTTTTTCGGTTTTCTCTTTCTCCGATTCCTTTCTTCCACTTTTGTTTTGTTCAGACTCTCAGTTATGCATCGTAGAATTTTTAATAAAACAATTATTCTACTCGGGCTTGCTTGATATGAAATGATTATTTATCACTTCATATCCAGCGCGCCCTCGTAGAATAATTGTTAAATGTTCGAGTCATAAATGATGACTATATCTTCGAAGAACATCTAATGTAACAATCTCCCTAAACGTTTACCGCGGTCAAGCGTAAAATAAATAAGAAAAGTCCTTTTAAGATAAGGTTTTTACGTTGAGAGCTCAAAGATGATAAGTTTCTCGTCATTATGTGAGTTTACTAAATCATTTTCTGAATCACTAAAAAGGTCTTAAGTCTTTTCAAAGCGAAGAATGTGGAGACTGGTCGGCGTGGTGTGTTTTTGTTTTCTGTTTCAATGCCTGGCTTCCGGAAAACCAATTAACACCTTATTGTTCCCTAAAACTGTTTTAATAATTCATAAAATGATTCAGTAAACTCACAGACTGACGGAAATCTTGTCATCTTTGAGCTCTCAAAGTAGAAACCTTATCTTCGAAGGAGTTTTCTTCTTATTATTTTTTTTTTTACGTTTGACCGCGGTTAAACCTAAACGTGGCCCGTATGATTTATCGAACACTTCGATTCATTCACAAGTATTCAATTTGAATGCGGGAAAACAGGCCGGATTTTAATCATGAGAATATTCCAGGTGAATTTCGAGTCAGCCGCAATCGAATACTTCAGAACATTGCGGTATACGCGGCGTGCGGCGATCCGTATTCGAGCGAACTCGGGCCCGAATATTTGGCTTTTCGCGCAGTGTATTTATATATGATGAACGTACTGACTGCGAAGGAGGAAATGAAGGTACCTAGTGTAATTAGCGGACGGACTGAATCCCAGGTGAAAGCGAAAAAGAAAACAAAGCCCACTGGCGTCTTTTCGTGAAAACAAAATGCAAAACAAAAGGCAGGCTTTTATGATCATTGTTATAAACAAACGACACTTACAAATAATTTAACACCGTTGACACTACAGTCACCCTCTAACTTGAATTAATTCGCGTATAGGCTGTTTGCGACATCTGTTCTACCCAGTCAGTCTTAATTATAAAGCAGCATAAACGCCACAAAATGAAGAAGGGATTATTCGGCATTAGTTCGCTCTTTTTGTTGGTTCTTTGCTTATTTTGCGGTACCGTCATACATGGACAAGCAGGTACGTAAGTGTAAAAAGCACGATGCCACTGTGCAGAGTATTATTTGTCATTTCAAGACCGTTAAATGGCGTTTTCGAAAGTATAATGTTGGTTACCTATTGCAAATATGTCGAGAACCTTCACAGGTACGGGGTCCCAAAGTTGTTTCCAGAATCCATTTTGAATTTATACGATGACCGTGTTTCTGTTGAACAAGCAAAATAGCATATGGGCAAACGAACCAAATGACAAAGCCTAAAGGTATATTTCTTCAAAATGCAGTAAAAACCAGCATTCAAGAGCCTAATTTACCTGTTTTAGCCTAAAAATTCAGGCACATTTTTATTTTATAGAATATGATAGTTAAGCTTTGTTGTATGAATGTTTCATCGGTATACAGGCGTGATTATATTGTATCAACAATAGACTGTATTAAGACGAAATCCGCTAGAGAATCGAGCACTTCAGGTTTTAGTGGACAAAATCTGGTACCAGAATAATTTTAAGTATTTTACAGTCATTTTTACATTTTCTTAAAGCTAAATACATAGGTAATTGTCTGAAATGACACTGAAAAAAATTTCCCATGGGAACGATAGAAAATATATTTCAAAGTTTAGAGAACTTGTGCGAACACAGGCAAAATTTCATCATCAGTTTCATTTCACCGGTACTTTCAAATGTATTATACCTTACTTCAACATTCGTTTTCGACGTTTGGTGTTGCTAGAAATTATTTTTTTGAGAAGATATTTTAAAAAGTCGTACAGAAGTTTGCAATACGATAAAAATAATCTTGATAGCTGAGTTAATCTTTGGTCTCACGATTGAGTCACAAAGATGTCGATCGCGACGTTTCGACCGCTATACTGCTGGTCTTCATCAGGCGATGGTGTCGACTGGCTGTGTGTGAGTATATATAAGAAGCGCCGTGGCTGGTGGTGATTGGTGCGTTTCGATCCTCGCTTAGGCTGTTGTTGATTGGAGGATTTCGATCCTTGTCGTTCAGACTAGAAATTGTTCCCTCAGCGGTCCGCTTTGTTACTGATCGGCTGTCGTGTTGTTTGATCGTGGGCATCCACGCTTCAGTAATTTCAATTCCACTGTCCCTGTTGATGTTGTTAGGGTGAAGCCTTATGTGAATAGCCTCTTTAACCCTACGGTTGTACCAATGTGGGTCCCGGTCAATAAATTTAACTTCGTGCCAGAGCGGATAATGTCCGGTCGCGTTGCTATGCTCTGAAACGGCGGAGGATTGGGTTCGAGCAAGCCATATGTCTCTATCGTGTTCCTTAATCCGTTCATGCATAGATCTTCCCGTCTCTCCAATATAAACCTTACCACATTCGCAGGGAATCTTATAGACTACTCCGTCTTGTTTTACTGGATCGACAATGTCCTTAGGTCGCACTAGGTGTGATCTAAGAGTTGTGTCAGATCTGAAAACAGTCCGTATGCCTTGTTGTTGTAGGCAACGGCGAAGAGCCTCCGATGTGCCTTTGACGTATGGCAGAACCACAGTAGATTTAATTTCGGGATCATGTTCTTTAGTGGTTGTTCGTCCCTTGGTTCTCGTAAGATTTTTTATAAACGAAAACGGATAACCGTTGGAAACAAGGACCGATGAGAGGTGTTTCTTTTCATGAGAGACAACTGATGGTTTTGTTATGAGGTGTTTAGATCGATTGTACAGGCACTTGACAATACCGCGTTTTACAGATTGCGGGTGGTGTGAATCATACGCTAGGCACTGGTCAGTGTGTGTAGGCCCTCTGTAAACACTGGTAGAGAGGAATCCATTCGAATCCTTGATGATCAACGTATCAAGGAAGGGAATTGAGTTGTCATTCTCTGTTTCCATTGTGAAACGGATCGTCGGCTGTTGACTATTGAGGTGTTGTAAGAACGAGTCAACTTTGTCACGATTTAAGATGGTAAAAGTGTCATCCACATAGCGTTTCCAGATCTTAGGTGTACAGGGCGTCGATGTCAAAGCTTGCTCCTCAAAACCCTCCATGTAGAGGTTAGCTATCACTGCGGATACCGGGCTACCCATGGCTGCTTCTTCTTGCTGTTCGTAAATCAGTCCATCATACTGGAAGTATGTGGATCTAAGAACGAAACTCAAGAGGTCTGCAATCTGCGTAGGTGTTAGAGTTGTGCGGTTGGCAAGGCACGGTTCAGCCTCTAGTTTTCGCAGTGCAGTCTGTACTGCACTTTCGATTGGAACGTTCGTGAACAGATACACTGCGTCAAAAGACACCATGATCTCCTTTTCTAGTACCCTTTCACCGTTCACAATGGACACAAAATGAGCTGAGTTGTCAACTGTGTACTCTGAGTTCCCTGTTAGGGGAGATAATACATCGGCTAAGTAGGAAGACAGATCATAAGCAAAGGTGTTCACACCTTTGAGACTATAGGCCTCAGTGGTGTGTTGGCCTTGTGTAACTTGGGAAGGCCATACATTCTAGGTGGTTGCTTATGCTTGGGCCTGATCTTGTTATACACAGAATCTGTCAGGTGTCCACCTCGCTTCAGGCTCAGGAGTTTTTCAGTCAACTTTCGGCTTAAGCGGTCCGTTGGGTCCTTCTTAAGAAGACGGTATGGACCAGTCTCAGTGCCTTCATCTTATCATGATAGGTGTTCTTATCTAGCACTACACTGGCACGACCTTTATCCTGAGCCTGAAGCGAGGTGGACACTGCACTGCGAAAACTTGAAGCTGACCCGTTAGTTAGAAAAGTTAGTTAGAAGTTAGAAAAATGGATGTTTTTATATGTGGGTTTCTCCTGTATCTGACCTGCTTTCACGCATTTTAATCTCAACAGTAGTGCCTTGTTTCAAAGTAGTTCAGTTAGAGGGAGTTGATAATACTTCAAATGCAGCGGAAGCGTTGAGAAGCATCCAACTGCATGGACTGCTTCTCTGCGCATGCGTAGTTCATTTGCGACAAAGCCAAATTTATTGGGAGACATAAGCTATCAATCAATTTCTGATTGCATGTCCCCACCCCCAACAAAAAAAAAATTAATGAATAACATAATGAGAAAGAAGACCTCGTTCACGCGTCGCTACGCTCGTATTAGCTGTTGTCGACTTTTTGAACAGGCTTGGGAATACTGGAAAGAAATTTATTGCTCAAAATTACCAAAGTTTCGTAACTATGGCGCGTTTTTAGTGTCAAAATTCAAAACCTCGTTTCAAACATGCTATTTTTCTATTCAAATATTCGATCCTGTAATTAAAACCTAGGGCTCTTCAATTCAAATATGGTATCCTTCTATTTCGATTTCCAATTCGTAAATTAAACTTCTTGTTTAACAATTCAGATACGCTATTTGGTGTCTGAAACATCCATGGTTTCAATTCAAAGCAACATTTCTTCAATTCAGTTATGCTCTTTTTCTACTCAAACGTGCAGTCCTTCGTTTCAAAAATGGTTTTCTGCTAGCCAAACATGAAAAGAAATGTTGCTTTGAATTGAAACCATGGATGTTTCAGACACCAAATAGCGTATCTGAATTGTTAAACAAGAAGTTTAATTTACGAATTGGAAATCGAAATAGAAGGATACCATATTTGAATTGAAGAGCCCTAGGTTTTAATTACAGGATCGAATATTTGAATAGAAAAATAGCATGTTTGAAACGAGGTTTTGAATTTTGACACTAAAAACGCGCCATACGTAACAGTACGAAGCAATATTAACCTCACGATACTTTTGAATTGAGTATGGATGATGTTTTGCCCGAAACATGATATTATTAATGAAGCTTAAAATTATCACGGCGTGTGGTTTACCATGTGTTCATATGTGCTAGCGGAAGCACCAAGAAGCATGCACCTGCATGGACTGTTTGCCAGGTCATGCGTAGTTTATTTTCGAGAAATGTTTTTCACTTCGTTGACAGCTATATTAAATTTCAGTTTTTTTTTATTAGCGAGAAGACCTGTCACGCGAGATTCCCGCCATTTTTTATCATATTTAGCTAATCATATTATACCTCCCTCGTGGACTAGCGTGATCAAAGAAATCGAACGATCGAAGAGAAAGGACCCTGTTATTGAAAACAGTGTGTTAGTGTTTTTTGCGCTGAAAAAGGAAAATAGCCTGTCTTAAACGGTATTACGCCTTACAGAATTGAAAGTATATCAACAATACGATAGAGAAAGTTTGCCGTTGAATTCTCGTTAATTTTCGATTATATTTGATTTTTTAAGAATGAAGGTTAGTCGGCTCACATGTATCAGTGATTTTCAGTTGACTAGCTAGCTTGTGCAAAATGGAATTGCGCATTAAACTAGTTCAAAACAACTGGTAGATCCTGTGAACATTATTTCCTGGTGTATCTTCAAATCCAGTAGTACGCTAACCCACGGTGCGAAACAATCAAACCAAATTTCTTGAGACCTTAGCTATCAATGAATTTCTGACGTATTAAAATGAATATATGAATAAAATGAATATATGAAAATCATATATTTGAACTGTGGATAAAAGAATGAATATGTGAATGATTATCACAGTTATGAAAACTACTTAACCAGTAGCGAAAATATCTAAAGGCTGAAAAAAATTCAGGCTTGTACGGGAGTCGAACCCATGACCTCTGCGTTACCGGTGCAGTGAGTGCTCTGCCAACTGAGCTAACACGTCATCTGGGAGCTGGTCATTTTTTTGGCTCGTAATATACCCGTGAGTGATGAATATGTGAGAATGAATATATGAAAATCATGTATTTCATGAACTGTGGATTGAAGAATGAATAAAGTAGTGTTCATAACTGCATATTCATTCTTTAATCCGCAGTTCAAATATATGATTTTCATATATTCATTCTCACATATTCATCACTCACGGGTATATTACGAACTAACAAAATGACAAGCTCCCAGATGGCTTGTTAGTTCAGTAGGGAAGGCACCGCACCGGTATCGCTTTGGTCGTGGGTTTGACTCCCGCACAATTAAGTAAGGGTTATTTACCTGGAACGAGGGGATATGTGATATATTCACCTGGTACCGCCCCGAGGGCGTAGCCAGGTGAATATATCACATAACCCTGATAGACAGGCAAATAACATGCTTATTTGTCAGTTGTTGAGGTTTCCTAATGCAAAAAGATTTAATTTAATTCTCTTGACATACCATTGTCACTGACAGTCAAATAAATAGACCATTTTCGATGTCAATCCAAAGGAGTGGTCGAACAGTAGCTTTGTCAGAAAGAGATGAGTGACTCAGAGGAAGACATATTCTTAACCCAGACCAATTTTGGCGGCTCTCTTGAACCATCCACCCTGATAGAATTTTTATATCAGATATCCAACGAGTCACATTGTAAACCAGGATGCTCGCAGCTGGACGTTGGTGATGTTGTGTCAAATTTGTTTGAAAGTAACGTAGCCGGTTAAACGAATTTCGCTTTTGAAGGAAATTACGCGATGGAAAATGCCGACGACGCAAATGAGGTCCAAAAATTGTGGAAACCGTAAAGAAAGGAAACAAGTGAGTTATAGAAGCAATTACCTATGAGGAGGTTGCCCGAAGTAACAGACAGTTAATACCAGTTAACACAAGGAAAGCTACTTCATGGATGGTATCCGTTTGAGATGACTGGGCTAAAGAATGGAATTCACAGCCCTTAGGAAAAAAATAGCGAGAACGATGATTTCGTTGTGGTACCGGAGGCACTTGGAACTTTGATTTTAGTTGAGAAAATTCAGTAGTTTATCGAAAAATAAAAAGAAGGCTGACACTTTTTATCCTCCTAAACCCTTATACCAAATTTACGTTGGAATACAACGGTATTTTAGAGAAAATGGAAATGCAGATAAGGATATATTTCGAGACTCGCTATACAAGTTATTTGTAGATTCATATTCAATATTGCGTGCCAACAAGGAAAAAGAAAAAGAAAAGATCTCGTTCACGCGTCGCTACTGATGCTTTTATTACGACCTCTATTAGTTGTTATCTTAACTTAAGTGACTCCTTGCGAGACAAAACTTTGAAGTTCAGTTGGTTCAGGTTCAATAGATCGGGTCGATTTACTTATTTATTTATTTTTATTTCTTTTTTAACCACTAACAATAAAACCATAAATGCACACTTTTTCACCCAAGATGATGTAAATAAGAGCTGGATCGTGAATAGTCAAAAGAAAATGTATTGCTCCATTTTTTTGAGGTACCCTATAATTAGTTAAGCAAGTATTTTCTGTCACAACTGTATTCACTTTCGCTGTTTGACGTTTCGTTCGCAAATAGCACAATCTCTTTAACAAGGGCAACATCGAACTTCTCTTTAGTATGTGAATTCATTTCCCTGCTAATCTGACTATAACACTTTTCTACTGTTTATTCTGTTTATTAAAATGTTTCTTTACAAGCTTTAAGCTTTTTGAAGTTTAAAGTAAGAAGGCAGAGCAGAAAACGTATCTTTGCTGCGAGAAAGAACCCGGTCGTAATTCTCTAATCCAACGAAGTTTACGTATGACGGCATTCAGTAAATTACATCTTTCATTCATTTTTCACGCTAGAAAAAATTACCATCTCACTGTTATCACCAGTTGATCTTTTCCTGGCGTTTCATCCATCACATTAACTCGAAATTATTCTTTCAGATGCCTGTAGAGCACTAGAGTTTGCTCCACCTAAAGATGGACACGCTCTTATAAATCACGTGATCAGAAACATTACTCTTTACAGACAGGACTCCTGCCGAATTGCGTGCTACTTTGAGGATGACTGTCTCTCTTACAACTTTGGCCGCTCTGAAAATGAACATTTCGTGTGCCAATTGAGTGATTCTGATGATGTTCAGCACCCTAATGATCTGAAAAAAATGGATGGATTTACTTATGTGGCGACAGAGGTAACGTAACTGGTGACTGAATATTAAGTATCATGGATACGATGTACGTGAAAGTTTAAAAATCCCATAAAAATAGCAACGACTTTATTTATAAGCTTTGCAATTGATTTTCGTGCTCACTTCATGAAAATATAACATTTTCGAAATCTAACCCGGGTATGTGAGAGTATAAAAGAAAAATAGCCACTGAGACCAAACGGAAATAAAGAATTCTACACTCAAACAGAAACATGTATCGCTTAGTTTCTCTTAGATAATACTCTGAAGCAAACGACTATAATT
>JAEMWC010000382.1:677500-738086 GCA_016490735.1 Pachyseris speciosa
TAAAATTTCTAGTCTTCTCGGAAAAGGACGATAAACGCGTAGGTCCCGTCTCACAACATCTGTTCCTTATGATCTATGGGACGTTAAAGAACCCACACACTGTTCGCAAAAAGCGGGGCGTTGTTCCTAGTGATGCAGTCTGGTCTTTCATATATCACATTATATGTTGACCTACACGTGTAAAGCGCATTTGATTATTACGCCATAGAAAAGGCGCCATACAAAATCCATAATTTTGGTTGTCGAAATATAGTTTGGGGAGTTCTCGAAATTTAGCGCGTGCCATGTTCACATGTTCACTTTAAACAGCCAAACGCCTCGAGTTTGTGTCGCTAAACCAACCAAGTTGCTACTTGCCATTTGAACTTCTCTATAGCTATGTGCTTAATCGTTTCAAGGTCAAACAATTATCGATCTATTGTTCCATTTAATCTACTTCTAAGTCAGACAAATTTTTCTACAATGTCGATATGCAGGTTGGACGATGGTCTTTAAAGTCGTTGAGAATGCCACCTCCTCAAAGATGTATATTCATCAATTGTGGAACTCAGCTGATACATATTCTGAAAACGTGACTGCTGCCCTGGACGCGACTGCAACTCATCTTGGACACTACAAAAATCGCGTGGTACTCAAAGAAAACTGGAAGACATTTCACCCTAGAGAGGTAAGATAAGCAACTTAATAATAAATCGATATAACAAAGCTGTCTGCACTCCAGACAGTCCTCATGACACTATGATACCAAACGAAATTTTTGAACTCAATATTTACTGTTCCTGGGGCCTGTTTCGCGAAAGTGTGTAGGCAACTCAACGGTCCAGAACCATATTTTGAAATCAAACCTCAAGAAAAGTAGGGCGTGTTCTGACCTCTAATGAAGTCCATTTTTTCTTTAGCTGATAACTTTACTGTATAATTTTCAAAATGTTTGAAACTCAAATCTGGAATGGAAAACATCATTTTTATCAGGAAAAAGCCTCATTTGCATATACTTTCAACACACTAATTTGCATATGCGACTAAAAAACTAGTTTCGTCTAAGAACCTCTTCAGTTGTTCGCCATGATTGTTTTGTTTTGTTGCAATTTGAATCTGAGCATACGTTATCGCAACGTACGAGCTGACTGCACTATAACGATTCTATAGTTTTACTGAACTTCCCTGCTGTTGTTCCATAGCATGACGGTGTTCTTTACCGCGAATGTAGGCACTTCTCGACGTTTCGCCGACGTACTTATGTTGGCAAATCCGGCAATCCAGCTCGTACGTCACACCAGTACCGCGGCATGATCCTTTTCCACACGTTGGACATACCATGCAGTCAGCGTTTCCGCACTTCTTCTCCCTAGAAGGGTCTGATCATTGTAACAATCTCTTGAGGGTTGTACCTGACTGCTCGACGACCTTGATCTTAAATCCCGTCTCCTTAATTTCTCTCACAAAGCGACGTTTCAATTCTGATGCCGGTGTTGCTGGTACAGAAATGACTGTGCTGAACCCCCCCTCCCCCCCCCCCCCCTTCTTTCCTGTACCAGGTCTCACAACTCGCTCGTCTCTCTTGTGGCCGTTTTAACTGTCTCCACCCCTTTGGTCTGTACAAAGGTTAATGTTTCTCGCCACTCGCATCTAGCTCTACCAGGTGGTTGTAGCCGTGCAATGCTGATCATACTACTTCCGTTCGGAATTTCTGATCATAGCTAAAGTATTGGAGACGTAACATCGTATTGTTCACGTGACCAACAGTAATTTCCCACGTGAGCTCTCTGCTACAAATGAGGAGGATTCTTAGCAGTTTTTTGTGAGTACCGTTCTTTTAAAGCTCCATGGTAATGCTGATCTCGCATTGATCACGGACGTAGAAGGAACATCTTTGGCATAAAACTCGTGTAACACCACCTTGACCTTCTCCTCCTGTACGTTTCCCGTCTGCCTTCCTCTCACCTTCACCCAGACCTTCAAATCCAGTGTAGGTAGTTTTCCATCCTATGCTGTGATGGATAGTCGATCTCCAACTTGATGGACGAATGGATGCTGTTTCCAACAATTTCGCAGGAATGGAAAACAAAACAGCTTAAATACCCATTGTCACCCTTGATGCATCGCGTGCCGCGACCGTTAATTCTGGAATTTCGCGTAACGCGAAATTACTCAGACTTCGAATCCCTTGTTTTATAGCTCTTTTTTTTATCGCATCGTGAACAAATCTCCAAATTTGTGGCGGTAAATATATTCTCTGTTTATTCTTCTTCATTTTCCTTGTATTATTTTTGGAACAATTTGTATATATGTAAATTTTGGCCCATGTTAACTCCATAGAGTCAGTGTGCAGTTTAGTGTGGCAGTAGTCGGTTGCGGTAACTTCGAAGCGTTGTTTTATATCAAACGGTGAGGTACAAGGACGATTTACAGAGACTCGTTGTTCAAGTTTGGCGCTTTTTACCTCAGAGCTTTCAAGAATTTGCTGAGCTTGTTGGAGCTGACTCTGCGATTTGGAAACTGATTTGATGGCGAGTATTAAAAATTTTACTTGGCTGAACAACTGTTTTCCGCATGTTTAATATGTTACCTCAAGGTCAGTTTGTGTGATGGGTTCTGGCGGCTTTGGTCAACTTTTCAGTGTTTTCAATTCGATTTTGTCACTATGTCTCTTTATCGACTGCTATTTTTATGCTCCATCGAGCATTCTAGCTTTACGTTCAGTTTGCAGCTTGCCTAAACTGCGTGAAAATTAATTTCTCTTTCTCGCCGAGATGATCGATAAGGACTACACCGCTTTTGTTTCCTCCCGTGTTTTAAATCGGAGCTCAAAGTTTTCATCCTTTTGTCAAGCCGCATGGTCGACTGTATTTTCAGCACAATCAATATAAAGCGAAAGGACAGGATAATTGAATGAGAACGTACGAGTATTTTTCTTACTGCAAATTAGAAACCATTACCCGACAACAGGAGCTGCCGACAATAAATGTTTTCTTGTGGATATTTTATAACCATTTTCGCCACATAACCAACGAGTTTTGTCAATAACGGATCGTTCAATACTTTGCTGTTTTGATTTTAAACCTGTGAACGGATTGTTCACGGTTTTAATGAAGAAATATGAAGAAATATGCAAGTTGAATTTGTAGCCATTTGTTATGACAAACCGGGGACAAGCGACAACTCGGCGCGATGAAGCAGATCAAAAGCCCGATAAAAATAATTGACCAATCAGAGGCGTTATTTTACAATGGCGCGATTTCAAAACAAAAACAAACGACCGCGTTGGATCAAGGTTGATAATGGGCCTTTAACGGGCCCGGTAATTACCGGGAGCTTCGAGAAACGGGCCCCTTACCATTTGCATCGCCGGAAAAGATAAAATCCAAAACAAATATGTTATTCACCGGCTGGAAGGTCCGTTTAGGGAAAAACTGTGCCCGAGGTCTTGAGTACGTACTCAAGGCCGAGGGCACAGTTTTTCTCTATACGGGCCGACCTAAGCCGGTTAATAACAGATTTATTTTTTCTGCAGTTGTTTTTCTTTTCTGAAGATGATAAAGGAAAACTGGTTTGCAAAAACTCTCTCTACGCGCGGTACCTCACACTGTCACAGTTTAAGTTTAGCTTATAAAACAGCTGTACGCAAATTTCATAGAAAAATGCTAGACTAACAATAAAACAAAACTTAAAATATATCTTGGTGCAAAATATGATAAAAAACACTGATGTTTCATAGCAAGCACAGGGAAATATACCGACCAAACTAAACAATGATGTTTGAAAAATTCATTTTTGACAATGAAATCACACTTTCAAATTCGGTTTTAACGAAAATTCTTAAAACACGAGGGATACATTAAGCGAAAAATACTTGAACATCTCAGTCTCTGCCTTCACATCCTATTATTTCGAATATTTATTTTTTTTCCTCTTCAAGGCCTTCAGAAATCAATGCTAAAATAAGAAACTACGCAAGAAAAACATGTTGACATTAGTTCACGCAAACTGCACAGCGTCGCGATGTGTTTGTTTGACCATTCTCGCTACGAATCATATTTTCTTAAATGAAGGAAATTGGAACAAGATTAGAAAATAGAGCTCCAAAGAAAATAACGGATATCAACCGAAACGCTGAGCTCAAAAGACTGCTCTGCAGTTAGTCGTTTTAAGTTAAACGGCCGATGTCAACAGTTCTCGAAACACAACAACTTGAAAAACCAGCAGTGTTGTCAACAAAATCAAGTAAATACTCACTTTTTGAGGAATAACCAGGACTTTTACTCCATTGCTGTTTTTCCTTCGATTTGCAAAGTTTTGTAAGCGAAAAGTTGTATTTTAAGATAACAAATCCAAGTTTCATCGCGCCGTAGTAAAATAATTTTACTTCAATATTTCCCGCCAATTCCGGAGAGGCAAGCCGGACCGGATGGAATAAAGCTGGACTGGTTAAGAGCGCATTATTAACCAATCAGATTGAAGGATTTAGGATTCCGGCCCTTTGAGATGCCCCAGAAAAAAGGTCTTTGATTTTGTGCTTAGATGAAATTAAAAGGACGTAATTTTGTCCAGCCAAGATTAAAATGCTTTGATGGTTGCTAATCAACTTCAATCTTTTTGATAGCAACTTCACTTCATGTTTTGTGATAGGTATGTGCTGTATAATGAGCATTACTGCTAAGTAAACTCTGTGCAGAACGATAAAGCTAAAGGGTAGTAAGCTGATAAATGGGGAAGGGTTTGGTCGGTCTTAGTCAAATGGCGAATCATTGGTACCGAGTATGTTGTGCACCACATTCGGTGCCAAAACGGTTATTATCTCAGTAGTTAAAAGAGAAGCAGAGCTGAAGTACACGTTACGGCGTCGGACGAAACGAAACACTGCTCAGTGAGCCTTTTTCTATTATAGGTGGTGGGGAAATGTTTTTAGACTAAACAGAGAGGTTTAAGTTTACGCGCATTTGATCATATGCTCATGTGAATTTGCGCGTTAGAAATAATAAAATTGTTATTGTTATCGTTATCGTTATCGTTATTGTTATTAAGTTTTTTGGACTCTTCAAAGGTTTTTCGATAGTCTGTGGCGGTTGGTAAAGTTAAAGGTTTGCCAGTTTCTACCGGAAGGAACGCTCCCAAAACCCTGGATATTGCTTCTAATCTTTCTAGTGCTGTAAGAACCTGCAGCTGAGTTGAAATCAAAGAATGTAGTTTCAGTTGTTACTGCTGTAATGTTGTCCTTTGAAGGCTTTGGTTGTTCTGTACGAGAAGGGAAAGGAATTGCGTTATCTCAAGTTTAACGCCTTCAGTGAAGACAACATCAGTTGGTTTTCGCAACGCACTCTGGTTTCGTCCTCTTGGAATGACTTGGAAACTACCATACCGTTTCGGGAGTTTGCTATCAAGGGAGATTTTAAGACTCAGCGTTCTTTTGAGATTGTCAAAACGTACCGCGGTTGTCCAAACGATGTTGGTTGGTTGGTGATTACCAGTAGTAACAGCCGCTGCTCCTGGGAAAAACGGCGTCCTCATCCTAATATCATTTACAGCAAGGAGAACACTTCCGCGAAGCTGAACGAAATTGGTGAGTAAAACATTTTGTTTTTTAATTGTAAGAGCTTCGCCTTTGTATTACATGCGCCCCATATGCTCAAGATCGTGTGTACGGCCGTCAAGTCCCGATTTCCTACTCAACTTTGTCACTCCCGAACACAAACATAACATAACATAACATAACATAACATAACATAACATAACAAATATTCAATCACAGGGCGCACAAGGAATTTATACAACGTTGAGAAAGCCTCAGGATTCGAGCGGCCCAGCGTTCTGTAAATCTGGAACCTGTTCTTTGCCATCGCTTTTTTTTCCAGACCTATTCTTGGCCAAACAATCGGGTGGTTTAGAAATCGTATTAAACACTCGTCCCTGACAGAAAGCGGTTGCTTCAGTTTGTGGATGGCTTTGATTTGGCATCGAACTCAAAGCAATAGGAAGCAATAATAGAGGCTTCAGTTGCAACTCGTCGAAGAGTACTTCTCTGCCTTTTCTTCCCCTATCCCATTTAAAATTCTCTCATGTAAGGGATGGGAGGGGTGCTTGCTTGTGCTCGTTGTACAGTCGTGTCTGGGGAATAAGCCTTTCAAACAGAAAAAAAAATGCTTATATTAGGATACATCTCCAAAATCAGTTATTCAGTTTTTTTCCCCCATCATAAAGGACAAACGTTTTCATTGTCCTAAGCCGTTATGTGCCAATTTTGTCTTTCAGCGGCGATTTTTGCCATGCACCTAATGTATATTTTTCTTACGTGCTTCAGATAAAATCGGCTTTGCGGATGTCTTTGCCGTGTACCTCCGTTGATGACGTATCGGGACAACCAGAAGTAGTTTTTGAAGCTTGCGACAGTCGTGGGAGTAGGCAATGTTGAATGGCGAGTGCTGCACATTGGCTTTATAAATATAATCAATGTCTCCAAGTTGCTCATTAATTCATAGCCAGAAATCCCATACAAGATGGCTTCCAAAATGGCCGCGAGCATGCGCAGAGCACGGACATGCGGATTTAACATGGCGACGAAATATAAAGGAAATGAATGAAAATAAAATTGTTTTGCATTTTGTGGCGTAGCCGCAAACAGTTCGTTATTTTACATGATTGTAATACTTTTCTTACCAAAGAAGGAAGCTCAACTTTAAAGTTCAAAACCGTGGCGGGTAAAGATGGAAAGTGACTAATTTTTGTGTCAAAGAACGGCTATCGATATCAAGGAACAGGGTCCCATTGATACCAGTAGAAAAGTCCAAAGTTTACTAGGGAGGAATGTCAGAAAAATTATTTTTTTTTTGTCCTCAAATGTAAAGCTTGGGTCTGCTTCTCTTCTCCACTACATACCTTAGTGGTGATATTAGCAATCAGTTCACAAGGTGGCTGAGATTCGCAAATTAAGTAGGTAAAGTTCAGATTGTTATTTACATTCTCTTGTATCGCTTGAGATGCGCAGAACCCTTCACTTCAGTTTAAAAATGGACTGATTTCGCCTTTAACTAATTTCCGTTTCTGGTCCACAAATGCCGAAGTTCGGTGTTACTAAATTCAGTAGATTTCAGCTAGGATTCCCGGCTCATCCTCGGTGTAAGAACCTGTGACTCTCACGAATGACGTAAAATAAAGAAAACAAAGAAGCCCATACAATACTGCCTAGGAAAATAATAGCGATAACACAAAGAAAAACTTCACAGGTTCTTACACCGAGGTTAACCCAGATTCCCGTGGCGTCTATTACTTTTCTTAGTTCGTCCTATGAACTCATGGACCAATATATTACTCCTGACAACGAAAGCATTGTAATAATTGTGAAAACTTGTGAATAACTTGTGAAAACTTAACTTGTGAAAGCTGTAATGGCTAGTCTGACAACTGTTGTTTCGTCGCTGCCAAGCGACTCTTCAGAGACCTTCCTGATGTCTGGCAAACGCAAAAGCATTGTAAATAAATAAATGAGAGTAAATGAGGTCGAAATCAAAAGGAGAAATCAAAGAGACATTCCCGTTGTCTTTATTTGACTATTGTGTGCGGTTGATTGTTGCTTTTATTAGTTCAGTAACACTTTGAAACAACTTGTTTTGGATAGCCCCCATGATAAACTTCGGGTGAGAAATCTGGGGACTTGACTTCTCTCCACAAAGACAATAATAGATAGAGGTCGAAATTCGTGTTACTGCAGCTCTATACGCGGGATCGCGTGAATTAATGTTATGTTAGCCTTCAGGTCTTCAAATGAGCTTTTAAACTGTACTGCCGTTGTCAAAAGCAACCCGTAGAACCTTCTATTGCTTTCAGGTTTTCTTAAGACACTGTTTTTCCAGTTTATGTTTCAAATATGACAAAGTATGTATATGGATGAACAGCATTTTTAAAAACTTAAATGAATGTAAATGTATATGCTTGATTTAATTTTAATCTATTCTTTGATTTCACCAGACGTCACGACGGCCATGTTGGTGGAAAGAACAATAGCGAAAAAGTCTTGTGGAATTTGACGCTATTATTATGCAAACCTTGAGCTACATTTTTCTATTGTATTGGCACCAACATTGCCGTCTTATCACGTGAGTGCAATCAAAGAATTGACTCCAGCGTGTTTTGTATGAGGTTTAAAGGCCTGTTCACATGGAGGTGGGGGACCACCCCGTGAAGGTGAGGTACCCTGCCTTGGGGGGTTTACCAATCTCTCCATACAATCTCTCTTCATTTCTTGATCGCGTTCACATGTGAAGTGGGGTACCTCACCGACGTGCATGGGTTGCCCGGTCAGCCGGGGCGGGTAACCCGCTTAATTTCTCCATGTGAATGCCGGAGGTGGGGTGGGGTGATGTTCATCCGGGCAGTTGTCTCTGAATTCTTTGTTGATATACGTTCTTAGCAACCACGCGATAGCATTTTAAGCCTCACCCCAGCGCCCGGGCTTGCATGTGAATGCCAAATTTTTTTGACCACGGGTAGGTGGGGTACCTCACCTTCCCGGGGTCCCCTACCGCCATATATCAGTTCAAATACGCAAATACGCAAATAAACTTTGTAGGCCTCCCGAATTAATTCACTTCTTTTTTTACAGAAAGATAGTCAAAGGAGCATTTGCTATTGTGAAATACTATGTTTAGTTTCTTATCAAGAGTAAGCCAGAAAAAAATCTTGATGACGAAAGGCGCTAAACTGAGAGCATCTTGATGAAAATCACCAGTACACCGACCGCCCTTATGTAAATTAGTTCAAATTTATTCGGGTTTTTTAAAATCCATTTGGAATCACGCGGGTTGAAACTATGATCACAGTGCGCCTGCTAGCCTGCGAGCTACTGCTCCGGCGGGGAACTGGGGCTTTGCGACTGTGAAAATCATTTACACCAAGACTTATTTTTGAAATGTTTACTCTCCCGTTACCAATGAGGCAGACGAAACACAGACCACAAAATTAATTACCTCTAGAAATTGAGTCGAACCTCCTTACAATGGCCACCTTGGGGAGAGAGGTAGATGGCCGTTGCTGAGAGGTGGCCGCTATGGGGAATGGTACGGGTGTTACATGACACCTATTGCTTTTTGGGGGTGAGAAATTCATATTTTTGAAAATGCTTATTATATGATACAAAACAATACTTTATTTTACGTGGGGTTAAGGGTTATTAAGGTTATTTTGCAAAGCTGGGACGCGATTCAAAGGCCGATGTAGAGAGGTTAAAGGCCCATTATCACCCTTGATCCAACGCGGTCGTTTGTTTTTGTTAATGATACCTCTGATTGGTCAATTATTTTTATCGGGCTTTTGATCTGGTTCATCACGCGAGTTGTCTCTTGTCCCCTGTTTAGCAAACCAAATCGCTACAAAATCTAATTGCATATTTCTTCATTGAAACCGTGAACAATCCGTTCACAGGTTTAAAATCAAAACAACAAAGTATTGAACGATCTGTTATTGATAAAACTTAACGATTATGTGCCGATCACGGCCGGAGATCTTGGCGAGAAGGAGAAATTTATTGTCACGCAGCTTAGGCAACTGCTGCGAACTGAACGTAAATCTGGAATGCTCGATCACCGCGATGGGGCATAAAAATAGCAGCAGATAAAGGGAGTTAGCTACAAGTCGGATTAAAAACGCTGAAGAGTTGGCCAAGGCCGTAGAACCCATTACACAAACTGACCTTATTTGTAGTGAGGTATAACATCAAACATGCCGAAAACAGTTATCCAGACACGTATAATTTTTAATACTCGCCATCAATCAGTTTCAAAATCACAGAAATTATAAGTCGGCTCCAACAAGTTCAGCGAATTCTTGAAAGCCCCAGCCCCTAGGTTAAAAAAAAAAGCTGCGAAGGCAACGCTGCGAAGTTACCGCTGACTCTTTTGACTTTAAACGAGCCAAAATGTACATACATACAAATTGTTCCAAAAATAATAAAAGGTAAATGAAGAGTAATAAACAGAAAACGTATTTACGGCCATAAATTTGTAGATTTATTCAAGATGCGATAAAAAAGAGCGATAAAACAAGGGCTTCGAAGACTGAGTAATTTCGTGTTACACGAAATTCCAGATTTAACGGTCGCGGCGCGCGATGCATCAAGGGTGATAATGGACCTTTAAAACATGCAAGAGGGAATATATGGAGTGACCATCGGGACAAAAAGCAGTGGTCGTTGTGGAAAGGTGGCCACTGTAGAGAGGTGACCGTTAGTAAAGGTTCAACCGTAGTTAACATTACAGGACCCACTGGTAAAAAAACTGACTAGTGAGTGAGTAAGAGTGATCAATGTAGTTTTCGCTGACAATCATTAAGTCTTATTGCCACCTGGCAGCCAGCTTTTTTGCTAACAATAATTGAGAGACCATTTATTCAATTTTGGAAACGTACATTACTTTGGTGTGGACGGGGCAATGGTATGCTTCATTGATAACAACTTATTTAGTTATCTTTTATGGCTTATTTATTTGGCTCGTCGTATTTCCCGCAGTCTTTGTTTTAAGTCAGTTGAATTTTGAGATTGAGATTGAGTCTTTAACTGAATCCAGCTAGCGAGCGCGGCCTCATCGTAGCAAGCTTATACAGGACAAACTTTTAGACCTACACGTACTATTCTCGTTCTTGGAGAAACAAATTGCTGAACTTTTGGCTTCATGACTTTGTGAAACGAGGAGACCTCGTATGAAACTTACCTCAAAAGCAGGAGACAAACGTTGTAAATGAGAAGATGCGCAGGAATGATTGTTAAGTTTTTGTACCGTTGTTGCAGCCCTTACACGTGTTTGTAAACACTGTTACTTTGTCATCGCCACCCAATCACCATGCAGGGATTCGTTCATACTATGTCATTACTAACCAACCTTTTTCACCGTGCAGGCTTCTATCAAACCTCCCAATACCTTCTTATGGGCATTATTTACAACTCCCGAAAAACACGTGCACGCCGATTTCCTATTATAGTATACTAGAGACTCCAAGGACGCGTTCTTAGATTTTGGCCCGCGGGCAATAATTTACGGCTTCCAGTTTATTCATCTTGCATCTGATTAGGTTTCTTTCCCTACACAATACTGTCACTCCAGAAATAATTGTAGTGTTCACGGTTTTGTTGTTTCGCTGTAAAATAACAATGTAAATAGACTGCGAGCAGTTTGACAATGTAAAACAAAATGGGCTTTCCAAGTTGGTTTGGAAGAGAAAAGTGAATGACGTAAGGAAGTGGAAGAGGTAGGGTGTGTCAGTTATGGCTAAGAATTTGACGTCATAATAATAATAATAATAATAATAATAATAATAATAATAATAATAATAAATTAGATTTATATAGCGCTAAAATTATGAAATATTCTAAAGCGCTTTACAATGTAAGACTAAAATTATAATGAAAAGTTAAGATTAAAAATTCATGTGTTAAAAATAGAACAATTGAAAAAACATATATGATTAAGACGGATTGTACGCTAATTTAAAAAAGTAAGTCTTTACCTTTGATTTAAAAACAGTCATAGTTAACGCCTGTACCAAACAAAACAAACAGGTAATATTCGGTAGAAACTAAACACCGGAAACATTTGGGGAACTGTACGCTGTCGCTAAATTGAGAAACAAATTGAAAGAGTTGGAATTTTTTTGATAGAGTGGTATTGCAGTTTAAGCTTTTATTCAGCTTACGAGAGGAGAACGCCTACAGCAGGTTTCAAGTGGAGAGTTTCAGTTGATATAACGTACCAGGACCATGGCTTGTTGTCCGGTTTTGGGAGGTCAGTACCGCAAGTGAAAGTTTCGAATTCGACTGTATGTTGTTGGTTGTCATAGCAATCACGAGGCGTGGGTGAACTCTTGTTGTCTCGTCTGTACAACGTGACATATAACTCAAGGTCATTGACAATAATTTTGTGTTGTCGTAAGTTAAGTCCCTGCAACTGATGCAAAGTGGTGTAAGGAGAAAGAGGTTCCGTTCGCAAACCAGGATATCAATGCATGTCCTGCTATCTTTGGCAGGTAGAACCGATCTGTCTTAACACTTCAAAAATACAGATTTGCCATGTCGAAATTTTCTCGCTGATAGACTCTGACTACATGAATCGTGCACTCTGCATTACCTACCTTCTAGGCATTTTCAGACTTTAGTGTAATGTTTTTCTTATCAAGCGAGGTTTTCAGTATAAGTTAACTATACCTTATTATAAGAAATCAGTTAACGCTCGTGTCATAACAAAGGAATTCGATATTAACGCGACTTAAATTAACGCAAATTGAAAGGAAAAGCACTTTCCAATAAAGGAAATTAACGCGAAAAAGGTGCTAAAATTTTAAAATAAGGGAAATTAATGCGACACAAAGAAAAAGAATTTGTCGAAACAACAGGAACAAATTTATTTTAACACCAAGTAAAAAAATCCGCAATACATTCAAACAATGTTCGTGGAATTGTTCCTGAACTTGACTAGCCACTTCGATTATTTTCCACCAAGAAATTATATTTTTCTTTTTTCAGAAATATTGTAAACGATTTAACTTTGATTTGAAATACAGTGAGCAAAAACTGAAAAAATATATTATTTCCTAGTTGTCGAGAATGTCTGGAATGTAATTAGAATTTAAGGCGAAAGTAATTGAAATTATGGTCGCGGAAATTAACTTGCTAGTTAATTAATGACGCGAAAATTAAAGCGAACAATAATTAACGCGACTTAAAGAAACGCGAATATTTCAAATTCGAGTTAATTTCATGAAGCGTTAATTTCCTATAATGAGGTAATCATAAAACTATAAATAGATACTACTTTATTTTGTAATTAGCTTGTTTGTACCAATCAGGAGGGGGTTTCTAACCTCTGCCATGTGAACCCCTGACTGTGACACTTTTAAAAAAAGACATCATATTCATTATCATCTTCGTTGTTTGCGTCATCACTATCGTCATCCTCATCGTTCTCGTTGTCGTTTTCCTTCTCGTTATTATCTTTTCATGACGCTTACGCTCTGGCAGATGTTATGCCGCATTTACACCAAACAAGCAAGCCATAGCCAGTGGCCAAATGTCCTTTATTATTATTATTATTATTATTATTATTATTATTATTATTATTACAAGTGAAACCGGAAATAACAATATATTATTATATATCCCATAAAAAGGTAGATATAAGGCAAAGAAACAAAATGATGGTCGAAAAGGGTAACTTTTAATGCCATATATTACGGCGAGACATGACTTACCTTCTTCAGGGGCAACACTGAAGCAAAGTAAAAATGGAGAAAACGGTTACAATACAGAAATAGAAATAATAGACGTGTACTGAAGCGGCTACCAAAAAAGTGGCATTCCCAAGGTGGCATTCCCAAGGTGGTAAGAACAATGATAAGTTGTGATGAATTTGCAATTTTGTTAGACTCTGCAACAAAGTTAAGACATAAGTAGATACTGCTACGTAAGGGGTAGAACCAGAAGAAAAAAGTACAATCAGTTGAAGGTTCAGAACCCCTGCCCCACCCATTCATGCACTACTGACTTATTATTTAGACCTTGTAGACATTGTTTCTCTCACTTAACTTCTCATGGTTTTGAAAGTTATTTGTTGCTGAGCCAGCAAGCCAGAGCTTACTAATAAATGTAAAAAAAAAAAAATGATTGTATTGAAATTTGGGGGTTAAATGTTGTACAGACGGAAGATTGTATTCATATTTTTGTGGATATTTCTCATGAGTGGGCTTGGATCGAGGCAAGTGTATTTGTACTTCTTTGGGAAAATAGTCGACAATTTTTCTTTATTATTTTTACCTTTTTTAGTTTTTGCATATTAATTCATTCATACCAGAAATCACAAGTGTTAGTTGAGAGAGAGAGAGAGAGAGAGAGAGAGAGAGAGAGAGAGAGAGAGAGAGAGAGAGAGAGAGAGAGAGAGAGAGAGAGAGAGAGAGAGAGAGAGAGAGAGAGAGAGAGAGAGATGCTCTGAAAACACGCCTATCCGCTCTTGTTCTGACTGTTTTTTTTAGTTCACGATAAACCAAAACTTAAATGTTTTGCAATTTTTTTCTTTGGTTAAAATTACGAAGGAAGACATTGCCCGCTATGTTTGTCATCGAATCGTAGATTCTCCACACCTCGCGATTCACACGTCATTTTGTTTAACCAATCACAGAAAGTGAATCGACCTTCTGAAACGAAGCGACGCTTTGCTTGCGACAGCACTGTAGCTGTGGTGAAAGTAGTATTTGCGGTCAAGTTTAACAAAGTAATGCGAAATTTCTAGTCCGAAGCTTAACTACATTCAAAACGGTGAAATGATTTTGAAATTTGGTTCATCCTGTCTCATAAAACCTTAGACCAAGTCAGTGGATTAACGAGCACATGAACGCTGTGCGATACCTCGTTCGACTCTCTCGTTCCGCCACTTCGACTAGGTCACCTGAAGATGTGTTAGACTGTGAAAAGATTTGTGTGGTGAAAGAGCTGTGGTGAAAAGCTGAAAAGGTCGCCAAAATGGGAGATTTGCCGTCAAATTCAACTAAGTAATGGAAAATTTCTAGTCCGAAGCAAAAAACTTTAGATCAAGTCAGTGGATTAACGGATGACGATTGGAGAAGGTATTTACCGTTGACCTTTTATTAAGTCGTTTTCTTCAAAAAACTTACGGTCAACCGATAAGCCAGATAAGCGTTGTCTTTGTTTATGTGCCCAACTTTTGTATGGCTCGGCAAGAAGTTAGGCCTACTCTCAAATTTGGTTTTCAAGTTTATCATCAGTTTGTTTGTGAAGAAGGTTTTCAGGATTTCTGTGTGGGACCCATTCTTATAGCAAATTACATTTTAATTTCCCCTCAATTTAAAAAATTGATTCAAATGAAATTTACCGTAAGCTTAAGCTGACCATTTAAACATTGTTGTAAAAAGGTTTTTCCTCAGACTACCATTGTAAATAGGTGCCACAAACCCGAAGCGTAACACTTTGTAAAACTGCCAAATCTCTTAAAACAATTATTTGCTAATCTTTCTTTGTTTTTTTCGACTGGTTCTTGGTCGGTTTTGACATAAACTTAAGTACTTGACGTCTTCAGAGTTATTAAACTTAGGTACTTTCCGCGTTTAGCGCGCACGTACACGAACTCGCACAAACAGCCGTGATTTTAAAACTTTTCTCTGTTTCTGCATGCTGAATCTTTGACATACAATTTTTAGCTTTATAAAATTGAATTAAATTATGTGAACCCCCATGCATTACAACCTCTGTGAAAACGTTTTTTGTAGTACAGTAATTTTTCAGATACAACAAAATGTTTCGCCACTCGAATTAAACTTATGTGTCGGAATCGTGTAATTCATTAGGGTAATCCATTTGAAAGCACGAACTGTTCCAGTATTTGTTTATGCGCAACTATTTTTCTTAGGCCAATACTTTGAATAATGGCCTTATTGTACACTTTGTTATAATTGTAATAGGGAATTTAGTTCATGAACAGTATAAAATAAAGTTTTGATGTCTGTGCGAATGAAGGTAACGTTTTAAGTTCCGGTTGAAAATAAAGTAATCATTTATTCCGTCACTATTTAAGATACGTTTTTAACCTTCAAATATCGTATTTAGTAAAATTACTGAGCTTGCATCGGTTGCCCTAAGCAACTTTAATTGTTTCATTTAATGTTAGCATTAATTTGATTTCATTCGCATTGCTGTAACTTCTAGTTTAAGTTTTATAATTTCAAGAATTAAACAACACTTTTAAGGTGGGACGTACATTTAAGTGTACCACAAACGCGCTTTTTTTTTGTTTTGTTTTTTAACAAACAGCAACAACTATCTGTATCAACTTACCTTCTCAAGTATGCATTGTCCCTGAGCAGACAGCAGCCATAAAAAAACAATAATTAAAAAAGTCGTCAAAAAGTTCCGTTTAAAGAAAATGCAAGTCCAGTCCGTGGATTTTTTTTCCAGCTAACCTTTTGTGGCGCGGCGTCGCAGTGAACAAAAAGCGCGCGAAAGTATAGCCTCGTTTTTGTTCTTTCCTCCAGGCCCTCTCCTCTGAAAAAAGTCTTAAACATCGATCCTCGCCAAAAGCAATTGAAATTAGAAGAAACTGACAACGCCATCATAAAGAGCATACTCTCAAGCCTTAGGCAAAATTTTCTTTTATTCCTACCTCAAATGGTTGTTGAGCAGGAAGCTGACAAACTTTTCAGTTAGATTTTCTACTGCCGCACTTTTTTAGGAAAAAGTAATCATGGCCATTTTTTAAAACACTATTTATTAAACTGCAACTTCGCTTAAAAATATTCTTGGAGAAAGGTTCTAGTAAACTTTAAGAGCGAATATTAAACTTCGGTCCGTTCTGGTCACGTGACCGATGACGTCACAGCATTAAAAATGTCAAAAATGTATATTTCATAAAAATATCTACCAATATCCAAATTTTTGTTTCCTCGCGTTTAATGCAACGCGAGATAGCACTTGTACCCAGACTCCCACTTTTTGAAAATTGTATATACCCCCCTTAATATTTATATTTTGTTCGGTACCCGGGCAGTCCGAAATGGCTCACACCATTGTGCTTCAAACCACGTTGACTGCTTTCTCAATAACAAAATAATTTCGTCACAGTGTGCAAAAACGCACTTGTGAGCAAAGTCACGTGACCAATGACGTCATCGCCCTTAGTCTTGTACAATAATTAGTTTATGGTAAGACTTATCTCTAGACAACGTGGGGGTCTTGCTGCCCTCAAACTGACCAAGTTATCTGGGATTGACGATTTTCCAGCTGCAAAGGATTCTGGGGAGGTTCTTATTATAATTATATATTGTTATTTAATTATCTTCTCATGACGCTTACGCTCTGGTAGAACTGATGTTCTGCCGCATTTACACCAAAGAAGCAAGCCATAGCCAGTGGCCAAAGGTCCTTTGCGTCATTCCTTCTTGTTTAGTTTTCTAGAACCTTTTACAAAACCCTTGTTGTTCCTAGCAAGGCTGTTTTCTGCAGGAGTCCTCTCTTCATAGCAATCCCTAGCTTCGCAAGCCATCCATCTAAACTTTTGCTTACTCCTCCAAGTGCGCCAACAACTATCAGTACCACTTCTACGTGTCTCATCCCTCATAAATTCTCGTTATTATTATTATTATTATTATTATTATTATTATTATTATTATTATTATTGTTATTGCTATTATTATTATTATTATTATTATTATTGTTATTGCTATTATTGTTATTATTATTATTGCTGTTCTGAATAGTGAAGGATGTATAGTTAGCGAGTGTCACCTGGAGTGTTGACGTAAGTGATGGTAGATTTTGCGCAGTGACGGTACGTTATGTATATATCAAAGTTAATGGAAAGGTGCTCAATAATGTGATTAATGACTCTTTATATGCAGTCATAACTAATGAACTATATTGACATGAAGCGATGGGAGGTGTTTTGTCATTTGTAACCCATGAGAAGCCACGAAAAATGGAAGATTACGTTTGGTCAGGATAGATGATGCGCATTGACGGTAAGTGATACTGGGTGATGTGAAATCGTTTGAAAGTAGAAATATTTTATCGTCGAATCATTGCAATGAAGCTTTATTTAAGAGAAGCTGCTGGATATTAAGACCAAAAAAAAAAAAAAGAAAAAAAAAAACGGCTCATGCATAAGCCAAACAAACAAACAAAAAAAATAAAAAAACAATATGAAATAAGGCATAAGAAGTGATATCATTCAACGGGGTTTTTCAACTTGCCATATTCTCACTCGTAGAAAAAAAAAAGATGTTAATTGATTCCGTTGCGTCGGAAAGTTTGTGATAGAAAACGCTCCATTAGCTTTAGGAGTGACTTATCGAAGCCGAGAGAATAGATTATTAAGGATAACCGAAGCTGTGATTGTCACCTAAACTGTTAAACTTTATTTTGTTATTACCGTAAGTGAATTTACACCATTTTCAAGGATAAAACGCTTGTCATGGAAGCAAGTTTGACTTCATTGAGCTCATAGCTTCCAATATGATGTTAGTGGATACGAATGGTTTTCATCATTGATGGTACAGCTGTTGTTAGTTGAATAATTTATTCATGTCCTGTTCGTGTTCTGAGCGTTTCTTAATTATGTATCGTATATTATAGCTATATATAATGTCTTTTCTGTAAGACCGTAGGCCTATAAACTGAGTTATCAGTATTCCACAAGATTCACCTTTGAACTTTCTAATCACTTTTAGCACATGTAGCGTGAAACCAAACTCATGTTCAAATAATTAAACAACATGTAGATAGAAAGAAATATCAGGCCATCCATACGTGATGGTCTCCTATGACATCGGAAACAGGGACATATTGGAGAATTACCATAACGCTGGGCTAATCTTTATAGTCTTAACGGATCTGAAGCCTTTTGTCTCACTCAATATTTTCTTTAAACTGATTGCTACGAGTCAGTCATGTGTTTTATACGGTTGAATTAATGGGCCTTTGTCATTTTTTTTATGTAAATTGAAATTATTCAGTATATCTTTGTAAAGCTCTATCTGTCGACCATGCCGCTGTATTTCAAGTGAAAGTTAGTCCTCGGTATTGTTACAGCAGGGGTACCCAACGAGCCAAATCAACCAAAAGCTGTAGAAAGGCGTCTTTAAGCACCTTATGTTGTTTGAAGTCTGTTTAAAGTGGTATTTCATTTCCTTAGCTAGAAAAATTTGATCTGTTCGGATTTCTTAGCTGAAAATATAATTGCTCAAAAATGTTAGGGAACAAACTCTTCCTTTGAGAAAATACTAGCTGAAATGAACTTTCCACGAACTTTTATAATTTTAGGGAACTATTTTCTTTCCGAAAATGCTAGCTGACGTTTTTGACTGCCAAAAACAGCAAATACGACTTTTCCGACAACCTAAGGGGCAATGATTTTCCCTTTGCGAACCTTTTAGGGCACGTTTCAGTTACGAAACTCCGAGTGCACTCTTTATTGCACGCCGAAAGCCTAAGGCGAACAACCCTCCACCGAAAAGATATCTACCGAAATTTGTCGCTGGGTGCCCTTGTTACAGGGCTTTCTTTGTTCTTGTTGCTGCCATAGGCTTATAATGATAATGATGTCATTGTGTAGCCATGTCGGTATATAGGTTTCAAATGTGTTTGGTAGTTATGCACACTTGGCGAGCGAATCGAAGCATACGAATTTTTGAGTGCGCAAGAACCGCCAAGTGCAAAACTACTGAAAATTTGTTCAGTTAACAATAAAGGATATTTTCATTTGGCTATATCCCACAATTATGAGAAAAGAGAAAATAGGAGAATGTTATAAACATTTGAACTGCATATTCTTGGAATAAGACGAATTAAACGATCATTGTTTTCTCGCTCGATCTATTCTCCAGATATCTGTGCATTTTCGTAACAAATTTGTATGCTAAATAAGGCTCGAAAGCACTTAAGATCCTTCGATTTTGAAGTGTACTCAGACCGGTATTATCTTACTGTTATTTAACTCAAGTCGTATAAAAAGAATGCCTGTTTAAGAGATCAAGAGAAGTGTTGTAATCCTATCATAGCTTGGATACTTTGTAAATATCACCATTCTGTAACCTCTACTATCAATTAACTCATTCTTTACTCACTATGGTATACTTTCATGAAGTAATACATACACCACTACACGTCAGCCCTTGTATTTTTTGCAGAAAAGAAGCAATGAGAATCATCACCTGCGCAAAATTTGACGAAAAATCAACTCCACTTTTTAGATTATTGGTTATCATTTCATGACTTCAGTTGGCTTAACCCTACATGTTTAAATATCATGAATAGGTTAGTACCTTCCCACTTTGATTTTGTTACTCATTGAAATGCAGAAATCAATTATAATATGCCAAGAGCAAGAACAATTTATGGTTTATTCAATATTCGTTTACAAGGACGAAAGGTGTAAAATTAGCTTGGGAAGAATATGAAATCGTGTTTTTTGTTTTTGTTTTTTGCTAAAAAAAAAAAAATCAAAGAACATGTTAAAGATGACCTGCTGAGTAAACATTAATTTTTGATCTGTTTTGTTTCCTCTTCTGATTTGTCATATTTGTAATAGTAGTACCTTTGCTTCCTGATTTAGGTAGATATTAATGTGTTTTGTTGTGCCTTGTGATGTGTAGTTTGTGTGTGTGCGAGTTTTCCGACCCTAATATTGTACTTTATTTATTGTAATTTGGCCTCCTTGTTCTTACACTCACTAGTTGTTTCAGGGAGCCAATACACCATTTTTTAAAATCAATTTCATTGTATGTAAAATTCGTTCTTGTGTTTGTAAGGGTAAAAAAAATTGTTGTTGTTATTTCCTGTAAGTAGCTAATTAAACAATCCTACAGTACAGTATATCTGGCAGAAGGGGTTGTCCTGTGAAACTCCTATTTTTTTCTCCCGTATCGAATTCATCTAATTTCATGAACCGACATAATGGGGCAAGGAAATTGAGTCTGTTAGCTGACACGTAATGGGCCGGGATTATGGGAGGCGAAACAAAAACTTGGTGAGCCAACCTGATGGAAGGGAGAAGGAAATGACCCCCCCCCCCCCCCCCAATCCCCCGCATTTGAATCAATTAGTTGTTATTCTTAGCTTGAGAAGTGACGAAGGGAAAGCGAACAACAAGAAGACCTCCCCCCTCCCCCTTCCCCCTTTCCACACACACACACACACACACACACACACACACACACACACACACACACACACACACACACACACATGCACAACAACCAATATTAATGCGGGCAGGGAATTGCAATTGTATCATCGCAAGTGACTACATGGTGTGGCAAACCCTATTGCATTGTTACGCATTTCAGCTATTCTATTTGATGTTTCTCATATCTCGTTCCTTTTTCTTCCAGTTGAGATGCTCCTTTTTGTTCTATCCGTACTGTGGCTGAACAATGCGGAGTTAATTCGGGCAGGTACTCACTATTTGCTTTTATCGATATCTGTTTTAGCAATTACTAGCTAGACGACGCAGCTGAAGGGATTGACGTATTTAACACACGGAAGCTGAAACGGAAAGGCAAACAAACAAACAAACAAATAAACAAACAAACATTTTGCACTCGCTTAGTGTTCCTGTTGTAAATAACTAAACGTTTCGCCTGACAATTGATATACAGTTTTTAATTTTAAAAATTTTCTTTATGACGCTTAATTTTGGTTAAATAAAAGATCATTTTCTTTCTTTTCGTATGCTCTATGTTTTTTTCTTAAATAATTCTACAATAATTGAGTCGTTAATTCAGTGCTTTTTCCTTATTAATAACACTACAAAATCCCGCACTTCTAGAACAGTTTTGTATTGCAGGTGAATCCATTGAACTCTACACAAAAAGCTTCGTTGAAGAACCGGGAGCTCAGATTGAAGTAAAAGGTTTGTACGTTTACGATTATTTCGTTAATCCTACTGAGAGGGTGCTTTCTGTGATCATCTCTTGGACTATACGCGGTTGCAAGTTGGGGAGTGGCTGATGTGAGATAATCGATTTCTCCATTTCTGAACACACGATTCCGAGGGAAATTTATTAAGTGAAATATCGCCTCTAAAATGGTTAATGATGAAACGCTACTTCGAGAAACAAATGTAATTAGCCAAGGAAAAGTAGAGGGGAATTTAATAGATGGTTTCTAAAAAAATAAATCTCTGAGTTGAAAAACGCAAGAGATGGCAATGTTACAAGTTTACTTCATGCATGGCCACAGAACACTGAATTTATTAAATGAAATTTCATGCCACTTTCCTGCTCTCTCCTAAATGAATCGCAAGGTTTTCGACTGCATGGAAATAAGTAATTGGTGAACAGTTGCCAATAGAGAGATTTAGCTTTGGGTTTACGGCTAACGCCAAACGGGAAACGTCAAGCCGCTGTTTGTTCTCAAACGCAGAAACGTGTGTTTCTCGAACTCACTTCTCTCTTTTTCGTGTTTGTTCAATAGCTGTGGCCGACTGGGTGGAGATAAACTTAAACCAAAAAAGTTTCATTGTTTTTCATCAAAGAAAAAATTTCAGCCTGGAGTTTGCCGTAAACGTGATGCTAAATCTCTCTAATAACAGGAACGAAAATTCCGTGCTAGTTATGAGATGTAGGGACTGTCCCTTTTACTTGGTATGGAGGTTTAGCAACAAGAACGCCACAAAATAATGATCAATGACTGGTTTAGCGAGTAAAGCAATGGCTCCGCCCGTTTATTTTACATTTTTCTACATTTCTTTGCCGTAGTCTACAAGACAACATGAAATTTTAGGTTTTCTCGAGAGCGTGAGCGCATGACGGCAAAGTTTTCTTTCTTTTTTCTTACCTTAACCTCGTTCATAGTAAGTTTGTCCCTAGACAATTCGCCAGCATTTATTTATACACGGTATATACTAACATCAGGCGTTACAAATGTAGATAAAAATTACTACCAGTGTCATCAGAAATCTCAATGTAGCATGTCACTAGGAACTATTCTTGGTTTTCACGTGGCGTCAGAAAAAGCTAAAATTAAAACTTGCGAGTTTTTACCTGTATCAGATGAAAGACATTCTAGAGATATATCTGCTTGCCTGTACCCAGCTCGGAAGCATGGTTTTATTTTATTTTATTTCTAGTTTATTTTATTTTTTGAAAATAGAGCAGTTCGAAATTCTAGTTTTTTCACCATGCGTGAACTGCTTTTGCGTGATTGCTTCTGAGAGACATGTCACGTACACGAGAATATCGATTCGCCTTGTGTTTTAGATGTTTCCACTGCTTTCCGGTCGCCCTCGGACAACACCAAAATTCACGCAACTTTGTCTTGAAGTTTTTAAGACAAAAATTCCTATTAAAGTTAAAAGTTTACATTGGCAGCAAAATTCGACTCCAATTCTGGCAATAGACCGATATCACATTCTGATGAACAATAGATTTTGCCTGTCCAGACTCGTCATCAGGATGAGTTCTAGCTCCCATTGGATTAAGATCCTTTGTGTTTGCTCGTTTTGTGGACGAGGCTGGACGGAAAATTGTTCACAACAAGCGTGATATTAGTCTATTTATTCCACTTTTTCCTGCTAACTTCTTTAACGAGACGTGGTTAACGCTATTTGATTTCAGTTGCTCTCACTTTCTGTAATTTTCACGTTTGTGACCCAAAGGAATTCTGGGATATACTTGCCTAACAGCAGCATGGAAGCCCGCCAATTTCCATTTCACATATTCTTTAGAACTGTGTCGAGCTACCCGGTTCTGCTGACAAAATATTGCACCATTGCATAATTTACAAGTTAAAACTCGCCAAAATTGCCATGCCAGGTCCCGGAATCAACACACAAAACGGCTAGGAACACAACTTCCGCGAGTCGCCATTATTCAATCGAACAGTTTCGGTGAAATTGCTTCTCACCTCTCCTTTCTTCCAGAGGATTGCCTCTACCTACCAAATACAGCTTTATGATGCCAGGCAGTGGGCTTCTGAGGTGGAAAATGGCTCAAATACGTACTGAATCCGACTGCTCGTTAAAAAACAAACAATAGGTAGCGTCACAGAAAGCTAGAGCTAAAATCTCCGTGGTAACCACATATATGGAATAACGAGATTGACTTGACCTCCCAACCTCGGGAAAATGCAAAAAAGACATGCAAGGAAGCGGTAGAAAAAGGGTTAAATAAAAATCTAACATCTTTTTCTTAAAGGTAAGAAAACTTGCTGAACAGTTGGTGTATTGCGTCGGCAAGTTGGTGAAGTGATCGAAAAGATCTTGTGCTTCGATTTTTTCTTACCAGGTTCTTTCAAATTCTGCAAACCATATTTCTGCCCTGGTTGCTATCGTGTTATGTATTTCACGTTTCTTGAGTCCAGCAGATGCTGGGGACCGATACATCCTTTAAACTACCAGGACTGTCAAAGTCAGAACGTCAGTTTCAACTTCAAAGTTCCGAACAGAAACGGGATATTCAACATCACGGTAAGCGGGAAATACTTAGCAAAGTACCTTACCCACGCTGTGAATCACCGCCAAAAAAATTTTTTTTAAATATTATAAAGCAAAATAAGGTTCCTATGAGCAACTAGTGGTAACATCGCGATATATATTGAAATATATATTAGAGTGCAAAAGATTCTAACGACTTAGCCAAAAATGAAAGTCAACTCCAATGCAATTTAGTCACAAGTGAAACCATGTCTCTTATTGAGAGCAATGGAAGGGCGCCTGTGACTCCTCTAACAGGGCCTGAGAATGAAGAATTTGAGTGGGGGAGGGCGGGGGATAGGCGCGGGCGAGGAGTAGCTAAACACGAAAGGGTAAGGGGGCAGGAGAGAGGGGTCTCGAACTCAACCGAACTTAATCATGCGTAATCGATCGACTGAGTTCGATTACATGAGTTCGATAATCGAACACAATTGAACCAAAAAAATTATAGAGACTTCGATTGCGTTCGAACATGCCATCCAGCTTCAGGTCGAACGCGATCGGACGTATTCGAATTAATCGAACGCAATCGAACGCTCGCTTACTCAAAAGTGAAAATCATTAATATAAAAAAGAGGTCATACCGCGCTATAAAAATTCTCTCACTCAAGCACTGTTGTTTGAATGAAAATAGAGGCTCAGAATGTAGAACATAATGGGCAAAACTTACGGCTGATATTAATGATTATACTCCAGCTAGGGTTATACAAATTTACTCCCCGCGCGTTCATAGCTTAATTTTGAATTACCTTTGGCCTATTTTTCAAAGCGAGGCCTGGTGCACAATCATTAGTATGAAAATAAGATTGATTTGCATGTGAATGAAAACTAATTTGCATATGAAAAGATGAGCTTCGGGACTCGCTTTGAAAAAGAGGCCAAAGGTACTATTAATTTTTCAGGCGCACAGTTTGTTGGACTATCATTGCGGGACTTTAACAAGCAATAATATTGGAGTCGTCGTCGGAACAATACAGATTGGGAGTTATAGTGAGTAACACGCCATCTGTGCTGTACGTTTTGACAAAGATTTTAAGTTCTAAGGTTGACTTATAAGGCCAACTGACATTTCAGCAGTCTAGATCATGGTTATATGAACTGTTAGAGAATAAATGAAACTGTGGATCTTTTAGTACAAACGATAACGTAACTGCAATCAAGTCATCGTAAAGTTCATATGTATACCCGGACTTTAGAAAACATAGCTCAAGAAAATTCGAGACGGTTAATGGGTGGTGACAACAACAACAATAACAACAACAACAAAATGGTTAATTGGTGGTGAAGTGGTTACCAGTACAGTTTAACTCAGGTGCTCTTAAATTCTTTTCATTAACAAGCTAATCTAATTAGCATGAACCCGTGCCGTGCCGTGTCGGCCAAACCGGGCGAGCAGAATCACGCCCCTTGTACCGCTTGTGACGTCATCAGTTTAATGCTCATGGACAACTTTTACATGTAGCATGTGTAGCAAGAAGAGATCTCTGAAACCATACCCGAATGAGCACGATTCCGTCCAACAGGCCGGAGAAAACGCGTCAAAACCAAGTGACGTTGAGCCGAAAGTTCGAATGAAAATCTTGTTCCTCCGACCACTACCCACTTGCACTTCCTTCCACCTAATCCTCAATAGTCATTGGGTTAAATAAGCAACAACAACAAAAAAAAAAAAAAAAAAAAAAAAAATATATATATATATATATATATATATATATATACTCAGAATAGTAAAAACTAAACGAGCTGAGTAGTTACAAAAAGTAATAGTCTATATTTCGCGTAAAGATGGCACGACTTATAAAGTGTTTATATATGCAAACAATTATTTCAGATCCACTATTCTGGATTAAGGGACAGAACACTTTTAGCACTTTTCAGGGAACTGCAATCTCAGTAAAAGGTGGGTAAAAATCAATATATAAGACATAAAGTTCATACACGTAAAATCTTTTCACTCTGAGGAAGAAACTGAGTAAAAAGATAGTTTGACTCTGAGAATAAAACAGAATCTAAGAGCAGCTGTAAGGTCTAGATTTCTTTTAAAAAATTTCAACCATGTCTTGCCTCAGCGCGACTTATATAAAATTTAGTATTGAGCCACCAGCCAGCATCCCTACACTGAATATGTTGAACTCAAGAACCCCTCCGTAGTGTACCTCACTGAGGCTTCCATGTGGCTGATTATAAGTATGAATTTCAAGCACTGAGCTTCCTAAAAGTTACACCATCTCTTATACCAGCAATTAATGTATGTTTTAAACTTAATGAGGATGTTATTCAGTTTTACAAACGTCTGAGCCATTCGCACGGATAGAATATTTTGAGTAACGAAAATCCACATGTGTAAGGAATATAAAGTACTATTATTCCCATTTTCCAAACGAATATATAGCGTGTTTATATCTTTCAGGCTGCTACAGATATTGTCCACAAAATATCAATTGCCCAGGTTGTTGGCGTCAGTTGTACATCAGCGCCAGCGCTGGTTCAAGTAAGTGTCTGACCGACCTTAGACCACCCGGCGGCCTGGACTGCAAAGTACACTGCGAGACAAGAATGGTGAAGGTTCCAAACATCGTTGGGAATTATAGCGTCAGGGTAAGTTATGGTAAACACTTTTTATTCATCTATAGTTTCGACGAGAGAGAACTCCGGTGAATTACTGAAATGACTTTAAAAAATCATTAAATACCAGGCAGTGGGGAAAAATAGCACTTTTTAAGAAGGATCGAAAGGGTATCTTACAACTTATATGTGTGCCAAAACAATTCGAAATTAATCTTTTTTTTTTCTTTTGTGCTTTAAGGTGGCTGGTACCAGTTTTCAGCTTTTTCACGACGTAAACTTTGAGAGAAAAGAACACAAAGGCAAACCGAGGCCTTAAGAAAACTTTTGCAAGATGAAATTATGCATTTAGTTGTTGACCAAATATAACTATTATTACGTCATCAGCTGTTACCATGGCAACGGTACTTGAGGGTTATTCAGAGCTGCATTTAAACTCCTGGCACTTGTAACTTGAAAACTAACTCGGTGACCCCCTGTTTTTTCACGTGATTTGAAAAGGAAACTGCAAAATGTTGTTAAGAATTTTCTATCAAGGGGATTTTTTATAAGCGCGAGAAAAGGCAATTTTTGAGTAGTGTAAAATTTCTCTGATAGAATGTTCTTGAATTTTGTGTGACGTTTCCTCTTTACAACACAAAAATGTTGAAACAATAAACAAAGGGGGTCACCGAGCTCGCTTTCTTGCAAAATCCTTCGTGAGTTGAGCAATTTCCACGAGCGTTTTCGCGTTTTTCAAAATCTGGATTCTAAAAGATCGATATTTGCTCATGCGCTTTGCTGACTGCCGCTAACCATTACGCGTACACGCGGGGGCACCTACCGTAGCTTTGTTTGCAGTCCACCCACAGAGTTGATTTCAGTACGGCGGATTTTAATAGTCCGCCGTTGTTGTTTTTTCTGTTTGGCCAAACGTTTGGGCTCACTTAAAAAATTTTTCCACAACTTGTGGCGTGACAAAGGATGTTTATGTTAAATAACACCAAGCGAAAGCATGGAATTAACTTAATTGCTTGCAGAACACATGTCAACTGAATGCAATTCTGACACAAGTGCAAATGTGATTCGTGACAAACAACAGGAGGTGGTGAGGCATAGAAATAATAGAATGTTGAGATGCATTACCTGTAAGTAAAATTGAAGTGCTATCCCACTTTTCCAGTTTTACAATTACTTCCCGGCTCCTTATCCTCACGGTTCCCGATACGATCGATCGCAGCAGTGGATGTGGGAATTTTCTCTTTGGAACTTTAATATATCAATCTCCGGAAACAAATTTTCCTATGTAAATTGAATTAACTTAAGTCGATCGAGTACATACGGCCTCAGAAAAAAAGCGAATCTCTCTTTGAACAGGACAAACGTAGCCTTGCTCGAAGAAAGCCTCGCGCCGGCATATTTGTTGTTGTTTTTCCTGTTCTTCATATTTCGCGCGTATAAAGTGTGACGCGCGCGATGGTGACCGGACTCTCCGCGCGAGTAAGACTGGTACTAGCCTCCTTAAGCCACTTAAAAAAGTTGTAGGTAATCTTATAAAGGGGCTGTTAAAGTTTCTATTGAGACAACCCCGGGTGCAATATGCGTTGTCATGGTAACCACACCTCTCTAAAGACCCACCCTCAAGTGTCACTTTTTTAAAAATTTGTCTTAAAAACTAACTTAGTAGATTTTTTTACAAGCGTTTTTCAACTTGCAGTGAAAATTTTTATTATAGTCTGTATTATGGCCTCTTAAGGATTAAAAAATAGACTCTACAGAATTTTTCTTAAATGTCTACAGTATTAGATAAAGTTGAATGGTATTTGGATGAAAAATTTCAACATAGGTCACCGAGTAAATTTTTGAGATAAATTAATCATTAATTTGTACCTTTTGTTTCCTGTCTCGCTCTTCATGTTACCGGAGGCCATACTCGCGCGAGTTGCGAGACTCATGCAGACTGGAATGACTCCATCTTTCTTGTCTCTTGCCTACCAAGGCAACAGAGGAATTAGCAGGCTAAAAGTATATTAAATAGAAGCAAAGAGAAAGATATTGTTTGTGGTTCGTAGGACAGCAGCATAACACGATCGCATATATCTGAGTATGGTGATTCAAATCAACAATATTGATTCGTGCTAGCGCGCTGTAATTGTACTTTGAATTAAAATGGAATTGGTAATGTATTTATATACCGCTCATATCACATAGTCTCATGGCGATTTTAAAACATTGGCCGGGGAACTTTACAAGCCTGCTTGTGAAGTTTACAATCAACTAATGAGTGCCCCCGTAATGTGAATATCGAATTAGGACAGACACTAGGGGTGGTCAAAGGCAGAGTTTTGTTACATCCCTAGTGGTTCTTTTACGTCCCACAGAGACTCAAGGTACGGTGGTGTACAGAACGTTTGCAAGCCGGCTTTCGTCAACCACGAATTCCTTGCACACCTCGAGCTCCTGCACTTCATTCGTGTTGGAACATGGCAAAGAAATGAGGGACACGCGTGCGCAGTTCGTAGCGACACTTAGAAAACAATCACGCTAAAAATATGTCGAGTATAAAAAGAGAGACTTGAGTGAAGAAAATTAATTTTTTTGACATACCTCCCCAAGCTTTGACTTTTCTACTGGTATCAATCGGATCCTGTTGTTTGACATCGATAGCCGTCCTTTGACACAAAAATTACTCACGGTTTGAACTTTGAAGTTGAGCTTTTCTCTCAGAATTATTGTCCCAAAACAATGTTATTTACGTCCATGTAACTGTTCTTCTATTAAAGTTTGTTTCGGTCCATTACGGTAATCAGCATTGAATTTGCACTTTTTTAAAGTCTACTTGGATGAAGATAAGTCTCCATAGAAGCACCATCAGTGCTGTGGATGTTTCGCAAGTTCCAAGTTTTTGCTAGGTCCAAGTACGGTACCGCCATTTTGTTTTCATTCTTCTCTTTCCCAGGCTTTTTACGGATAGAAATCCTCGGTAAAAGACTGACAATGACAACAAATCCTTGCGGCGAGATAGCGGGAAAATTAAACAGGAGGAAATCAATTTCATACGCCAAAAATGCCCGATATTTCGCCTAAACAGACAAAAATCGATTCATTTATTACTGAAAAATTTCCAGAGAGTGATGGAGTACCCCAATAACTGACTTCAGTTATTTAACGAAGAAACATTGTTTTTTTTTTCTTTAAATCAAGATCATACAACGCTTGTTTACGTGATCTATTCCCTTGCAGTTGTTTCACTGGCGAAGCTAAAGAGCTAGTTGGGGCCTTGAGCATCTAAGGCAGTCAAATGACATAACGGATTCACATTATCGTTGAGTTACTGTTAGGATTTAATATCTTTACGTTTATACTTAGCATTTTAGAGACTTATACTTCTCCGTAGTACTTGTAAATCAAAAAATACACATCGTTTGTTACTATCGTCCATATGGTTAATGTTTTTTGATTTTCTCGTGTCTTAAATTAACATGGGAATCACTGGCGTTGTCAGTGAACTTTCTATTCATGTTATATCAAAGTAATTTGCAGATATATACATTTGAAATACAATTTTGAGACCCCCCCCCCCCCTCACCACTCCCCTGTTAGGTGAATTACTGTATTTTGAACCATCCTATCTTTGCATCACTTTTACGTAATGTCCCTCCTCTCATCAGGCTTTTCAGTCCCTCGTTCCTGATAACGATTCCACAGTCCCTTTAAAACAACAAAAAAATTGGCTACCCCCTTGGTTAATTGCTGAGTTATAAAGATACTGCAGGTGGAACCATGTCAACCACCTCAATCTAACCACTGTCCTTAACAGCATGCTAAAGATTATACAATGAATGAGACACAACTACTGTTATGGCTTGTTTTTACATTTTTAAGCTTCTTCCTGGCGCCTATATATGTTGAACCTTGGTACGCGTAGAAGACCTGATTTGGGGGATGAAATCAGTTAATTGCAATATGTTCGATCTCAAAGTTGAACATCGCGTTTAAAACCGTAATGAACATAATTTATCAAGCATTTTAAAAAGAGTGACGCCGCATTTAATTAATATTTCTCAGATGTACGAGCGTCTGGATTTCTATTGTGTGGCAAATAACTTCGCAGGCGGTGTTGAGGTTGGAACAGTGGTCGTTAAAGGTGAGGTGACAACTAATTATAATTGCGTGAAGAAATGTTATTGCTGTAACCCAATCATCCTTAATATTAATATTTATATTCCCCTTTCTCTTTCTTATATATATTTCTTATTATAATAGTCTTGAGATATTTTTCTTTTCAAAATCACTACATGTAATCTTTCTTAATTATTTCCTTCATTATTATTTCATCAAGCGAAAATAAGATGCAAAATAGTACATGCTACATACTTCGATACTTCTACATATTTTGATTGCTTTTGTTACAGTTTTTAAAATTTTCATTTTCTTCGGCTGTACTGCATAGCAAGCTATGTAGTTTGACACTACTTTTTATAAAGGAGCCATTCGTATCATAACATATGAATAGCTCAAATTGCTCTACATCTATCACAAAATGCACGTAGATATGTAAAATGCTGTGGATCTCAATCACCATTTTCCAGAACAGTCAACTGCCTTGCGAGCTCACCGCCGGCCGCCATGCATCTTGGAAAGGGCAATGAGCTATAGGAATGACGAAGTTTTACTCAACCCAACTCCCCTCCCCTCCCCCCTTTCGCGCCGCCTTCCCGGCTCGCCCGATCTCCCTGTACTTTTGTTGTTATTTTGATGTTTTTCGGGCACTGGTTAAATTTAGAGGCAAACCTTTTTCTTAATTGTACGTTTTTCTCGCTCTGTAACCTTGTTTGATTAGCCGGTTTGAACAGGGTAATAAAAATGGTTCGAACCGAATAGACCTTTTCAGGAGCCCATCACTAGGAGCGTATAACTGGCTTATATTCCTGTCACGGCGTTTTCACAGACCAATTTATTTTTAGACTGAATTCCCCGCCAATATCAGATTCCCGCAGGAGATTTCATGAGCCCCGATGACCAATCACAAGTCGCTGCACGTACCACAAGAATCTGCACGTGCAGAGCCTTTGTGTTTCGCTCGTTAAAGCTATTGTTATGTGGCGCTCTCGTGGCCGTTGCCCTTTTTCGCGGGAAAAGATAGCCTAAAAATAGATAGCTCTGTAAAAATGCCGTGACATAGGCTTAGTATGGGAGTTGTACGCTTCTAGTTATGGGCTCCTGCCTTTTTTCATAATGGCGGAGGCTTTGTAAGTATGTTAATTAGACTTACTAATCTCACTTTAAAGTAAAAATTGTATTGAATTAAATTTTGCACATGCTACCCAGTTCACGCTCATTAATTCATCACTCACGGGTGTATTACGAACCAAGAAAATGACCAGTTCCCAGTTGGCTTGTTGGCTCAGTTGGCAGAGCACTGCGCAGGTATCGCAGAGGTCGTGTGAGAACTCCCGTACAAGCCTTAATTTTTTTAGGCTTTGTTTTCACCACTGCTTAAAGTATTGTTCATAACTGCGATGATCACCTACATATTCATTTCATTATCCGCAGTAAAAAGACTCGTTCACACTCATTTCAAAGAGTAATTTGTTGGGCGTCAATATGACTGAAAGGTCTATCTGCTTCATGTTTTCGTTTCCACCTGCTGTACCAAGGAGTTTGCATCGTAAAGGGACATTTAAACTTCCCGCGTGGCCATAGATGGAGTTGAATAGGTCTACGGACTGGTGGAGTTTGTAAATACCTTTGCCAGGATTTATATGAAAAACCCAGAGAAACGCTTTGCGAAAACACAATCCCACACAATACAACTGCAAAAAAATCAATATCATAAGAACACGTGTTTGCTAATTTTACGGATTCGTTTTTCAGAATTTTATTTTTAATGGATGGAAAGGTTCAGTGATTATATTGAAACGGATCGGTGGCTTTCCATATCTCTACTAACGCCATTCTGCCATCAAAGTCGTCTGGCATTAAATGTTGCCAACACAATCACAGCTCTTATCGTAGTCAAATGCATCTTTCAGTTTTTCGTCCTTTTGGAAAAATATGTAGCCCAGTACTTGGATTTTTTATTTTACTTTTTTGAAGTGTGATTACATCCGTATGCGTTACACATTTTTGCAAGTTTTAGCCAGAGGCAACAAGACAACTTGCTGAGAAAATATTAACCTTGCAACCACAGGGAGCCGTGAAACGTCATCAATCCCGTGTACCACTGCATGCATTTTTCAAGATAGCGGTGAACGGTGAACTCGCTTGGGTGAAAGCGCAATTAAAATTGGGAGGAAATTTCTAGAAAAGTGGTTACGATGGACTAGTAAGAGTTTGTTTGGATTATTTGAAAGATTTGGCGTAATTTGAGGTGCTGATGTATTTACGTTACTGATTCTCATGAAGTCGGTTTGTGAGATTTGGCAGCCTATTAGAAGCCTGACTGACCTTCAATAAGTCTCCAATGTCCAATCCTGTTTTAACACCTAGTATTTTAGATAAATGGAAAACTTTATCGTAAAATGCAGGGGCTGGTTCCTGAAAGGTGAAGTAATTCTATTCCAGTAATAAATCTGCTTTACTTTAAAAGGTATTCCTGGAGTAAGGCAGATTTATCCCTGGCATAGAGTTATTACACCTTTCAGGAACTGGCCCCAGGTTAATTGCGAATGAATGCAAAAAAATTCGCCGCGTGGAAAACTGGCGATGTGTATTGCGTTTTCCGTTCATCTTTCGTTCTTACTCTTTTTAGTCAGCCATGACACTTTTTTATCGTGGTATGTTATTTTCCATCTTAATAGCAACTTGTATTTTTGACTAGACATCGACGAATGCACCACAGGACAACCATGCAAGAATGGCGGAACATGTGCTAATACAATTGGCTCCTACAACTGTACATGCTCCAAAGAATTCACAGACAAACATTGCAAGACAGGTAACAGCTTATGCGGTATCACAATTCTAACTGCATTGGGTTAGTTCCAAAAATTTTACTGGATGAGGATTAAAAAACTCACCCGATGAATCATTAGCTGCAAAGTTCTTGTGCTGGTATCTAAAATGCCATTTGCAAGGGCCCGGCCCTGCTTCATGTTCTATAGAGATGGTGTTTCTCGTATTTCTGCTTCAATGTTATAACCACATTGCAAACCAATAAGGAAGTGTACAGGACATCCTAGTCCATAAGGGGCAAACATATAAACGCCGGCAATAATCTTTATAATTGTTTTAATTTAAAGAGCCCCGTGAGACGCACTAAATATGGATTTGCGGCAATAACTCTGTATGTTTTCTCATCTTTTCACAACACATTATACCATGCAGTGGAAATAGATAATTGATTAATTTGATTTAAAAAAGACACAGTTTCTACAGTTTTTGTGTCATCTTCAGTCAGTTCAAATTTACACAAAGTACAAAGCTGAATTTATAATGTTACACATAATGCTAATTAGAGTAATAAGTCATTGTTATCTCATTGGCAGTATATATGGTTGTTCATTTTTGTCTGGTAACCAATCACATTAAACCACGCTGTCAGAGCTTCTGATCTAACATGGCGTTCGTGTTGTGATATATGTCACAGCCATAACAACAAAGGGAAAGACGACAATGTATTCCATTACAAAGAAAGTTGTAAATTGACATGATACAGGTACTTCTGTTAACTAATACCCATTGCTTCTGGCAGATGTAAATGAATGTGTGAGCAAACCCTGTAAGAATGGAGGAACCTGCACGAACTCGGTCGGTGGATACAATTGCACTTGTCCTATAGGATGGACTGGAAACAATTGTGAAGGAGGTCTGTATGATCAGTAGTTTCCTTTGACTAATCCAGAACATCGGTACCAACATCGCCAAAACAGACACCGTTCAGATGAGAATGTTATAGTTTTGGTTTTATTGTTTGAGAAAATGGTGGTGTCGAGATTCACGTTTATTCGGGATTAAACCGCTCTGGCTGTTCTAAGTGAAAATATTAATGACGGAATGATTATTAGGAAATGAGTGAAAAAGGCAATGCAAACCCGAGGAAAAAAGTATTTTATTGAAGGTAGGGCAACTTGGGAGTTATAGGCTTCCTAGCGGATTGTGGAATAATTTGTTTTTTGTTTTTTACTCTCAGAGTTTCGACGTTGTTTGCAATAAAGGTCGGATTGTGGATCTCAACGCTCACTGAAAATGTTTCATTGTTACTTAGATATTCCTTGAAGTTCAACCGTAAAGCATATGGAATCAAAGATAATTTCTTTTTACAAAAACACAATCCTACACAAAATTATTGTAAGAAACTCAGTATCATAAGTCCAAGCTATAACAGCTAATTATATGAATTCGGATTTCAACAGTTTTGGGGGATTTGCATACCTCTGTTAACCTCCTTCTTCAATCAGTCGCTTAACTAAAGTAAAATTTTGCAAACACAATTATGGCAAGCCGTTGCTGCCAAAAGTCTATCGAGTTGTAAATCCTGGTCCAAATGTCTTTCAATATCATCGAGTTAGAAAAGTTACATGGTCAGTTTTGAAATTACATGGTCGAGTTCTGGAGAATCATGGTTGAGTTGCATTTTGAAAGTTTGAGTTCTCGCTAGCGAGTTTTTATATTCTCGCTAGCGAGTTTTCAATTTCTCGCTAGCGAGTTTTCAATTTCTCGCTAGCGAGATTTTAAATTCTCGCTAGCGAGTTTTTCAATTTCTCGCTAGCGAGTTTTTCTCAATCGTGCGCAAACGCAATATGCGGACGGATGTTGTAGACGGTGGCGGAAGCTTTAATTAAAACATAGATGGAAGTTGTAGGCCGCGAATGGAAGCCGTAAATTTCGCAATTTTGAACTTTTGTTTTCTTTGAGGGCTCGAACTGGCGGGGTTCAAGTGTACCGATATTTCATTGACCCAAAGTACATGATGCAAACAAGACGCTCTGTGAGCGTTAACTCGGTACACTTTGGACACCTTGTGAAGTGCAGAAGTCGAACGCACGCTTTCTGATTCTCGGAAACAATCCGTTTGAAAAATGAAAATGGTTTGCTTTTGGGTTCGCTCAATGCATGTTTGTTTTTGTGCGAGTGAATCACGTAAAACTGTTTTCGGAGTTGGCTATGGGAAAATAATGTCACTGGCTCCCACTTACTGTTATAATTCAGCCTTGCCGTAGTATTTGTAATCGTGGTATCGTTTCACGACTGTAACTAATTTGGGTCGACCTAAACTGTAATTAAGTTCGGCTCAGGAGAAGTACAGTGTCTGACCCGCGCTTTAATACGGATCGAAAGTAATTTTAAACTGATTTACTAGTGAAATGAACTACGGTACAAGCCAGACTCCGTGGCGCCAGTACGTGACAAGAAAAAGATCATTATCAAAATTTGCCATTAAGTCAAGCATTGTTTGTGTTGCAGGACGCACAACAAAGTTCATCAGTGTTGGCATCGTTCAACTATTATGACTATTGCTAGGTATACCTATCGATAAAGTGCCAACGAGACTGAAACACACCAATCATCTACATATATCCATTCTCTGTGATTATTTACAGCTACTGTGAAATGATGACCGACACAACGTACCATGCCTTTGAGTTCATAACTTTCACCTACAGTACCGGTTAAAAGTAAGTTGACAGTCTCTTCGAGTCTCGACTCGGTCCTCGTTCCTCGATTCCTGTGAGTTTCGAGCATCGAGGATCGAGGCTCAGCTATCGAGAATCGAGTCGAGGATCGCGTCTCGCAAGATCAGAGATAATGAACTTGTCGCTTGACTGATCACTCGATAGACCTTTCAAGCAAATCGGGATCACATCTTGAAAAGCAACTTAGAGCAATTACAAAATACTCATCCACATCGTTTACATATTCCTTCAGCTACTCGAAGAAACGCAAACAATTCAAGAGTAGTCTTTCAGTACGCGATATGTTTCTAAAAATGCGAACCTCTTACAACTGACAGATGGGCCGCAATTCGCAGAAATCAACGCTTGAGAAAGAACAATGCCACGGACTGAACACACCACTACAATATCTCGCAATAAGTAACAAATGTTCCATGAAGAAAACTTGGCCGACCTCTAAAGTTTATCTGAGTGTAGGCTTTTGTACATTATGCTAGCATTTTTTGGAGCATTATGGTGAGGCAAAAGCATAGAGTATTATTCGAGCATTTTAGTGGCATTTTCCGGGAAAATTAATTTTTTTTGCGAGAAACTCAGAAAGAAATTATTTTTTTTGAGAAAATGAAGACTAAAACTCAAAATTCATAGATGACTTCGAGGATTATGTTTTTTGGCTGTATTTATGAATTTGTATACGTTGTTGTTGTTGTTTCTTGCAACACTTGTACGTTTTTGTAAGTGTGAACAGTTAACACCATGTTACAAACTTTGAAATTAATTTAAAAACCGTTTATATAATGGGCATTATCCGAGCATCTTAGTGGCTTTTTTTGGGAAGACCGAGCATTTTAGTGGGAAAATTGGAGCATTAAGGTGGAGCATTTTAGTGGGGAAACAAAAGCATAATGTACAAAAGCCTATCTGAGTGTTGCATGTTTCACAGACACGCATAATTTTAACATGAAATTCGATACGCGTAGGTGTCAATACATGACTCCGGTACTGATTAATGTTCACTCTTTATGGTGCTCGTTCGTAACTTAATTTCGTTGAAACAGGGTTTTCTTCGACCGTTCTTAGGAATAAATTTTACAATGTAACTCCTCCAAACTAGAGACACAAATGTGTGTAATTCGTTATGGTATGCAAATTTTCTGTTCTCACGCGCGTTGTTTGTCAAGTCTATTTTTAATTCAATGTTTTCTTTGTGCTATTTTTGGCCTATGAGTGAAGATCATCTCGTCGACGTTTCTATCCAGATTTCACTTCGGATGTTTCCTTAGAGTTTTTCTAGTGTTCCCATCGAATGTTTATCTATTTATTTATTTCAAAGGCGAGGAGCGATTTTCGATAAGCTACCATGTGTTGTTTTCGTCCTCGTGGTTGTTTATAATGAGCGGCTTTGTCGAAACTTGTTCGATTAACCTTTAATTCCTTACGCTTGCCAAGCGACTACTGGCTAGCGACTACGCTATTCGTCTACTTGTACACTGTGCATTTTCGTCGAGAAATAGGCTGCTAATTCTTGAAATTTTGATCGCTTTTGATGACAGTGTCCGCGATGAACCGCAGCGATCTTGATTCGTTGAACAAATGGCCATACTTGTATGAAAGTACATTTAGCATCGGAATTTTTATGCAGAAAAAAAGCACAACGCTGTAACCTCGAATGAAACTGAATGTCTTTTGACCTTGTTTTTTTAATGCAGTATGCGATATTTCCTCGAGAAGTACACCGCGTCCTCAAAACCTAAATGACTTTTGACAGTATTTGACTGCGCTGTCCTTTAGCGTGAATTCGTTGCGTTGTTTGAAAGGAAACTGTTGTAGTGTCTATTTGTCCATACAGAACAACTGTGTTCTTTCCTCAAGAACTTGAAAAGTCTGCAAACAAACGCCTCCAAAACCCACAGAATCTCAGTAGGCAAAGATACGATACAAGCGGCAACGAAAGGGAAGCAACGCTCGTGTGCCCAGTACCGCCTTTTGATTGGTTAACACCAAAATCTAACACGTCTTTTCATTGGTTCCAATAGTTCCATCGTTGCAATTGGCTCAAAGCAAAGTCTCAGGGGAATCTACATTACATCAGGTTACACTTTTTGAAGCTCGATCGAGAATTTTTCTGCCTATTGCCATTTCTTGCGCGGCTCTATTCTGCTGCCGCCTCGCCATCCGAGCGTCTTCGCTCGGATGGCTCGTTGGCAATAAATTTACAGTGGCTTAACATAATTTTTCCTAGGTTTTGAAGGAAAAAAAGAAGGTGCATTAAAAGTCCTTTCGTGACATGCGATGCTGAACACGTCTAGATCCTGAAGACTTTCATTGTTTTTTACAGTGCAAGATATGCAAAATTACTGAATCACAACTAAATTCCAGCCGACAAAGAATATTTGTGTCACTTTGTCGAAAGAAATCGACAAGCTGCTCTGCCTAACTACTTCACCTCATGTTGCAAACCTGTATTGAAATCGCATCAGACTACAGCAGCAATGAATACCCGAATGCATGCACTTAGCCACTACGTGAATGAGCTGGCTTCAAGGGCCCTTTGATCAATTTTCGAACCGATAGTCGGTTTTAGCGTATGTCTACTTCTGCACTTCGCAAGGTGTTCAAGGTGTCAGAGGTAAAAGCTCATAGAGCGTCTTGTTTGCATTATGTTCTCTGGCTTAATGAAATATCGGTACACTTAAATCCCTCCAGTTTGAGCCCTCAAAGAAAACAACCGTTCAAAATTGCGAAATTTACGGCTTCCATTTGCGGCCTTCAACTTCCCTCTATGGTCTAAAGTTTCCTCCACCGTCTTCAACATCCGTCCGCATATTCCGCTTGCGCACGATTAATAAAAACTCGCTAGCGAGAAATTGAAAACTCGCTAGCGAGAATTTAAAATCTCGCTAGCGAGAAATTGACAACTCGCTAGCGAGAATTTAAAATCTCGCTAACGAGAAATTGACAACTCGCTAGCGAGAATTTAAAATCTCGCTAGCGAGAAATTGACAACTCGCTAGCGAGAATTTAAAATCTCGCTAACGAGAAATTGACAACTCGCTAGCGAGAAATTAAAAACTCGCTAGCGAGAAATTGAAAACTCGCTAGCGAGAATTTAAAATCTCGCTAACGAGAAATTGACAACTCGCTAGCGAGAAATTAAAAACTCGCTAGCGAGAAATTGAAAACTCGCTAGCGAGAATTTAAAAACTCGCTAGCGAGAAATTGAAAACTCGCTAGCGAGAATATAAAAACTCGCTAGCGAGAACTCAAACTTTCAAAATGCAACTCAACCATGGTTCTCCAGAACTCGACCATGCAATTTCAAAACTGACCATGTAACTTTTCTAACTCGATGATATTGAAAGACATTTGGACCAGGATTTACAACTCGATAGGCTTTTGGCAGCAACGGCTTGCCATACACAACCACGGCTCTTTTGGTGAGCTAGTGCATCGCACAGCCTTGATAAATCTTTCTTTCAGTTTTTCATCTATCTGAAAATTATATAGACAAGAGAAGATAAAAGTTAAGAGAATTAATCCCTCATATAGGCCCTATCCCCATCGTGATCCCTCTTAAGTCATTTTTAGATGTCCTCCAAGATAAGGTGTTCCCAAGAGGGTTGAGTGATAGCCAATCAGATGTCCCCATTTTGACAGCTCCCACCCAATGCTTCGCGTCGTTCGCGATTTACCATCAAACAAAATGCCAGAGGATGTGGGAAGAAAGGTGTTTATACATTTTGTGGACGAACGTGACTTCAAGGAAGTGAGTGTAGCAGGAAAACGCAAATTGAAAAAGATTGGTGCCTTAGGATTTGTTTTAACAGCCGTCAGTGCGGAAAGTTCAAGCAGAAAGTTCAGTAAAGCTGCTCATTTCACCTTCGGGAGATTACGAGGTCCGTGTGAATATTTTGGATTGCGCTGAACGTGGAACTGTGGACCTCAAGAATGAAGCAGCCGTGAGAGAACTAGTTTTCAAGATCTCCGTGAAAAGCCCGTACAAGATTTGTCTCACCGTTAAGTTCCTCTCTCTTTATTTCCAGCTTATCACACAATTCTTCAACTTCGTCTTCAGTACTAGTTATTAAGCTGTTTTTTACTTTACGCGCCTGGGTTGTCTTCTTGGAAGATGAAGCCTTTGGCTTTCGATTGCTTGCAGCTGCTTTTCCTGACGTTTTCGTTTCGCTTTCTTGGTTTTCAGAAAATTCTTCAGAGCTGCAGCTCCCTTTTTCGGTATTTTCATCGTTGTTTTCATCAGCGCTATCCAATTTCACTGCTGGTCGAGTCGACTTCGACTTCGTCGTCCTCGCTTGAACTTTCCGCACTGACGGCTGTTAAAACAAATCCTAAGGCACCAATCTTTTTCAATTTGCGTTTTCCTGCTACACTCACTTCCTTGAAGTCACGTTCGTACACAAAATGTATAAACACCTTTCTTCCCACATCCTCTGGCATTTTGTTTGATGGTAAATCGCGAACGACGCGAAGCATTGGGTGGGAGCTGTCAAAATGGGGACATCTGATTGGCTATCACTCAACCCTCTTGGGAACACCTTATCTTGGAGCACATCTAAAAATGACTTAAGAGGGATTACGATGGGGATAGGGCCTATATGGGGGATTAATTCTCTTAACTTTTATCTTCTCTTGATGTAGACTAGTACTCAGCTGGCCGGTTACAAACGTGCAATTACAGCCCTATACGCCACACCGTTTTTGTAAGTTTGAACCAGGAGAGAAACTAAGACGAAACTCGACAAATTGTTCAGAAAATTTTAAGCTCGTGCCAACTGCCGTACGTAGCCGTAAAACGTTATCAGCCCGTGGCCGTATGTCACTGCGTTTTCCAACGGGCGAAAGGACAACTGAAAAGAAATCCGAGTCCCAGGCAGGAATCTACAACCTCCGTAGCACCGGTCGGACGCCCTAACCCCTGAGCTACAGGAACCCCTGTAAGGGCGGGGTTACAGGAACCCACACTCATATCAGTAGGGTGAGTAGTCGAGAGAGAAGCCAATACATACAGCAACTGTGACACTGCTAGACTTTTCAAAATGGTATTTTTACCAAAAAGAGTAAGTCGTCTGGCCGACCAGCTTCCTATGATCTTCTATCATTTATCAATTTTCTTCTGGATATTACTGGAAATGAAGCTCATTTCTCCGGTCGAGAACCAAACCCCCAAGGCGAAGACCTTTTTCCTAGCCCAAGTTATGGGCTTATTTAAAGGCAAAGAGATATTTGAGTCCTGCAAAGAGCCGATCCATAGAGCTTCAATTCTCATATATAATTAACATTTAAGCCCGATATGGCGGCGAATGCATCAAATAATTCAAAAGAGAAGAGAGAAGATTGTGAGTCATTCAAGATTAAGGTTGTGTCATCAGCGTATTGACACAGTTTGCATTCAGTATAAAGGATCTATGTTCCGCGGACGGCATTATCAGTTCTCACCGCGCGCATGACCTAGAATTTCTGCACAAAGAATGAACTGCTCTGGGGGAGCAGAGTTGGCGCAGTGGTGAGAGCGCTCGCCTTCCACCAAGGTGTCCCGGGTTCGATTCCCGGACTCGGCGTCATAATTGGGCTGAGTTTGTTGGTTCTCTACTCTGCTCCGAGAGGTTTTTCTCCGGGTACTCCGGTTTTCCGCTCTCCCTAAAAACCAACATTTGATTTCATTTGATTTATTTAGAGTTGATTTGATTTAGTCTCCCAATTAGTAGAGCATCTGTGCTCGGCTAAATACATTTGAGACTTAAATAAAGTGATTATTATTATTTATTATTATTATTAAATAAGGGGAGAGTGGACAGCCTTGTCTCACACCGCGATGTAAAGTGAAAAACTCAGAAGCCCAACCATTGTTTTGAATACTGCTACTAATATCTGTATAAGAAAGGTTTATCCAAGTCGTTAAAGATTTTCCGAAGTTATAATATTGGAGGGTTTTGTGAATGAAGGACCATTCTAAGCTGTCAAAGGCCTTCTCGAAGTCAACGAATAGTATAATGGTCCCGGAATTTGTTCTTTATTTGTGAAATTTATCAGACTATCTATCAGCCTAATGTTTTCTCCGGATAAATCTATTCTTCATGAAGCCGGTTTGATCATTATTGATTATTTTTCTAATCCCAGAAGCGATACTTTTCGTGGCTATCCTATAGTCACAGTTGAGCAGAGCGATCGGCCTGCAATTGTTCAGTCGGTAGGTAGGTTTGTTCTTTTTCGGTATGAGGGAGATTAGACCTCTTCTTTGAGCCTCTCACAGTAGGCCCTTTTCGTATGAATTGTTTAAGGCATTTATTAGATATGGATTAACATCACTCCAGAAACGTGTATAGAATTCGGCTGGCAAACCGTCAGTTCCAGGGCTCTTGTTCGGCTCCATAGACTTAAAGCTTTCTAAGCATTCAGTTTCGGTTTGAACAGTGACCTTCGAACTCTTCTTGTTCAAGTGTGGTGAACGTAGGAGCGTTTCCTTTGGGAAACAAAATACCCCCGTGGGCCTCCGAATTTGGAAACTTTGAAGAATATAATTTTTGATAAAAGCATTTAATTTGCTTCTTTTAGGATATCACCTGTCTTTGTAGATGACACTATCGTCGCTTATTTGCAAATGTTTAATTGTTTGTTCGTTGAAGTGACGTTTTTCTAAAGTTAGAAAATACTTTGTGTTTTTTTCTCCTTCATTGTACCAACGGGATTTGCATCGTAATATTGTACCACAGGTTTTGTACTTTACAATTTCTTCTGTTTCGGTTATTTATTATTTACCATCTTAAAAACAACTTTGCTTTTTGCCTACTAGACATTAACGAATGTACCTCAAGAGAACCGTGCAAAAATGGCGGGAAGTGTTATAATGCAATTGGATCCTACAACTGTAGGTGCCTTAAAGAATTCACTGGCAAAGACTGCGAGACAGGTAAGAGATTACATACTTTACATACTATATTTCATTCATTGAAACAATAGATTAACAACAACAACGCAACAACAACAACATTTGACAGATACAAAGTGACCACTCGAAGATAGCAAAGGCTAGTCGAGTCGGGTGGGTCAAAAGGTTATATGAAAGTACACTTCTTATTTCGAAAACCAAATTGTGGATGAGGATCATATGACGAAAATTCATTTCTGCGTATCTATCAAGGCATTCACGTATCGTATCATTTGGACCTGCAGTAGTAGGACATTAAATCTCCCCCCCCCCCCGGTTTCGTCTCATTGCACCTTATAGGCCTTCGTATTACCTTCAAAGTAAGGTTTTAAAAGAGTAACTAACAACTATTGGATGAGGTTGAGTATGATTGCGAGAATTATCACGGCCGAGATCTGCCGAAGAAGCGGATAAAGCAAACCGAGGCGTTTGTAAAAACATGATCGCACAAATGGTAATGGTAATTGTAATGGATTTATACATCGCACATATAACATAGTTTCATGGCATGACATGCTACGTCAACTTGTAAATAACTTTATTTGTAAGCTTACAACCTAAACGTTGCAGCGCAATCCGAAAGTTTCCAGCAAAATTTTTTCCAGCAGCCTACTCCAAAATATGCTTAAAAGCTTCAGCAAAACAAACGTGTTTCTCGCGTGTGTAAAACTATTATCTGCAATATGACGTCACTTCTGCATGTATAAAACCTATTTTCTGTAGGTATGACGTGACTTCTACATGTATAAAACATATTGTAATCATGTATGACGTAATGCATACAACGCCACCAATAATTTGCTGGGCGTTTTCAACCAATCAAAATTGAGATATTGCCTTTCGCAGATATAAACGAGTGCAGGAGCAGTCCTTGCGAGAACGGAGGAACCTGCGGGAACTCGTTCGGTGGATACGTTTGCACTTGTCCTAGCGGATGGACTGGAAACAATTGTGAACGAGGTCTGTACAAATGATGCTGTTTCAGAGACAAAATGTCATTTACGTTGCTGTGTAGCTGCACGCATCAGTACATGTTATTGCCTGCAATATCTTCTATTCCAAACGAGAGAAAAGCATAAATGGGCAAAAACAACATAGAAACAATCATAAGCTCTCTTGATGAGCACTATCTGCTCTTAGAGCAAATGCCGAAAAAAATTGTTTAAATACTGATCTCTGAACACTCTGAGCACCTATTACCTTATTGTCACTAACATCCCTACTTTTTTTCTGAAGAAAAATAATGGAGAAACAAACCATAACAAAAATCGTCTTGATAAATGTCGGACGGTATTGGACGGAACTCTTCCGGTACCTTGGAACAACCGACCGCTTACCGCCCTCACGCCCACCCCCGCTTCCCCACGGCCACCACTACCACCACCTCCACTTCCGTCAGGACGTATGAAGGGCTGCTCAGCCGCAGAATTCCTGTAAAGTAAATTAACAATATATAACGACAGTGCATGTGTAATGAACACTGTGTGGTAATTAACTGTTTGTTCATTATAATGCAGCTTTACTTTCACCTCCAAGAAATATCACCACGTCATTTCTAAACGAGAGTGTAGTACGTTTAGCATGGTTGCCTCCAATTAGAACTGGATTAAGTCACGTATTCTATGATGTACGCTGCTTGAAGCCATGCGTTACCAATTACAATCGTCGTGACACAAATTGTGGAGATGATGTCAGTTATTTACCGAAAAAGGAAGGACTAAATGGTACTCAAGTAACAGTGACAAACTTGTTACCTTTTGAAAAGTACACCTTTAATATCTACTCCAGTGAGGAGGATGGTTTACAAGGAAACTTTAGCACTCTGACCATAAAAACGCTTGAATCTGGTAAGTGAGTTCAAGCAGTAAAGGTTTTCTTTCGAGTCCAACTCAAACGAGCGATAATCAAAATGTAGATAAAATAAATGTAGAGAAAATAATTTAACAAGAAACTGGATGTAGAAATATTGAAAATATTGTCGCGAGAGTTTTGTTAGGTCGTCCCTGAAATAGACGTCAATGGGTTGCTGGTTAAGGCTGGCTCCATATCCGTGCAAGAGAAAAGATTCATAAATAGGATCAATTAGAGAGCTTATTGGCAATAAAATATGGCCTGTCCTTCAACCAAGCCCAGGGTTGTCACGGTCAGGGAACCGGAAAACTAGAATTTTTTCAACGTTGGGGACAAGTCTGGGAACTTCTAAATTCTGCCTGAAAAGCCAGTGAAAAGTCAAGGAATGCTACTTTTGGCTGGCCGTTTGGTTTGGGAAGGATATTCCTTGTTCATAAAGGTAATGTCGCTTCAAACAATCCCTGCAAAGGATGGACTTGATTTCTGTGGCCTCATTGCTGGCTCTCTTGCCCACGGATTAATATTTGTCTTCATCTGTGAATGATCAGTGAAAATTGGTCTATGGTCAGTGGAACGTCAGTTAAATGTTGCAATCCCTATTAATGCCAGGGAGCTGTTCGAAACACATTTCAACACGGTTATTTGCTATGCACAAGTCTTCACTATCGCTGCCTACATATTTTTTTGACTTTTGATTTCAAGCAGAGAAACACAACAGCAATGAGTGTGGTGTTGTGAACAGGGTCTAGTTTTTTATAACAGCTTTCTATCGAATTTCGTTTCTTTGTAGCTCCTGGTAAACTGGAAGTCTTCCTTGAACTGTTAGAGGGGACTGCGATTCGTATTTGGTGGAAACTGGACCGCGAAAATGGCGTCATACTGGCATATAACTTAACTTACACCAGGATTGATGATCCTCAGGATACACGAACTATCAAGACAACGAACACGAGCGTTGTTTTATCTGGACTTACACCTGGAAAGATGTATAGTTTTGTGGTGAGTTTGCATAATAGACAATTACAAAAAAGAACAAAACATCCTCCACAACTAGAGAATACCCATGCAGTGTGCCTTAAAATAATTGACAGTTTGTTTGGGGGTCATTTTCGTACAATGAAATGTGAAATAAATACGTGATCAGGATGGAATTGGAATTATTTTTTTAATGCAACATGGACTCTCGAAATTTGGAACTAACGATCCACCATAATGGAATATAATACGAAGTAGCAACTGTAACCGCAATGGTTTTGATTTTTCACGACATTATATCATATTTGTTTTTCTGTAACAAGTATGGAAAGAGCTCTCTACCTCTTTTAAATGTATCCAAGAATACTGCCCACTCCCATCCCCGCCAGGCGACAAAATACCTTGACAAACTGTGAATTTTCATGGTGTAAACGTTTTATAGTTTAATAGTATTATTTTATGGCAATAAAAGTAGGTTTACATACAGTATTCCATGGTTGGACGACGTTGGGTTGTTTTCCTTTCTTGATAGGTGACAGCTGAAAACAACGCTGGCCGAAGTTCCAGTAAAATGAAGACATTTATAACTAGTGGTTTGTTGCCAGTTACATGAATTATTCTGAATGGTCGTGATGTCTTATGTAGCCGCAGTGACATAGATTTTATTACTATCACCTCAACTTGTTCTGCGCTTTCTTTGGTTTTTGAGATATCTTACCTGTAACAAGTCAAAGGAATTTTTAGATATTAGATTTTATTAGTAATGAGCTCATCTAGATCGTATAGAAAAGACGCTATAGAAACTCGTCATCATCGTCATCATCATCATCCTCAACATCACCACATCATCTAACTTTTACTTTAACTGTTATTGTCACTGTCACTGCATGTCTTTCACTTGAAGTGCCACTGTCGATGTCGATGTCGATGTCGCTGTCAATGTCGATGTCAATGACTATATCACATTGGCTGTCACTCAGAGTGCCACTGTCACTGTCACTGTGAGGGTCATGAAGAGGGAACCAAATCCCACTTCTCAGCCTAAATTTGGACCAAATCCCAGTTCTCAGCTTAACTTTGGTCCAAATCCCAGTTACCAAATTTAAAATCCCATTCCCAGTGATTTTTTGCAAACTGCGTTCTTCATCTGAGATCTCACAATCACTTTGAACTTCTTCCAAATTCGAATTTCTTTAATCGGTCGCCATATTGACAAGCGTGAAATAACAGAGAAATTTGTTCCGTTCTATAACTTCCCTAGGCGCATCAATGTTATGCGCAGCTCGCAGAATTTGATTGGTCAATTCTCTCCCTTAACAATAGGACAATAGTATAAAACAAATCTTGACTCACAGGAATATTGAGGGTCAGAAAAATGGTTCTTCTCTTCTTGGCCTCTTTTGGCCGCTCTGATAGTGAATGGGCTAATGCAAGCGCAGACTGATGCCGTATCTTTGAGACCTTTGAGCCTTTGACTTCACTGGCCCGTGCAGAGCACACATGCACACGCCTGAAATACGTTAAATGGCCATCGTTTGACCTCGTACTATTATCCAGTTTTGCCACAAAGGAAGCATTTCAAGCTTTTGCCATCGTCTGCCAGTCTCACACCATCTGGTTCATATGTTAGAGGCTATTGGCTCCTACTTTTCCTTCTGGTGGTCTTTGTTGGCTTTTTGGGTGTTTTACCCAGGTCATTGGCTGTGTTGCTCGTGCAGGTAGCAGTGTCACAAGTTGCAGCCACTAAGCCTAAGGTTGAAGACGATGAACTCTCAAACACGACGTTAACTGTTTCTTTTTGAAAAGATGGAACTCGCTGAATCACTCTGGTGAACAAAGGGTGCGATCCTTTCTCTCTAATATTTAGATGTGTTCGTTAGTTCACAATACAAATGGCGCTTTTTAAAGGTTAATTGGTTCCATGTGGTCCAAATAAATCATTTCCAGTACATGCAAATCCCCTCTTCGCAGCAGAATCTTCAACTCCACAATTTTGTATAATCATGTCTTGATATTCTCTCGGGCTGCAGCTTGAAGAGGCTCTTAACAGTTTTTTTGGCCTTGAGGTCTACCTGTTGAAATCAACATTCCTTTAGAAAACTAGCTTCGATTTCTTTGAAACAGTAACATCTTTTTCGACGTATGATCAAAGTTTATTTTCTCATTGGTTTCCAAACAACAGCTTTTACCATAGCGAAGGCAAGTTAAACTTTATTTCCAATTTACTTGAAAACGCTCTTTAAGATTATTTTTCTAATTTGGCCTACAAGTTGGGGCACTTATGCAGTTTATACTCTTGAATTTTCGTTATAAAATGTCTGACTGGATTTCGAAATAGGAAATCGAAGCTTGTATTCTATAGGAAACTTTGATGTCAACAGGCATACCCCAAGGCCAAAAAAAACTGATAGGAGCCTTCTTAAGTTTAACAGAAGTTAGCAATTTTATAATAATAATAATAATAATAATAATAATAATAATAATACAGTTCTTAAAAACGCATTATACATAAGTCTCAATGCTTCTCAATGCTTTTATGTGTGTATATACAGGTTGTTATATTAATATACTCGAAGTCCGCAAATTGGGTGCCATTATTACTCTCCCGCCACGTGCAAACATGGGCATGTCCTTCCATCAACAACAAACCGCTGAGCAGGAAAACTGACAGAAGTTAATATAATGAAAGTGTATGGGGGCTGGTAACGAGAACGCGGAAGCGAAAAATTTACTGATTCTATGGGTCCACTGAGGTCTACTGACACAGAATTTTATGTTTTTATTTAAAAAATAGGATCAATTAAGCAGTAGTGTCAAATAATAGAGTCAGAGAGCACTAAAACTAAAACTCCCATTCCCCTTTTTGACATTATTCATCCCACTCCCAGTGGTTAAATCTCATTCCCAGTGCAGGAAATCCCGTTCTCCCAGTCCAAAAAAGGGCAAATCCCACTTCTCATTTTATCCCTTCACGACCCTATACTGTCGATGTCAATGTCGTTGTCGATGTCGATTTATTTATTTATAACAATATTTATACAGGGTGCCCTCTCACAGCAGTTTTTGCAGAGAGGCCCTGTATATGAAAGTTACAAACAATGTCGATGTCGATGTCAATGTCGATGTCACTGCCATTGCTATTATCATCATTATGATCATTATCTGTCAGTATCGCTTCGCTATTGTTTTGGTTACTGTTACTGCTTTTGTTTTCAGGCGTCTCCGGTTCGAGCCAAACTATTCCAGGCGGTTCCAGTTCCAGCCATTCTATTTACATTGTTGTTTCTGTGATACTCGGAGTTATCGTTTTGATTGTGTTGACTGTTTTCAAGGTATACTGTCATCGACGAAGGTGAGAGCCAACATTTTTCTTGTTGCAGTTCAGAGATTTCCAGTAGAAATCAAAACCAAACTAATTACTCTACCAACCACAATAGGGGGCAAACAACGCAATGAACCAATAAGAATTCTTAGCAATTACATGTAGGCGGCTCCAAACAATGGAAATTGCGAGCAAGCGAGTCACGATTTTTTTCACTGTCCTTTCTTCTCTTTGGCTCAGAAAGTGGCGCGCGTTTTGCCAGCCAATCCGTCACAGAGCGAAGTATTACAAAATCAAAGGAAACGGGAATTATTTTTCGACACTCAAATTTCTGAATTTTCGTAGTTTTAGACTTAACATATTATTAATCTCGTATTATTAGCTTTAGTCTCTTTTTTTATGTCTGTACAAACACGCTCTCCATGGAAACCAGCTAAGTGTTGTTGGGGATAGCGTGTTTCTTTGATTTAAATAAGCCATACCATACCATACCATTGAAAGGTCACCTTAAGTCTGCAAGATAGGCTCTTTCCTTCTTTTTTCCTTTGCGGCTTATTTGGTCACCACTGATTGTTTTGTTTGTCTGTCTGTTTGTTTGTATTCACTTGTACTAATTTTCGAAGAGTCGTCTCCCCAATTACGACTTGACATTTCTCGGTTGATGACATCGCATCAATCGTTTATGGGAGACTCTGAACGGGAACCTTTGTCAATCGATTATATTTTTATTTTTCGTGACAGCAGAGAGCGATACAGAAGAGAGGGAAGATTAGAAGATACACGAGGTAAAGATTACGATAATATCTAAATAGTTACCCAAAAACCTAAGAAAATTGTCTTTCAACAAAACCTCCTTGCTTGTGCATCACACTGATTCTAGTCACAGTGAGCATTCCTCTTGAGGGAGAAGAGTTTCAAATAGACCATTGCCTGCGGGAAACAAACACAGTAGATACCGCGAATGGTGATGAACATGTAGATACGTCTCATACTCACTACTTTGAATTGGAATGTGAGGATATACGCTTTGAAAGGCACTGATGTTTTCTAATATCTATGTCTTGCAATCCTAGAAAGTGTGAAGAACTTACCTTGCGTAAAAAAGGGTTTGTAGAGGAACTGTGTAAAATACATAACATTCCGCAATGCAGCGAGCTTAAACTATTAGGTGTGATATTCCAGCACAATTTTAAATAAAAGCTTATTAAGGCTAATGAATGCTTGCACGTTATAAGAACTCTTCGGCAAGAGGGGTACAATCAGGAAGAGCTGGATTATCTGTTTCATTCAATTGTTATGCCTAATTTTTTGTATGGTTTATCGGTGTACGGAGCCTCCTCTTCTGATCTTAACAACATACAGAACTTTTTCGATAGCTGCTATAAACGCAGGTATATATCGAAGAAATTGAATATAAGGAAGTTGCTTGAAAGGTCAGATTGCCGTATTTTTAGAAAGGCCATGAGAACAAATTCGCCCCTTGTGAAGATTGTACCAGAAAAGAATATCACCAATTACGCGCTAAGAAAACCAGGCTTTTACCATCCTATAGTGGCCAACAGAGCGCTTCAAATCGTCCTATGTGAATAGACTTATTTTTGATACGATATTGATTCCTTGATGTAAATAGATGTGTAATCGTTCCAGAGCTCTAACCTTTTTCTTATCGGATATTTTTCTTATTTGATTGTTTGTAACTTGAGATATATATTTTTATCTTTTGACAAGACATCTATTCTATTCTATTCTATTCTGCTTTTAATTTTTTTTTTAATTTAGTCAGAGTGAGCGTTCCTCTTGAGGGAGAAAAGATTCTAATGGACTATCTGGAAGTATTGCCGGAAACAAACACAGAAGATACTGAGAATGGCGATTAATATATAGAAGATATTACATGTGGCCTGGCGGCTTAGCTCCGGAATGGGCCATGCTGGGATCCACTGGGACAAGACAAACAAAGAAAGTTACCATTTAAATGATGTAAGCTCTTTGTTTGTCTAGTCCCTGTAGACTAGACATCCTGGACATCCTGCTTTGATTTTAGAAATTTTCATGCTGATCAATTAACAATTATTCAAGGAAGTGGAGGTGAATGATAGTGAGATATCCACCACTTTCACCAACACTAAGGAAAAAAATTGTTTCAGTATATACAACACAAGCTGAATAATCAGCTGATTGAAAATCTGCGTTATTTCTAACAATAGAGCAACAAATAGTACATCAGAAAATAACGAAAATCTTGCCGCGCTATTTGAATAGCGGTAAGCGATTTCTTGTTGTAAAAGTTTCCGTCTCGCGTTCTTGCGGACAAGTAAAACTTCTGAAGTCACTTATTTAATTGTCTGAGTGACATTTCTTCAATTGGTATTTCAAATTTGTCTTGCTTTTGAAACCATGCTACACCACCACTTAAATAGTGCTTGACAGTTCACGCAAATAAGGTATTGTACCTTTTTTATGCCTTAAAATTTGAGTTTGGAAAGATTATACTAGACAACTTACCATTAATTAAAATACAGTCGAACAAAAGTTTGTTGCCATTTTTGTATTTTTCCGAACAGCCGCCTCGTTTATCGATGAAATTTGCTCCTCAGTAACCGAAGGGAAACGGGAAGCCATTTTGTTTTTCTCCGTTTGCTCAGAGATGAACAGTACTTGTTATTCACCTCCTATCTAGCCAATCAGAATGCGCGGAAAGCACTGTTCACTTGTGCGGTATATACTAATTTCTGATATAGTGCCAAGTCCAATTTGAAAAATTTAGACGTCAGTTATCGGCAAATTAAATTTTCCAACAAAGGGCCCCCGGAACTGTTGATTGGGTTGGGTGGAGAGTAAGAAGTACGGCAAGGAATAAACACAACAACATTTAATGTAGAGTCGACACAATTACAAACATCGAGCACATCGTGAGAGTGGCACCATATTGCATCATGGGAGTAATACCATGCATGCACTGCGGGCACTTTTGATCACATCATTTTATTTAATGAATTTCCCTTCTTCTTTAAGAAAATGAAAAGTAAGATCTTCTTTAGCCTTGGTTCCCAGTAAAATGAAGATGTCCACCTTATGAATAACAGCATTTAAAACAGTTCGATTGACCAACAGTATCTATTTGCACGCATAATCCTTGAAACGAATAGGTGGCCTGATTTCACGTCTCGGTCTATTTATACTTAGTGAATCAAGGGGATTAGTTTCTAAAGAAACTGTTACCTACATTTTTGTCGCAAATGTTATCTATTGCATAACCTGCACATTATGCAAAAAGTTATACATCGGCGAAACAGGAAGACGACTAGGTGACCGATTCCGAGAACATCTTCGTGATGTTGAGAAAGATGGCAAAGACGCATCCAAACCTGTCGCTCGGCATTTTAATCTCCCTAACCATTGTAAACAACACATGTCGATCTCCGGCCTTTCCCTACATCAAGGTACCACGGAAAGCCGTAAAAATCTCGAGCAAAAACTGATCTTTCAAATTGGCACTCTTAATCCCCACGGTATCAACGAGCGCTTTTCATTCAATTAATTTATTCCTGTTTTTCACGTTACCATGTTACCACCAATAGCGTAGCTCCATTTTCTGTATATAAACCATACACAACCCACAATTCCTCGATTCGCTCCGACGAAGGGCTAACGCTCGAAACGTCAGCTAATCAAATCCAGGTACGGTGGTCAATTTACATTATCAACTCCGTTGATAAACCAAATTTTCGTATTTATACTTAGTGACTGTCCACGACTGTTAGTAGGAGTAGTTGCTTCTTGATCACTACATGGCTGATTTTCTTTCGGCGATACACAACAACGAGAGATTTGTCATGAGCATTTCGAACGACTTTAGTGGGTCTCATGTGCACGCGATTTCTGCGGTACTTGTCTCCATCCAAACTTTCCACTTGGTAAGTGTTAGGGCCTAAGATCGCGGTTACTTTGCCAAATTTCCAGTTTTTTTCTTCCACATGCTGAAAGAATACGCGTTGTCCAACGTTAAGTTCTGAGAGTTTGCGTGATCCACGGTCATGATGATTCTTTACACTGTATTTCCGTGCATCACGCGTCTCTTTCACAATAGTGTTCTTTGGGCTGCTATGCATACTAGGTAAGAAACTTCGCGTTTTGCGGTTAAACATCATTTCTACTGGACTCAGACCTGTTTCCTGACGAGGGGTGTTTCTTTGTCCTAGCATTGCTTCACACGGATCACCACCATCCTTGCAAGTCTTGATCAGAAGATGTTTCATGATATTTACCGCAGATTCTGCTTTGCGATTTGCACGCTGATGCATTGGTGATGAGGTAATGCGAGAAATACCCCAATTCATGACAAACGAATTGAATTCTTGGCTGGCAAATTGAGGGCCTCCGTCAGACACGATCACACTTGGAATACCATACCGGGAAAAAATGTTTCTTGAGGAGTGTTATGGTACGGCCACTTGTCAGGGTTGTTAGGAGATCAATCTCTATAAAGTTAGAGTAATAGTCTAATACAATAAATTAGTGTTTCCCAGCGATTTCAAATAGGTCAAGACCAATTTTCTGCCATGGCCTATCACCATCTTTGTCTTTCAATGGTTCTTGAGTGTTTCGTGGTTTCATTTCACATGAATCAGCTAACTATTTTATATCACCAGCCATGCCAGGCCAGAACACAGTGCCTCTAGCTCGACGTAGCATACTGTCGCAGCCTAGATGAGCACTATGGAGGCGTTTCTTGATGGACGCTCTCAGTTCAGAGGGGATCACTACTGCTTCCCCCTTTACTAGAATGCCACCAATTACACTTAGTGAGTCACGCACATCAAAATAAGGTAAAGCACAAGAGGGAGTATTGTGCCTGTTTTGTGGCCATCCTTCCAGGACTAACTGGACTACTATTTGTAGGCTGGTGTCACGCAAAGTCGCATCCCTTATCTCATCTAGACGTTTATCAGGGACGTCAGCAAAAGAGGTGATGTTTATGATTCGGGCACGGTCATCCTGGTTACCTTCGACGGAGTCCAGGTGAGCTCTGCTTAACGTGTCAACAATGTGTAGACAGGTACCTTTGACGAAAACGAAGTTGACATCATATCGGTTGTAACGCATCATGATGTGTTAGAGACGCTTTGGAGCCATACTTAAGGGATTCTGTAGTATTGCTGCGAGGGGTTTATGGTAGTTCTTCACCGTCACGGATCGACCATAGGCATACTGGCATATAAGACAGCTAAGGCTTCTTTCTCTATTGGTGCCCAGTTCCGCTCCGAAGGTGTTAATGCTCTTGATGGGTACTCAACCGGACGCCCTTCTTGAAGTAACACAGCGCCAATTCCATGTTTGCTGCTGTCTACTTGAATGACAACTTCATTGGCTGAGTCAAAATAAGCTAGACAAGGAGGTTTCGAAAGATCCTTCTTCAAAGTTAAAAGCAGTCTCACATTCTTTAGACCATACGAATGGAGTGTCCTTTCGAGTTAAAGCACGCATTGGTACAAGTGTTTCAGCCAGGTTAGGTAACAATCTGGCCATACATAGAGCCATGCTGCGGAGACGCCTGACACCTTCCACATCAGTTGGCGCTGGCATGCCACGAATAGCTTGGACTTTAGCTGCATCAACTTTCACGCCATCTTTTGTGATTCTATGTCCATGAAATATTATCTCAGTCAGACCAGTTTGCTGTTTATCCTCATTTAGGGTAATGTTTCTTTTCCACACTCCTTTCCAAGGTTTTGGTTATATTTTGCTGGTTGTCGCTAAGGGATTCTTCTGTAGTACCACACCCTACAATCACGACATCATCAACAATGTTGAATACACCATCGAGATCTCCTAAGGCTTCATCAAGCTTGCGCTGAATGATCTCACTGGAGACTTTAAGGCCAAAAGGTAGCCTTTTCCACACGTACCGGCCAAGTGGGGTAAAATCATTGTGTTGAGTTTGCTGGAGGCTTTATCTAGTCGAACATGCCAACACACTTCTTACACATCAAGTTTGCTAAAGACCTTGGCATCTTTAAGCTTTAGAAGTACGTCATCAAGTACTGGCAGTTTGTAATGTTTACGTTTGAGTGCTGCATTTATAGGCTGAGGATCAATGCATATGCGCAGTTTACCATTGGGCTTGTGGAAGATATGTAGCCATTTGACTTACCCATTCAGTTGATTCGGTCACAGGAACCAGAACGACTTTACTTACAAGTCGGACTAATTCTTCCTTTACCATATCTTGAATTGCAATGGAGATTTTCCTACAAGGAAGTACCTTAGGTGTAACACTCATCAATTCTGAGGGTGGCCTCGCCCAGATCACCAAGTAGTGGGTAAATACTTGAGATATAAACTGATCTTTGTTTATGGTTATGAAACCAAGTTCCTGAATGGTGTTTAGACCTAACAGGTTTGTAAATCCATTTGGGACCACAATAAACTTAACTTCTGACTCTGTGGAAGTGCGAGGATTCTTAACTTTCAAGAGAGTTTCCCCTAGGGGTTTCAGGTTAGTTTTGGTCCACATGTTAAGGCGTGCAGTTGTGGGAGACACTTAGTATTAACATCGGCTGCACTGTCAAGTTGGAATTTGACATCAAGCTCATTTACAACTAGTGTGGCGGTAATGCTGTCTTCCCCATTACTCATGGCCATAAACTATTCATCATCATAGCTTTTCTTATCATCATGTGACTGAGTGACTGGATGTACTTTCTTGTCGAACGATTCTTGATAAGGAATGTTCCAGAATCTGTGAGACTCGATGACTTCATTGCCACGCGGGTTACAGTATCTCTCTAGCGCTTGTATGCTTTATCGAACTTCGAGAACTTGAGGTCCTGCACAATTCAAAATAATGGCAGTTTGTACGTTACCGTCTTTCTAAGATGCACCAGAAGGTTCTAGGTAGACCTCCACTTTCCGTTTGCACCGTTTGAAGTTTTCCGAGACGTTCCCCGAATTGACATCCAGTTGCGGGGGAACTCGAAATTGTCCAGTTTCTGTAGTCGTCATTTCGTCAAGAGGACCCCGAGGCTGCCACCATGTTGATTGGGTTTGGTGGAGAGTAAGAAGTACGGCAAGGAAAAGACACAACAACATCCAATGTAGAGTCGACGCCATTACAAACATCGAGCACATGATGAGAGTGGCACCATATTGCATCATGGGAGTAATACAAAGCATGCACTGCGGGCATTTTTGATTACATCATTCTATTTAATCAACAGGAACTACTTCTCCGGGTGATCTTTTTAGAGAATTAATGCAGGTTTTACTTCAAAATACAGATAAAAATATTCGCATTAGTACTCCAATTGTTACTTTCTGCCCTTTTTTACGCTTATATTCTTTACAGAAAAATATTATATTACTGCATTCTTTAGGTTGTAATTAACTACCGGTCTACGGGGGGAGGGGCATAGCAACCGCATGGTCACTTGCATATCTAGCCAAATTTTGCCTTTTTGACACAGTTCTTCATTGTTCTCACATTGTTTTCAATAAAGATTGCAAAATTTGTATATTTCTACATTCCATAAGCGTTTTGACATGCTTTTACCTTAATTTTTATTACTTTCTCCCTTTCTAAGAAAATAGTGGTCCAAGATGGCGGATCCAAAATGACGGGTTCAAGACGTCAAATGACGTCACAGGACGTCGTAGTCTACAAAAATAATGTCAGCTTGTTAAACAATCTAAGGCCTGTCTACTCAATGTAAATTTTGTTTCTTTCTCAATGTAAATTCATTTCGGGGGAAGGGGGGATCTTGAACTGTTCGGTCTGCATTCAGATGCTGAACCACGATTCCGTAATACCTTTCTGGAGTACACCAAAAAGGGTTTTTCATACATATCGTTAAGTCGCTAGAAAACAAACAGAAACTGGATTTAGCTGAGGACAGCACGTGAAGTTAAAATTATATCAAGGAATATTCGTGTGGGCACAATCAATGTGCTTCCTGAACCCATAGATTGGCGCTGAGAAAGACGTGGAACCAGTATGGTTCACCATACCGCTGTAAAAGCAGGTCCATTGTCGTTGCAAGAAGGATGTAAATGTGTTGTACATAACTTCAAAATGAAATTTTCGCGAACGTTAATTTCAGTAATTTCTCAATTTAGAAAAAAATATCGCGAAAGTGACATCAACAAAAAGTGTCGCGTACATAACATGACGCATTTCGGGACTGACATTCTGTTAATAATCAAGAACTAATGAGTTTATTACTATTGAAAGTACTTACAGAAGTTCGCAAGTGCAAAAGCAAGTAATCAGTGGAGTTAACTTTGAAGATGTGAATTTCGGATTTGAATGAAAAAGGTTGGTGGAATGATCAAAACGTATAACTTTTTCCAGTCCTTTCATTTTATCTTAGAACTTCTTAAAGGGAAATAAATCGTGTATTACGCAAAAACGCGAAATAACAGTGATTCAAAATACAAAATTGAAATTTCACAAAATAAACCAACCTAAAAGTCGCGAAATAAAAGTGCTGCGAAATTTTATAGGTATTTTTATTTTTGTTTGTGATGATCATTGCGTTAATTTAAGACTATGGTTACCGAAAACAAAATCACCTAGGCAACGCAGCGACGCACAACGCTGTAAGGTGTAACGGAGATAAAGTAAATAATAGTAAACCAACCAGAAACCCATCCATAAGCCTAGACAAAGGGCCTTCATTAATAGTCAATAATCGTTGCACTATATTTTCGAGGTTTTCGTTACCATGGCAAAGCATACTTAGCGGCACGTGGCGTGTAATAAAACACAACATACATGGTGTACAATGTTTTATTGCTGAAATAATGTGCTAGGACTAACAGTAAAATTTCATGAATTTTAATAAATTGTAGTTACCGTATTGAACATCGGTGTAATTCTCGCTTGGCACTATATCTGGAATGTTTGTTTTGGTGACTACTATCATGATTGTATCAAAAAGTGCACAGTTCGCCTAAAATACCAAACCACTTCACGTTCGCTGCGAAAGGCGCGATTTATTATGCAACCACGTGTGAAGATAACATGTTATTCTCACATGTGAAGATAACATGTTATTCTCACATGTGAAGATATCATGTTTTCGCGCGAAAGCTCACCTGGTATTTCATTGGTTTTTATCTAATAAGAATATATGTCTCATGAATTGAAACGTTAGCATATCCGAGTTTTGAGAGGCTCTGATGTTTTCTAATTTCACTTTCCATTTTTTTTTTAATTTCATTCAAAGTGAACGTTCCTCTTGAGGGAGAAGAGATCCAAATGGACTATCTGCAATTGCTGCCGGAAACAAACAGAGAAGATACTGAGAATGGTGATCAATATGAAGATATGTTTCATAATTATTCCTTTGTATTGATACGTGAGGATACCAGTTTTTTCATTACTTTCATTCTTTTAAATTTCATTCAAAGTGAACGTTCCTCTTGAGGGAGAGGACATGCCGGAAACAAACATAAAAGATACCGAAAATGGTGATCAATATGAAGATATGTTTCATGATGATGATAAATATGAAAATATGCCTCAAACTCACTCCTTTGAATTGGAACGTGATGATATCAGTTTTGAGAGGCTACTGGGACGTGGCAACTTTGGTGAAGTTTACAAGGCGGTTATGGGCAACAACATTGTGGCTGTAAAATCTCTTAAAGGTAAATAAGGTTTATAAAAGACAAGCCTAAGTTTTTCAACTCGTTAAGTCATGAAATTCAAAACAGTGAAAGCATCCGTTTGTTTGGGAAAAGATTTCAAACACTCCTTCTTTCTTAGGCAAATATACTCATTGTTGAGCTACATACTTCTTCCTTTCTTTAATTTTGTTCTTAAAATAATACATTTCATATTTCATGCTGCCCCATAATTCGTATGATGTACCCTATATTGCCAGGAAGCCTATAGTTTATAAGCCTCCGGCTTCTATAAAGGCTTTCTTGTCGTTACCACGTTAAACATTTGTAGTCTATCGTCTTAAGTTTAAATTATTATAAATTTCTTGTGTTTCGTATTTTTAAATTTCTAGTGTTTTGTATTGTTATGTGGTTAATGGCAAATAAAATGGAAATGGATTTGGAAAAGCCTAACCGTGAAATTCATATGACATACAACCTTCATATAGAATTGCTATTTTTATAACTTATTTTTGTGAAGAAAACGCCACTCCTAAAGACAAAGAGGACATGATTACTGAGCTCAGTGTGATGAAAAGTCTCAAGCCTCATCCGCATGTCGTGAAGCTGATTGGCTGCTGTAGCCTTAGTGGTAAGGAATGTCCTAAGTCATGTACGTTAAAAATAATTCCAATGATAATGAGAACGGAAGGGATAGCGACAATAACAGTGGAAACGCCAATGACAATGACAGTGAGAGTTAATTTCACAGCATTTTTGGGAGAGAGATATGTTAATTAAAATCGATCTTCTTGGATGCTGTAACAGAAAAAGAAGTAGAAAATGAAATTGGCCAATTAGATGTTAATAAGTCTTGTTGTCATGATGATATACCACCCAAACTGGTTTAAAAAATCTCTAAATATGTTATTAAGCCGCTGGCATACATTTATAATCAGTCCCCTATCACTGGAATTATTCCAGATGACTAAAAAATAGCACTTGTTATCCCAGTATTTAAGGCAAAGGGCAAAAACGAATTTTCAAACTATAGACCAATATCTGTTCTTCCGTGCTTCAGTAAGATCCTAGAGAAAATTATGTACAAAAGATTAAAATTAAAATATCTGGATAAGAACAACATATTGTTTCAAAGTCAATATGGTTTTCGCAAAAAAACATACAACCAATTTAGCGACTATAGAACTAACATATCACAGGCAATAGACAATAAAGAATACACAATTGGCGTTTTCTTAGACCTTGCCAAGGCATTTGACACAGTGAACCTCAAGATATTACTTCAGAAACTTGAGCGTTACGGAATTAGGGGAATTGCGCTTGAGTTGTTCCAAAATTACTTAACAAACAGTTTTACGTAGAGAGATGAAGGCGACAAGGCCATGGCTTAAAAACACTGTCCAATGACACCATCATCTGAATTGAAGCAGATGTTGATCACACAGTAGCATAATGTTATCACTTATTTCAAGACCCTGGTTATCGGTCCGGCCTGGGGTTTGAGGTTGTGACCTTCAGCTCAGCTGTCCGGTGCTCTACCAACTGAGCCAGCTGGAAGGCAAGGATCAAAGTGAAATAAATCAATAAAAAATGGACAGTTTTTTTTGATGTTCTACTAATTCGTTTGCACATATATGTACAGATCCACTTCTGATCGTGCTGGAGTATCTACCTTACGGTGATTTACTGGGATATCTACGAAAGAGCAGAGGTCATTCTGACGACTACAACACTGGAGAGAAGACATCTTCATCAA
>JAEMWC010000383.1:0-22500 GCA_016490735.1 Pachyseris speciosa
ACAGTGTTTTAAGTTATGAATACTAATTGATCCGTTTTACATTTAACAATTACTCATCTGACAGATCTTTCGCTCATCTGTTGCAAAAACACATCTTAATCTTCGAGCATTCTTTCAGCGTACCGTAAATTTTCAGTAATTATTCCAAGCACTCGTCGTCATTCCTATGATCTAAACTTCAAGCTGAAGATCATAGCAGAAGCGGAAGCCATGAACAACAATCGTGAAATTGCTCGTGAATACGGCATATCGGAATGGATGGTCCGTAAATGGAGAAACCAACAGCATGTCTTGTTCTCCGGCGAGTTGAAGATGCTGATATTCAAAGGCGTTCGTCAGCTATGAATTCAGGTGCCCAGGAGAATGCAGGTTTCTATACACAAGAAGGCCTGATGGACGAAGAACGTTTGTTCTTTTCCCTTTATCATTTTCGGAGTATTTAATAGCTGCCATGACGATTTTTTCGAACGATTTGTAGTCGAGTTTGCCTCAATCATGGAGCGAGGGTTAGGAATTTGTTCAATTGTTTCTGACGTCAATCATTTCAAGCACGTGCTTTTTAGCATGTTCGCTCGTTGCTGAAATCACCCCGGCTTTGTTTACGAACTTGTTCACCGTAGCAGCATTTATCGGAGTTGTTTTTCTTTGCATTTGTAGTTTGTTTAATTTGCTTTTAAGCACCTTCGTTTGGACGACGAGGAAGAAGACGCAGAAGAGTTGATTGTCAACGAGTTCGAGACAAATAGCGAAAGCAAGGACGATGAGTAGCTGAGCTCAGCCGAGATTTCAAACAAGCGGTTCTTTTCAGAGCCACCCCGGTTCTTTTTAGAACCAACAAATCAGATAAAGTCAATGATCAACGTTGTCTTTTGTTTATTCATTTACCGGCATCATTTATTACATACTCATTTCAGTTTAGCATTAATTATTAGGGAAATTTGGAAAAGTTATATTTTGTTGCGCGAAAATACTCGGTTATAAGACACACCCCGAGTTTTGAGAAGATTTTGATCGAAGAAGCATATTTTCTTGTAAAAAATGGTGCGCCTTATAAGTGAATAAATACGGTAACTTAACTCAAGTTAAAATTATTGCATTATTACACCCATTTTGAAATCACTGGTGATTCTTGCAATCTGATTGGCTCTCGAGAGTGCAATTTATTCCCAAATCACACCATTTTTTACTCTAAATCTCATCCTTTCTGTAACCCACCAAAATGAAAATGAAATAATACTAACCTATCAAATTTCATGGATAAACAAATATTAACATTTTATATTAAAAAGCTATGTGATTTCAAAATGGATGTAATAAAGTGGTAATTGAACTTTGTGTTGTGCAATTTTGGTCCGAAATCATACTTGTGATTTCAAATCGAACTTGCGCTGCATGCTCATTCGATTTTGAAATCACATGTATGATTTCAGACCAAATTGCACTCCACTCAGTTCAATTACCATTATAAATCAAATTACACTGACCTGAATGGCAAAAAGGGAGGATTGCATCCAGTTACCAATATCCTGTAGGACTCTTCAGGGCTTCTCTTTAAGTATATAACCTAAAAAGAGTGTAGTTTTTGAGAAAATATTAATTGAGTTAAAACTGTAAGTAAAGAATCCTACTGAGAGAGTTAGAAGAGACTGAAGATTGCCAATTAAAGAAAAGCAAAAGATCCAAAAATTACTGGATTGGAGGTGATGTAATCCCAGCATGAACATATGACAAACAAAAATCACTTCATATTTGAATAAAGGATACATGAACATTGGCACTTAAAGAATGGCTAACTAGAAACAAGTTCATTATAGACTTGTTTTCTAGCAAGAAAACCTTTTAGAACATTGAAAAAAATTGCCTTCAGCAAGATTCAGTATTGTTTTTAATTTGGTGACTACCACCATAATTAAGTGCCAAAACTGTTCTGTGACAGCACAGCTTAAACAAGAACTGTGATTTAATGTTTAACAACTGAGAATGTTTTATTTCAGTTCTCAATGTAATTGTCACACTAACAAAGTTGGCCAATATGATACCATATAGCATAGCCAACTGGAATTCCAATTCTTTATTTGAGACAAAATGCCCATTGGAACACTCAGAAGTAATCCATCTTTATCTCAAGAAGAAGAGCACCTTTACCACTCACAAACTACTTACAGAGTATGCGGCTATTAGGTATGCTGCATTTGCCCGCTTTCTGCTGTCAAACGATGTGTAATGTACAATCTTCTTCTTAGCAAGTGAGAACGACTATTAAAGACACACATTACACAATAATTAATATCAAAGCTTGCATTTCTAAACAAAGAATTACTTGAGTTAACTACATACAAATAATCTAATTGCATGTTAATTTATAACTTCTGCTATTGTGTCGTCACAGACAGAAGCAATATTACCCACAGAAAGTCGCACAAATTCTGCCAAGGAGGAATAAATAGTGAAAAACCAAACCCTTCAAAGGAGAGTATTATCAATTTTAACTAACTTGGAATGGAGTTAAAACAGATGATCTTGCACCAGAGGGTATTCAACACCAACATCAATATTTTCATCAAAACATGTCTCACATGGCATTTAGTCACCTAGATCCAACATTCATCCAGCTTAGCTGCACTCATATTTTGTTAATCCACACGACTTTCCTGCACTAACCCAAAAACAAGATCCTCAAAGGTTCAAGGTGATAGGTTCATAACATGGGCAAGACTGAGCACATCCTAGCAAATTCAATTCCACCAAAACCTATTCAATATATTCGTGCCCAAATGTGAAAAAAATGTATTCAACAGTACAACCACAATTTGTAGTCTTTTATATAGCAACTTGTACGATTCTGAACATAATTCACACAAAGGAAATCTGCTTGGAGGAATGGGTGATGGTAGATAATTGAGTTAAAGCTTAAGTCTGATTGAACGCGAGCCCAGCTTCGACCACCTTCGAGCTTAGTTTTGATGATTTCATTAAATATCACGTTTTCCACACAACCTTTCTCGAAATTCAACAGCAGTGGTATACTTTCTACCATCAAAAAGTAAGAGTGTAAGTAGGCTTAAAGGAAATAATGATAGCAATTAAGGATATAACTTATTAACGAAAATGGCGGCTCATGAAGCGTCAAGAAAGACCATTTAATGTCGTCGAAGTAGCAATTTTTAATTGAAATTAATTGATCATCAAAAATTTCTTCAGGCAAAATTATTTATAAGAACCCTTTGATATCTAGGAATACCAAACAATAATTTTTAGGATGTGACTTTGTTACAATTCTCCCCAGCTGATGTGGGCATGTCCTTAACTAAGAAGGCCCAAGCGGCAAAATTCCAAACCACATTTCCACTTTCTTCCCTGGAAGCCTTGTTTTACAGAACCACAATATCTAGGCTAAATTGTGGCGTAGAGACAACCTATTTATGAACACTTTGAGTCTCTTAAACGATTCTCACTAACAATTAACGCAACCAAAGAAGAAAATGCATGTTTTCTCGTTCAATATTGAGAAGATTAACTTAAGCTCAAGTCTTACACACAAACAGTTGACAGTAAAACACGCGCGCCGTAACGATGGAAAGCACATTTTTCTGTGTTTTGATCAAATAAATTGATATTCAAATCGCCGGTTATGAATGTTTATATCCCTTACACTAACGAAAATACAAACCCTGGATTAAATTTAAAAGGACAGGACACAATAATCGTGATAAGAGAAACTAAAAGCATGCAAATTTCAACGAGGAAGAGGTAAAATTCGCTCGCGCTAGCATTTTAGAAGACGCTGCAAATAATACACCAAGATGTCCGAGGAATCTTTATGCCGTATCAGAAACGATCTCATGCGCTATCTACATACTTTTTATCCGCAAGAATAAGTTAAACAAAACCGGAAACCTACCTTAAGTTTCTTGTTTAGCTTACAACAGTAGCGGTACAGCATTGCAAGGTTCAAGGGCCCGAAATCGGCGTTGAAGCTAGAGTAGAACCAGCACAAATTGACTAATTAGAACGTGATAACACGGCAAATAGCCAGCTAAATTGGAAAGGACTTACTTCTCGTATATGAGCTCATCATCCACGCAAAAATAATGCGCAGAAACTGTGCTGCGAGGTTTGTTACGGAGCGTCGCGAAATACAACCGATCTGTAAAAGAGGAACGAGGACATGATGTGAAGGTAAACACTCGAAAGGTGGAAGCAAAACAAATTGGCAACGCATAAAATCTACCAAAATATACCTTCTATGAATTTGCATGCGTTTGTCAAGTCAGGTTCGTCGGCCATGACACGTAAAACAAGTAAAAAGGAACAGAAATCTTCACCGTAAAACTAAAAACCTCCCAAACTCTTCTAGTACTTCGCTTCGACGAAGACTGCATTACAGATTTCCTCCAATCACGGCACAGGACAATGCGTTGCTATGGAGATGACCTGTCCATTGCACAATAGGAATACATCAAGGGGCAAAAAATGGTAAACAGAGCGAAGAAGAACTTTATGATCAAAAACAGTTATAAAACAGATTAAAAGAATATCGGCATAATAACCAGCAAAATTTTTTGTATCAATTTAACTGGAACTTCCATAGATCTTCATGGGATATTATTCGAGATAAACTTAACCTAAAGGAGCTACGTTTAGCACTACCATAAACCCAAGCACTTTTACACTGAGTTAAAATATAATATTACAATACTCTCACATCGGTCAAACTGGAGTCATATTTCAGGAATAAACAAATAAAAAGCACCATGTAATAAGCCCGGAAAAATAACTTGAATGAGGAAACCCACGCAAAAGAATCTCGCATCTCGTGACAGGAAGTGAAACATTTTAAGTGGTTTGCAGACAAAATAGCTCTTGGGCGAAAATTGAAGGCATGCAGTCATCAGTTAATAAAAGGCAGGAGAAAATTGCTAACAGTATAATAATATCAAGTATACATCACCAAGACTTATATTCGATTTAACTAAGGGTGAACAAAATATGACAATATTTATAATGGAGAGAGAATTATTGGAACGGTAATAAATAGTGCTCCTTTTTTCCGTTTTTTTTTTTTCGTTCCTCACGAATCTCAACAGATGTTTATCATCTGATGTATAGAATTGACTTCTTTTATAATCGGGTCCTAACTTTCCTTATGATAATCAGTACTTCGGCTTCCGATCAGAATTACTGACATTTAAGTTATTCTACAGCTGAACAGTTTTCAAAAAGCTCCTTGTCCCAATACTCTTTTGCGATCGTTAAAGTTACTTATATAGTGTTTCCATCCCTATATCACGTAAACTCACAAAGTTGACTAATTTTAAAAACAATTTCAGTGTATTTCTGCTCTTGTATTTCGTGGTAGGAGCACCTGCCAACTGCGGTTATGGTCACATGAATACCGCCTCCTCATTACCACTTATGGGGTGAGGGGGGGGGGGGGTAGATCTGAAACGTGGTTCAAAGTCGCTGGAATTAACTGGGAAAATTGAAACAGCTCACCATAGTGCATGATGTTTTGCAATAGGAAAGGATAACGAGACAGGAATTATTGTGCATGGAAGGAGCAGAAACGTATAGTCAAGGGACATGTAAGAAGTCATTTCCACTCAGACTCGTGACCTCTTCCCTCCCCTCTGCCCCGCCCTCCTCCACGATTGGGTAAAACGTTGTAGAGGTGGCAAAGATCACCTAAGGAATGACCGCTTACATCCCCACAGATACCTTTCGTTCCCAATCAACCCCGAATCTTTAGGAGAAGTGAAAGTTTCGTAGTCATGTATTGGTTACGTTGCTTCCTTTGCTAGAGCTTTTGGGAGCTGAAAATTCCCAGTCTTACTTTATATGATTTTGAACAGGACATCAGCCCGTCCCCACGGGGGGTGGGTGGGGGGCGCACTTAGGGGAAGTTTGGGTGGGATGTGCCGCCGAGGCCTTTTTTCAGACCCTTAGTTCCTGTTTAAATAAATAAATCACTTTATCATTCGATACTTTTTCCTTTCCTTTTCATTGGCCCAGAGCCTACCGCGTGACGTACAAATAACTGCCTACAAATAATGGTCTGTTCGTGCGCAGTACCGTCCAACTGTGAATCTGCTGCGAATAATATTCTGCTCATGCGTAGTTGTGCCCCACGTGTCCAAGCTCTTCAAATTCGGTGAAAAATGACAGATCGTTTCACGCTTCCCGAAAATAATTATGAAAAACAAGCTCGGTGATCGAAATATAAAACTATTATTCAACTCGGTTTTGGCAAAATATCGTGATTTGCCAGTCTCTCGCAGATTGAACTGCTCGCCACTGACAAATCACGATATTTTGCTCAATCTCGTCCAATAATTGTTTAATATTTGAGGGTCAATTGGGTGCTAATTGGGAAAACTATCCACGTCCGTTCATTTCGATACCCTGTTTAAAACAAGAGACCTTGGGTGCTTACCATGCATTTCTCAGAAAAATCCGGATGGAATAACCTTCAATAATGGTAAGCGATTTTCCGAATTTACCGACCAACCGGATGAGATTGGTGCTTTTACTGCAAGGCGTTCCGTCATGCGCACTCACTCGTTCTGGCGCAAAAGGACCTGGAAACGGAACGATTCGCTCAAATGGTCAATCTCGTACCCAGAGTCCTCAGGCTCTTTGGCCAGCGGTTAGTCGCCAGGAGAGACTCTGAGATAATGGAAAAAAATCAAATTTTGTGATTGGCTGGCCCGTAATGGCTTTCATTGTTTTACCCCAGAAAAACATGACTGATCAAAATTTTATACTCTGCTTAAGATCCAAGACCCCTAAAGCTATACCCTGTTTGGCGGCACATACCGCCGTTTGGGCCAAATAAGAGATTGCCCTGATGGGAAAGAGCGATCGAAACCAAACACAGCGAGGCCTGGGTATGATCATAAAGCAACTGTCAAATATTCCGGGATAATATCCTCCTCGTGCTGCCACAAAGCAACCATTGAAATCAGTTCTCTGTCATCTCTATGTAACTGGTGCCTATTTACTGTGCAAAACAAGTAATTAAAAGATTACCAATCAATCAACCTTGTTCAGGAAACTAGGCAAGATGACTTACCGTAAGGCTCTGAATGGCCTATATCAACATTATTCTTTATCCTCTCTTGCATTTATATAACACAACCGTCTACTTCACATGCACAGGTATGGAATGCCTTATTCCGAAGATCGGTAACTTGGGCCGAGCGGGATATAGACTCCTGACAGTCCCTTTTGGGAAAGTCGAAAAGCGAAATAATCCCCCAGCGCGGTGGGGAACAGTACAATGAGACTGGAACTAAGACTGAAGCGTTCCTGTTCCTGTCGCTCTTAATTAATGAAAAATTTTGTTCATTTAATAACTGGTACTGTTAGTACGTGTTTGTATTTCTGTTTTTTTTTTTCCGTTTTCTTTTCTTTTCTTTTCTTATTCTTCCTTCAACCCATTTAAAGCTTAATAATTTTTGTAACTACTGAGCTCGTTTAGTTTTTACTATTCTGAGTAGTTTTCCTGCTTATTTAAGTTTATCTTTCTTTTGCCGCAATCTTCCTCTATATCTAGCAAAATAAAATAGTTGTTGTTGTTGTTGTTAGAAAAAAGCTAAAAGACACTGGTGAGAGGATCTCTCCCCCCAGTCTCCCCTCAGCGCATTCACTTCATGTTGCCAGGTTTCACCAGTCTCTCCGCGCTATTGGCATGAGCTCCCCACTATCCAGCAAGGGACTGCTAGCAGCCAAAGCGGGACAGTCTGGTGGTGTCTGAAAGATGAAAGGTGAAAATGCCCCACCCTCCGTTACTTTTACTAAAAAGAGCCCCCATCCCTCCCCCTTCGGTAGTAAAGGTAAGACGGCTTCATGCCAAAGAGTACGAGCACTGAAGAAAAATCAATTCATTCAGAGCACAAGGTCGCAGTTGATAGAAGGATAGCGCTTATAGTATAATTATTTGGTGTTCAAACAAGAGCATCAAAATTTGAATTTTTTTTTATACTGCAGTAGAAACGTAAGCAGTCGATGAAAAGGTTAACAATTATTTTTATTTTTATTTTTGCCAAGAAAAGGAAAAACACACACGAAAGATTGTCATTGTTCCCAACTATCTAATCAGCTGGAATAATTGAATAGGAAATGAAACGAAATTGTCACGGAAACCTGGTAACCCCAACACCACGCCCTCGGCGGTCTACTTCCTTTGTCACCCCACCATCTGGCTTCTTGACAGACTGAAACATTACTGAAAGAAATGAGAAACCTTTGTATGTAAAGTAATTTGGACTGGTAGTTGCCGGCATTCGTTGGAAGTCCTCTCTATAACCGAGGTCACTGTCTCCTCCATGAAAGTTCCTTCGCCGCCGCTATTCCCAGCTTTATCATTTACGTTCCCAACGCCCTCCGCGTTTTGCGTTCCATTCTCTTCAGAAGAGCCTGTCAAAATATCCTTCACCTTTCGAAAGGAGCTTCGAATTTTCACAGCCAATAGCTCAACACCTCTGCTTTCTTCCGCATTCAGCCTACTCACTCTTTCTCTGACATTATAAGACTTCTTAGTTCCGAAACCAAAGAATCTCTTTGAACTTTCTCTAATTGGTGGAAAACAAAGAATTGAGACAATTGGGTTTACAGCAGCGCTGGCGTTAGCGATGATCACAATCGATCGACCAATCAGATAAGAAGTTGGAAACTCAGGGCGACCAATACCTGCGATTATGAGGTAATAGAACCCCGCTGGACTTGCGCATGCGCAAAATCCCGCAGTGATGTAAAACGACGCGAGTGTTACTCTCCTGATCCCTCTATCTGATTCTGCCTGCGCTTGGTCGTCTTTGGGACTGTTATGGTTGTATTTTTTCCCTATTCGAACCACACGATACATTGTAAAAGCCGATAGAACAACTATTGCAATGGCAGGTATCAAAAATGTGACTCCTAAATATGCGCGCGCAATTTGGCCCTTCGCGCCTGGTTCTGCCACGCACACACGCACGAAATAACGATCATTATCAAACATGTATTCCACTCTTGAGTGATATAAAAACAGAGAGGGGATATTAATGACAAATGCCGCCGACCACGCTCCATAAAGCATGTACACGACTGTTCTAACGCTTAGTTGGCGAAAGGGGAAATTTATCGACCAGAATCGCTCAAAGTTTGTCACCACCAATATGTAGAAGCTTGTACTGAGAGCGACAAAACGAACGTACTTTGACGCGGCGCAATATTGGTGTGATCGCCGGAACTCCAAGCGATAAATTTCCAATGCGTCGAATGGGATGGCTACGAAACACGTCAGTAGATCGGAATAAACCAAGTGGCGTAGAAAGTAATAGGTACGGAGTTGCGAACGGTTCATGTTTTGGAAAGGCGCGTTGGCGTTCAACTTTCGCAGATGCTTCTCACGCTTCCATATGATGATCAGAAGGAGAATGTTAAGAACCAAAGCGACTGGCTCAATTATGAAGTACGGCACTGCAAGGCCGACATTTTGGGAGGCCAACAAGATGTCGATCAGTTCTTCTCTGTTAGCTTTGCTTTGATTTCCACGGAATGGTGGAGTTGTAGTAGCAGAAACATTCCATTCACTTGACATCTGTTTGAGGAAAGAAAACAGAAACGATCAATGAGCAGTACAATATTTAACAATTATTCACCGAAGTGGAGGTAAATATCTACCACTTTTACCGACACTGAGGTGAATAATTGTTTTAGTATATACCACACGAGCTGAATAATTAGCGGACCAAAACATTACTTTATATGTGACAATATACCGACAAGCGGTCGGAAATTTTAAAATGTCGTGCGCCAGCTGCTCGGAGGTGAATTAGTACTTGCTAATCACCTCCGAGTTAACCAATCAGAGCGCGCGAAAAAGCACGATTCACTTGTGTGATATATACTAAAAGGAGGAAATCATAGGAGCTGACACAAGAGGTCATAGAGCGCAATACTAGTTTTCGACCAGGTACGACACTGAAGTACTTTTAAGAACTTTTAACCGTCATACATTTACATACGCAGATCCTCCTTTTCTTGAAATGTTATGGGCAATTCAATTTTCTACCTAAATTCATAAACGCTATTTCAAATAGCAGATACCTTTTACTAGGTAATCTCTTTAGCGCAAACACTTTTCAGACTTTTAACGCAAATTGATGGCCAACATCTTCGCCAGCATAATATACGTTGCCATTGTACACTGCAAATAGTCCGTGTCATCTTGTTGGTTGTTTTCTAATTATATCAGAATCTTAGTATATTACCATTTATACCATGCCATAGAAAATACAGCCAATCAGCGTGCAGGAAAGCTGTAGTATTCCACCGAACCTTCCCATCGTGCACTGCAATGATTGTATGGGGCTATGTACTTTCTATGGCATGGTATAAAATAATTATGCAACGTTTTCTGGTAAAATACCATGGAATATCCCACTTCAGTGTAGGTATGTCACTTGTATTTTCTTTGAATACACAGCCTGAAGGCTCCTGCAGTGTATACCAAAACAATACGAATGACTTCATGGGATATTACGTGGCATATTACGAGAAAGCGTTGCATAACTTATGTATCGTTATTCGAAAACCGGTTGCGGAAATAAATGTTAACCACTGAACCGAGTGTATTCGGAATTCCTGAAGGGACATCTGAAAGTCGATCTCAGTTCCAATTCTCCAAACTGCCAGTTCGGTCGAGTTTCCAGTTCTTCTAACATTTTTCTTGTCGAATACTCAGAAGTGGTTGTGAGGTCAAAATCTTCGTATACTTGTTGCTGAATTTTCCGCCTTTCCTTCAAACCTCTCCGAAATCGAGTTGTGTGCTATCGAGCTTCAAAAAGGCTGAAATATAATCGAATAAGAATAGGACGTATGCACGTTACGTCATCACCGCCATGTTGGCGTACTGTGAACAAAAGATTTCTCATTAGCTTCTTTTGTTATTGTCCACCAACATGGCCGCCAACCCATTGTCATTCGAATTTCTGGAGACTGGTTGCATACCCTCTATAGTGGTGGCCGACTAGTTTCCATGTAGTTAAAAAATACTGCAAAATTTCTGTTGGTCTTGGTGCAAGAGAAATTCTTAAAAATTCTGGCTGGTGATATACTTAAAGGATTCCTTCACTGAAATGATCTTGCGAACAACAATGGATATTACACCTGCTGGTTCATAGGGCGCGAGAACTACGTCATTAAGTAATTAAACGAACGAATAAAAAATTATAATTGGCTGTTAGAGATTTCGATAATTAACTATAATTATTGCGTTGATCAACCTTTGACGTTACTAATTATCATCGAAGAAAGAAGAAGAGAAGCGAAATTTCACAATGGCGATTTTACAAGCACTAAATTTCTTTAAGGCCACTGTCACAATTGTACAGTTTTGCTCGATTTGTGAGTTAGTGCTTTTTCCGTTACAAGAATGGCTCGTGTAACACGAAGAGGTAGATTTCTTGACCGAAAAAAAAAAGAAAAAAAGAAGCTAGTGCTATATGGTGATTTTTCCATGACACAATGACAAGATTGAAAAAAGTTAACCCCGATTTTCAAGTTGCAATGCATTTCTTCTTAGTCATCCGTGGCCATGAACCGCAGATAGTTTCAATGCACATACTAAGTACTTCGGCGAAAGAAAACTGGAAGAGAAAAAAATGAAATCTTTAATGGGCCCATTTTTGCAAATACATGTTTGGATTTATCTGACTTTATCGAATTACACGACAGGATGAATTCGATACAGCAACTATGGTCATTGCTCTGGTACTCCTGTTTCTGGTATACCTTTGATCGAATAGTAAATTACGGGCTAAACCCCCTCACCAAAGAAAACTAAATCGAAGAAATTATAGGCGGCATAATTTGCAGTGATTTTGCTTTCGTGCACAAATAAACCTTGAAAAATCCCGGCAGTATTCGATTTGTAGTTATTGCTGACACAATAACATAGTTCATAACCAGCAACTGAAATTTTGTTCAACATTGTAGCTCCTTTTTGTTGAGACGAAAGAAAACGATGAAAAATTTGCATCAATCCGCGATCAGTACCTCACTCGCTTATCACAAGCTCCGAGCCACAACGGTTTCTTAATGTATATTCCCATTTCTCCCGTTAAAAAACCTAATTTATTGGCCATTTGACGGACGTGTTTCAGTGTACTGAGTTAAGTCTTTTCTTTTTTGCTGAATACGTGCATTCCCTCACAAAGAAACGACACATTGAGTCATAACGAAAATTGGATTGTGGATTGCTCTATTTCTGCTTCGTTCATGCGACAAACCATTTCAGGCGCAAATTGGACACTTAACCTTCCGTAAAATAACTTCTCTTATGAGGAGCGTCCATCCCTACATTTAACTTTCCAAGAATAAACTTCTCAAGTCGTTGGGCGTCATTTAACCGAAAATTCGAATCTAAGTAATTCTTGAGATAAAAAAAATCTTATGTTTGAACGTCCAGCTTTTGTGTCGAAGAAGGGCCAACGATTTCGATGAATTATTTAGCAAGTAATTGACCGACTTACTAGAATTATCTAAAAATATATTGCTCAGAGATCATGCAATTTGTCGCAGTAGCGCAAGAAAAGGCAGTTCGCCGCAATCACATGCTTTCATTTCCAAGGTCAATAACAAAGAAATTCCTCTTTTTAGAGATTACATGGATAATAACATAGCGAATATAACTTACCATCAACTGGCTACGCCTGAGGATAGAGTAATAAATTTGATAACGCGCTTGCAAACTAGATCGCGAGCCGAACGAAATGAACATTCAAAGTAAAATGACTGTGGGAAAATACGGTAAAATTATGATTTTGATTGGTGGATGGGTCAACTCCCTTTTACTTCCTCCTAGTAACCTGCATAGTAAGTCATGACAAACAAATGATCAGCCAATGGGTAAAAGAGAACTTTATGACGTCAAACAGCTTTTACTGCTAAATCAAAAGGTATGTTCTCAGGCGGTTGAAGAATGAGTTGCGATAACCTCGACCACAGGGCCTGTCTTAATGCAAGGGATGGGAATAGAAGGGCCCTGGGATGTCTGTTATGTACCGTAAGAGCTCTATTAAGCCCCCCGTCTCTATTACCCCCCTCTATAATAAGCTCCCCCCCCCCCCTTTTGGGACACGAAATTTTGTAATTATTCCCTCATATCCCCTCTTACGAAATACACTTTATGAGGCCCTGTTGGTTTGTTTTTAAACAAATATACAATAAAACACACAATACTGTTTTCTGCTCGGTATTAAATAATAAAGTTTTACTGCAGTTGTTTGAGATTTGTACAGAAACTATTTAATACGAAAACGGCGTGTTCAAAGATTTGGAATGAGCCCCCCCCCCCTCCCCTTCTCTATTAAGCCCCCGTTAATAAGGCCTGAAATTAAATAAGCCCCCCCCCCCTCCCCCACCAAGGGGCTTAATATAGCTTTTACGGTAACTCATAGCTAATCTCTGCCGTCACATTTTAAAACGTTCCTTATTCGTTGGGGTCGGCGTCTGTAACTTTTGCTGCCGGGGTTCAAACCCCGTTGAAGTCCTCAATTTTTTTCAGGTTTCTTTCCGCAATTGCAAACATTGCGTTCACAACTACGAGGATCATTTCTTCATTTCATTTAGTTGCCTGACCTTCGTCTGGTTTAGAAATGAGAGAATACAGGGAAAATCAGTTCACAAAATTCGTCCATTTCGAGGTATAGCGCGGCAATTCCTTACTAATATGTTGGCTTTTGCGCCCAAAACTTACTGCTCGTTACTTTCCCTTCGGAATCATGTGGGTTTCATATCATCTGCTTTAGAAATAATATCCACAAGATAGCAAAGTGCCCAGTCACCTAAGCGCGCGATGGAAAGTGAAGTAACCCGCTAGGTCCCAAGCCTCCGAAAAGCTCGGTCCACTTGATAAACAAGTTTAGGCTTGGAACCGATACGAAATCGGTCTCAGTTGGGGTGGGGGGTATGGAAGGTGGCAAACCACCTTTCTAAGGTTGTGTCATACTTCATGATGGGATGCAACGAAGAACAAATTATAAAACACAAAACAGGACATAGTGACGCTAGTTTATTTCCAAAATGCATCGGTAGTTAAAAGACATCTGTATGTTGCGCTAAAAATGATGAAAGAAAAACATTAGGCTCAGCGTTTTTTCAGGAATTAGTACTGTTTATGCGCACAGCAAACGTATGGTACACTGCTTACTTCAAACAGATACGCAAAGGGGCTTGGGGTTTAAAAGTTTTTTTTTCAGGAGTCCGATCACTGAGAAAAAACAATACTACCAATTTCGAGCTACCGTGAAAGGCAAACTATTTTCCGCGTTGTTACATGCTTAAATCATTCAAGTTTGTCTAGACAAACCGTCACGTTTTTTAGCGTAAACATGTCAAATTTTGACAGCTCCGCCTAAATGAGGCGGAGCTGTCAAAATTTGACAAAAGTTTGCCTTTCACGGTAGCTCGAAAATGGTAGTATTATTAAAATATGGTCTGTACAGAGTGCTCACTCACGTGACCAGCAGCCATCTTGGTTTACTGAAACAAAGACACAATTTGCATAAAAATAGAGTTCAATTCCCAAAAGAATCTTTTTCTCATCCGACATAGCCATCGTTTCTTTGTTTCTTTTTCCTCCAACATGGCTACCGTGACGTCAAGTGAACACACTCTATACCGGGATGTACCGCGCGAGTGTGTGGTTGGTTTTCGATCTAAATTCATGCGTAATGCACATATCATCGGCTTTCCGTGGGGTCGACCCCCGGACTAACCAGGGGGATTGTAAAATCAGTGAAACAAACTTCAGGAATTTCCCCTGGGGGTCGGGGAATCTTGCCATACAAAGTCCCCTGGGTGAGATGTCTCTCAGCAGAAAATGCCCCTGGCGTCCTTTACAAACTCGTGAATTCCACCACCCCTTAATCTTTGATTGTAAAACAATGTCGAGATTTTCCCTACCCTCGGGCAAAGAATCCTACCCATCTCCTTGTATTCCCCCACATATATCCCTGGTTGGCCCGGGGATCGACCCCATGGGGAAGCCGATGATATGTGCATAAAATACAGCTGTTTCACATAGTCAAGAAAAAAACCCTTTCACAGGGAGCATAGCTGCCCTTGTCTTACCAGAAAACGGACCGGGAAATACTATTCTTCAAATTAACCTTCAACTATTGAGCGGTTTTCAACTGAGCATCGTTTGCTATGGTTTTGCATTGCTTCGCTCTGTGATTGGTCAGCAAAACTCACGCCACTTTCTCAACCAATGAGAACAAAACCAAAAGCAATCGGGACTTGCACGTGTGCATTTTCCCGCGCTTTGCGTCGGTTACGTGTAATTACTTCGAATTCTGATTGGCTCATTGCGCCATGTGCTTCTGCTTTGGTTGTGGTTTCACGACTCTCAATTGAAAACTGTTCTAATTCTGGTTTCAATGTATTTGAAAGTGTATCCAAGTCTCGGGTAAGGTGACGGAAGAGCGAAATATTTATTGGTCGAAAATAGGGTCACGGTTTGTCAGCTTGAGCGGAATTACCATTCCCAACGTAGATTGAAACATTCCCGCCCGCCCACCCCCGGTGACATCATCGTCACATAGCACCATCACATAATAGGGAGTTTAAGCAACAACTACGGCAACGGCAACGAGAACGTCACAAAACAATAGATTTAGGCTACGTCTACACTATACCGGATAGCTCTTGTGCCGGCACGAAAACCATATCGGAAAGGGCTTTTGTTCACATTCAAAACGATGATTTCGGCGCGGTTTTTGCGTCGGAGCGATGCTGGGCCGCTGCGGTCTTGAAAGTGAATCGTCACATATCGGATAGGTTTTCGTGACACTTTCTGGAGTAGTGTGAACAAAGAATCGAACCGAAACGGAAATCAACAACGAGGAGCAAGGATTGGATTCAAGTGGAAAGATGGCGGCGTTTTTGGGCCACTGCCGTTCACACTAGGTCGGAGTATTTTTCACAACGGCATAAAATGCTATCCGGCATAGTGTAGACATTGCCTTAATTAGCAAGGACAATGACTTTGCACGTGCGTTAAGAAATTTGGAACATTTCGTCACCGTACTCTTCAAACAACAACGTGAAATGACAAAATTCAAGTTTTGTGGAGGACGTGAACACACGATGGCGAAACTTCCATTCCCTTTGTTTTCTTTAACGTCGATTATATCAATTTAGTTCCTGGATGGTTTGTTCATATTTTTTGCAAGTTAAAGGCACTGGAATAACCATAAATTAGCTACAATCCTGTGATAAACATTTTTCAATGAGGTTTGCGTTGCCGTAGTCTTTGCTTAAACTACCTAATGACACCCCAGCAGCAGACGGAAAAAGTAAGAATCCAGTCCGGAAACTTACACTAAGGGCGCTTTAGTTGGGACTGTTCCCGAAAAGGAATGTTCGGAATGAGCGCCAAGGCCATGACGTGGCACCGGAAGTCAGGTTCATGTGCTCGGTCCAGGTCATTTCCACCAAAAGTATGGAATTTTTTTGCCAAACCTCATTCCACAAGTGTTCTCTCATTCTTAATCGGAATTGAAATCAGCAGAATAGTCCCAAACAATGCGCCCTAAGCGACTAGCTATCTACGTGCTGGTCGTACCAACATTCTTCCAAAGATAGAACAGAAACTCCACGATCTTAATATGGAGCTTGAGGTCAAGCAAGTCTTTGCCCTCAGTAATGTTCGCTGGGGGACACAAAAGCACGGGCCCAAAACACACAGACAGATTGTGCGCGTCCATTTTGTTCGTGTCCTTCTCCGCGATCACGCGCATGAAATGATTCAGCAAGTACACTAGCGTTTCCCTGTTGATTTGCGGCAGCTGAACGAGCATCTTGGAAAGAAGGCGCTTTTGCGAAGCCACATCTTGATCCTGGACTTGGTCTTTAGCAGCCTTGATCAGAATTTTCGAGAACGACTCAGTTATCAACGGCTCGGGAAGTTCTCGGAGATAGTCCTTGAGAATTCCGGCTATGATGTTAATATCCGGGTAATTTTCTTCCGACAAATCGACAGCCGAGCTGTCTTCGTCAAATTGCGCATGTAGCTGCTTCTTCCGTCGGGCGTTACCAGAAATCCGATACAAACCCTGAGAGCTAAGACCTCTCTTCTCTATCTCCTCCACACACTTGCGCAAGACAAGCGGAACGCCAGCATTCTCGTTTCGCGAAGTCACGTTAAGTTGGAAGCCGAAGACGCCCGACTTACGATCGGAAGGAGCTCGTTTTAGTAACGTCCTCATCTCGACAAATTCCATTTCGAGGTGGAGCGCTCCTTGCGGTTGCATACGAAACACAACCTTGTGTTCCTTTCCGCATCGTACAAAGGGCGACAGGTTGAACGACACTTTCGCCACAGGTTTGTCAAATTCGTGGTTTGAAGTGTTGCACGAGAGACAGAATTCGCGACCATGTTGGATTTCAACCTCAAACATCTCGTCCCAAGATAAAGTTTTCGACGCTCTTTTGGAGCTTGTGATAGCTTTTCTTTCGAAGTCCACTTCCACAGCGCAGTAAACCTTCTTTTTCTTTTCCAAGAGCTTCTTATCTGCAAACTGCAGGTTTGTGGCTTTGATGATGTGCAGGGACACCATCCCCGATACGGCATGAGAGGACAACATATTTTGGCCACTATAATCATCTGGGAATATCATGAAACCAGGTTCAGCCTCGCTGCGAAGACGACTGATGTCAGTCATGTCCTGGGACGCAAGCTGATTGGTTAAGCTCTTGCCACTTATCGACGTGAGGCTAGCACGCCTTTCAGTGAGTTTCGGAGAGAGTTTGTAGCTCTCGTGGCCGTTTGCGGAGGGAGCAGCGGCAGCTAGCTTGCTGAGGACTTTCGATGGCTCTTCGGACAGAGATGTTAGCAAATTCGGTTGCGAAAAACGAGTGGCAAGTCGTCTATGATCGCTTGGCGGCAGTAAGCTACTAGACGCATACGAAGGCAAAGGCACTGAATGTCTCTGTTTCAAACTGTCCTGTTGTGCGCGTTCTCTATTATCATGAGTAAGCCCTTTAGTCGTTGACGGAATTTTCTTAGACTCATTTCTTTCTGTAGCATCCTTACTCTTTTCTATTGCGTCGCTCGCATCAGAGTGATTCTTAAATGCAAGGGCATTGAGAAGCTGGCTCAATGAGATCCCGGAATCCCGCCGCGAAGGTGACTTTTCATCCATAGATTCACTATCCGACAGTCCACTCCAGCTGTGTCGGTTTGATTTTCCACTCGCTTGGTTCTCAGAACTTGGTTTTGTACCGCTCGATACCTCTTTATGTGGGGCAACAGGAGATGGTGGAGGTGTTGGCAGCATTCTACGGCTCCTAGGCTCTGGTGGTAAAGTAAGAAGAGGTTTACAGGTTGCCGTGGGCAAATTGCTTTCACTGCAGCTTTCACTTAAAGAGTGCTCGCTTCCAGAACGACTTGACCGACCACCGTCAGAAGGTACCGACGGCAGTCTTCGCCGCATCTTCGGGCTGCATGAGGGAGATCCCGAAGGGTTTCGTGCACCGGGGGAAATGACCTTCAAAGAATCGTCTTCAGGCATACTATTCGTTTTAAGGTTAGTTTCACTAGCAGGTGTAACTAAGACAAAATCGTCAGGATCGTCAAAGATCAGATTTACAGTAGTAACAGGTGTTAAAGTGCTGGATTTTCGAGACGTGCTTGGCGGAGTCCGCTTAGACAATATTATGCTTTCAGCTGACGGCTTTCTCACAGGACTGCCAGGTTTGTTTGTTTCGCGCGGTTTTAATGGTGAGATTGTCAAGCTAAGTGCGTCTTGAGTCCGCGGAGCCTGTGTATTACTCAGTGGAAAACTTCCGACGGGCTCTAGCCTTCGTTTCGCACTTTTTGATCGACTATTCTGCTCTCTAATTGTCTTAATGAGTTCTTCGATGGTTGTTGATCCCTGTGATTGTATGGTTGACTTAGAAAGGTCCTGAACCTCATTTGCATTATTATTGTCCAGTTTGAAATTTTCCGTTTCTGTTTGCAGAGAGGTTTTGTCTCGGTTGCTTGACTCTTTGTAATCGTTCGCGCGGGATTCCTTGCTTTTAAACTTGAACCCTTTCGCTGCCCTCTTCTCTGCCCTTTTATTGTTAACTGTGAGAGATGTAGACGCCTCTCCGACGAAGGAAGATCGCTTAATTGAGAAGGCACTCGTCCGTATCCTTAAGATTAATTTGCGAGGAATTTGAATAAGCCGCACAACATCGTCCAAAGAGAAGCCTTCAACATCGACGTAATTCACAGAAACAATCTCATCACCCACGTGAAGCAAAGCGTTCGAGTCCACGAAGCTCCCTTTTGTAACACGTGAAACAAAGATCCCTTGCTTGCTAAATAACCCGTCTCCTTGACGAATAAAGAAACCGAGCGGTGATGAAGAGCTCTTCACAATCGGCACATTACGAATAATAAATCGTTCTGTTTCGTCCAAATGGCCGCCTTCGCTCATTCCACCTGCGTGACTTGGTCCCGATAAATCCGCTTTCAGTCCTTTGTCCTGTTCACCTTGCGGAATATCACTTGTCATGTCTTGCCCAGTGGCCAGCACGTCTGCAGTGTCTACTTCTTGAATTCTAGCGATTACCTCGGCAGTTACGCTTCTCCAAGGTACAATTTGTTGTTTTATATTATGCATTTCACACGCGCTGTGAATTTTCGCCGCTGAACAGTTCTCGTCGCGAAAACTGAACTCGATTTCGTTTAAATCGCTCGACAATGTTGACATACTGAAAGCTGTACGTAAACTGCTTTTCTTCCGAGCTGTCCCTTACATCAGCAATATTATAAAGCGATATATCAACTTCACCCCGAGGTCATGTTTGCATAATTGGATCATCCACAAAATGGAAAATTTTACCGTCGCTGTCGAGAACTCGTCATTGTGTCGTAATAACTGACGGTTGGTGTGTCATCAACGTGTTGGCGTTATTGTACTCTCAAGAACTTCCAATATCGCTCTGTGGGAAGGTAATATACACTTTAAAAAAAGCCCAAAGGGATTAGACTTCACACTTTTTCTGTTTACCTAACCACTGACAAAGTCCAAGGATTGAGTTTATAATAAAAGCGCACAACGACCAAGAATTTGCATTCTGTCGCGAAGGCTTTCACTGTCCACGAGCCAGTTTTAGAAGAGCAATGACCCACAACGTTGGTTTTTTTTTAGTTTTCATTCTCCGCTAATTGTTCATTTGTGATTGTCTGCGTCTAGAACTTTACGGAAAGAACAAGTTACAAAATAATCCACTAAAAATAGATTGGATTATTGCTTTCCTTGCAAACAAATTAATCCAGTACTTTCAGACCAGACGTGTGTATATGCGACCAAGTCAAAATAATACACAGACCAAGATGACACGAAAAAGCACTAAGGGCACCTTAAAATTAAATTTCTGTTTATATATGGGGTCAAAGGGAAAACAACACTGTTTATAAAATTCATACATGATTGAATTTCAGTAGCGAGACATTTTAGCGAGTCGCTGCAACAGATATACAAATAGTTTAGTACGTAAATTTGAAATAGTAAGTTATACATTCTTTTCAAGAACCAGATCGTGATTTTGGAGAATTGCTACAAAAAGCAATGAAATCGTTCTAATAACATTTTAAACTTGAGACAGTATCTGCATAAATATCAAACCTTTTGACAATCTACCGCAACTAAACCAACAAACAAATTCGTTGATTCTACGATTCGAGATATTTTATCGAAGCCAGATCAAAATTTGAGTAGCGGAAATTAAAACGAAGCACCATCTCTTAAATAGAAGGTTTCACGGTTATTGCGCCATATTAACAGTGGGGCAAACGCGACGAAAATTACAGTAAATGTATGGGAATTTGACCGAATTTGAACCGCTGTAACAGCGCTACAAAGAGGCGGATTTCCGCAGCGAATATTTCTTTCAAAAGACTTTTGTACTGACATTATTTTCATGAAGTATAAAGGACAGATTCAGGCTACAACGACCGTAAACGAATTTTTAAGATTTCATACAAACCTCTCTAATCAAAATTATGCAAATTACCGCGAATTTAGAAGCCACATGAGAAGATTTATAATTCGAATTTACGGACGTTGTACCTTCGTTAATGGCCTTATTTTTTGATGAATGAACGATATCAATAAAACCGTTAAAAGTAGTTGCAAATATTGGAAATTCGACTCTTTTTAGCGGCCTTACTGCGGTTCAAAGTCGGTCAAAATCTCATACATTTACTGTAATTTTAGCCGCGTTTGCCCCACATTTAATATGGCGCCAATAACCGTGAAACTTCTATTGAAAACGCATAATTACAATTGAAAATTGGGAATTCTGGCAAAATAACACTATAAACGGACGGACGACCTTATTTAAATCGAGAAGTTTTTAGTAAAAAGTCTACGTTAATAAACGGAAATGAAAGCAGTTCTTTCCATCAAATATCAGAAAACAGAATTTTAGGGTCAAAACATTCCGGCAAACGACTAAAAGAAACACACAGAATTTCAAATATTTTATTGCCATATTTTGACGTCGCTTCGCTAACGTTTGGGTTAGTTTAAAAGGAAAACAAAGTTGTTTGTATAAAGTACGATAATTGAATATTTGAAGCCGGTCCTTTTAGATGACTTCTGCGATAAACAAACAATTTTAATTGTTATATTGTAATACTAAAATCCGAGATATTGCTTCACAATCGAGAGGAATTGACCGTGTATTTCTTAAACTAAGGGAAAAAAGGAAGGAATTATTTTTGTACTTCTTGTATTTGCTAACAGGAAATACAAAAAATACCTTCTTCACTCACTTATTGAAGTTACAAAAATTACACGAAATAGTCCAATTCGATTTTCGTTCAACTCTTAAGATTCGAGTTTAGATTGATACATAAATATTAGTGGAACATATTAGGCTGAAATAAGACACTGATAGACGGTATGGCTGACAATCATGATAACTGCTCTAATTTTGCTTATATTTTCTTCTGTTTCGAGACGGAAAAACATTCAAATATAGTAAATGACGCGCCATGAAGTTAACGCTTGGAATTTCAACTGATTACGTAATGCGGTCAACCTTTTGAACTTATTGATGAAACTATGAAGTGTGACCATTCAAATGAAAGCTAATGGGCAGTACTGTACTGTGAGAAACTATTATGCTGAACAAGGTGGCTACGGATGAAATCCTAAAGTGTGACCTTTCAAATGAAAGCTACTGAGCACTGAATACTTTCCTTTCGGGCTGTTTATTGTGCTGTACAACTTTGCCACTGCTCTTACTTTTGAGTCTGTGGATGAAATCCGAAAGCGTGACCTTCAAATGAAAGCTACTGAGCAGTACTTTCCTGTGGTGCTGTTTATTATGCTGTACAAGGATGAGATAAAATCCTAAAGTGTGACCTTTCAAATGAAAGCTACTGAGCAGTACTTTCCTGTAGTATTGTTTATTGTGCTGTACAAGGAGGTTCTAACTTTTGAGTCTGTG
>JAEMWC010000383.1:27500-115000 GCA_016490735.1 Pachyseris speciosa
CCGGAAAAGAACTGATTCGCTTCAAATGACTATATTTCCCTTAAAGGAAAGTTATGGTGCTGGAGTATCCGATACATGTTTTCTACAAAACTGAAACGTTTCGTCGTCTATCTTCAATCATACTGTTGAGAAATTTCAATACGTTTGACCAAGGTCTTCCTCACTAAAGTCTTTCGTTGGCCTTTTTACCCATCAAATAATATTTTAATTTGTGGCACTTCATAGGGTGAGAGGAAGGGGGCGATTAAAAAATCTGACACCTAACCAAAGGTACAGAGAAGGGATCTTAAATAATCTTTGTTTGTACACAAGAAAATACCATTGATAATGTGCCCAAGAACACGCTTTAAGCCTTACAGAATTAACTGTGGCCCACTCCCTCACGGCTGCGAGGATTTCCAGCTCATCCATCATCAGTTTGTCACTTTGGAGTAGTAGTGCCAGGGCGTCCTCGGACAACTCGTGGAATCCCTTTGTTTTGAAAACACTTTCTGTGTTCTCTTCAATGAAGTCTAAACAGCGCTCTTTCAACTCCTCTTGCCCATACGTGACTGCAATCTAAAACGTTAAGAAATGCTGGCATAAAATTTCAGATAAAAGCCCTGGGCCCAGTTGTTCAAAGGCCGATTAACGCTAACCCAGGATTGGGGGTTAACCGAAGATTTCATCTTGCTCGTTGACAAGGTTTTGTAAATAAAATTTTACGATCAAAGTAAAGTTAAATTCCAGTCAAAACTGAAAGGGGTGAAAATCTTTTGGAAATGTTTTTATTGAACAGTACCTAAACTGGACTCAAAGGTCACTCTAACTCTCGTGCTTTGAACAACTGGGCCCTGAATTTTTTAGGGGCCTCTTTTGACAGGGCTTATTCACTGATGATGGCAAGGGGATTGAAAGGGGCATTTTGCGTTAAAAAGCTGCTTGGGTACAACAACAGCAATGGCTTGAATTGAACAGTGTACTAATAAAACAACCAACTCTTAAATTTATCTGGTTGTCTTTATAACAAGGACGTAGAATCTGAATTTAGCTTGGGAGAGTGGGGAGATGGAGGGCAATGGGTCAAACAAGACATGAATTTGTTGAAATGGGCCCTTTGCAGCTTGTCAGTCACGTGTTACAAAAACACCATGTTGGGCCCCAAGCAACGCACTGGGACAAGACAAACAAAGAAAATTGCCATTTTAAATGATTTTAACCTCTTTGTTTGTCTTGTCCCAGTGCGTTGCTTGGGGCCCAACATGGCGTTTTTGTACCACGTGACTGACATGCAAATGGCCCATTGTGCAAACCTGCATGGCTTCAGATGCTGTTTCAATTGCTAGAGTTTCCCCTATGTACTGCTCACAAATCTGCCACAAGAAATGAAAATCAACCATCAACAGAGTAATAATAATAATAATAATAATAATAATATATCACATTTATATTGCGCATTTTCTATGCAATATTCAAATGCGCATTACAACACTGGCCGGGGGACTTTGCCAGACTGCTTTTTACGCAGTTTACAATTAATGAAGTTGAGTTATGAGTGCCCCCGTAATATCAATATCAAGTTAAGACAGACACGAGGGGTGGTCACTGCCAGAGTTTTGTTACGTCCCTAGTGGTTCTTTAACGTCCCACAGAATCAGTGAATTATGAAGAGTTGTGAGACGGGGCCTACGGTTTATCGTCCTTATCCGAGAAGACTAGAAAGTCTAACCGTTTGTAGATGTCATTACAAAGGCAGCACTTTCTCCTCAATTATTTTAAGACCTTGAGTGTTGGTCCGGCCGGGGTTTGAACCCGCGACCTCCCGCACGGTAGTCCGGTGCTCTACCACTGAGCTAACCGGTCGGCGAGTAAAACAAGAGGCTACAATTAGCCTAGAAACTTGGACCTGCAAAACTGTACAGTATTGTATCCTTAATTTAATGCTTTAAACAAAAATAATAAAAGAGAGAATTCTGTCCTTCTTACATCGGATCCATTGCGCTTGTGTTCATGTCTATTTCTTTGCAGTGTATATCCATAGACCCCTATCAATGTATATCCCATTAAAATTGCAAAATTGCTTGTATTACAGCTCAACCATTGAGAACAATAATTAAAACATTCTTAAAAAATACTCAAAAAAAGAAGAAAAAGAGAAATGCAAAACAAAAAGGTGCTGTTAGCAGGAGTTGAACCTGGAACATCTGCATCACAAGTGGTGATGATGGCCTCTAGGCCACGGTCATTCAGCATAACTAATGAGGTAAAAATAAGTTTATTTATTCCAAAATGACTATTTCTAGTTAGTACTTATGCAGAAACGCTGGAAGTGAGCTTTGTGGATGAAACATGATGACAATGGCAAAGAATAAGAAGACAGAAAGACAATTTAAGACTCAGGCATTTCACAGCCTGAGTAATAACATCAGTTAAACAATTTGAATTGAATGAATTAAACACAGTGATCAATCAATACAAGTCAAGAAACTCTAGGTACCCTTTGAAGTTGTTCTAAATTGTACTCCATTGCACAACCCATGACATCCATCACCTGAAAAATAACACAGCATTAAATAAAGGCAAAGGTACAATAGTAAGTTAATAAGTCAAAAACGTTCATGGAGCTATTTGAGTGCAGCATATTTTAATTCTGTAGAGCTAAAAATAAAATAATAATTATTTAATAATAATAATAATAATAATAATAAAATTGTTACCTTGAGCTACAAAAAAATATATGTGGGGCTGCAATATACCACAAGTTTCTATGGTTTATAGGCTGATAAACCACGCAGGATGTTGGAAGAACACTCGAAGAATTAATTTTGTAAACCACTCGCCTGCAGCTCATACACCTTATTCCAAAATGGCGGCTGTTCGGAAAGATCTGGGGAGAGCAGCATGGAAACGAGGCATCGAGGGGCAAGTCAAAGTCAAGCATGTAAACAGCAATGGCATTCGTAGTATCTATCAGGAGAATTGAAGACATACATGTACCTGGCAGTTGGTTGGACAGATGGCATCCTAATCAGTTGAAAAATGCTTAACTAAAATTTTGGTTCAAGTGTGGTGGTGATTCTTGTAAAGGTTTACGTAATTACCAAAGCGCAATTTTGTAAGCAGTAAGTGATATAGTGATTGCCAACCTTGCTTAAGCTGCTAAGGCCAGTTAAGTATCTCATTTGCTTCGTTCTTTTACTGCGTGAATGAGTATTATTTGAATGCAAAGACCAACTCTCTTCTGGTCGACCCGGACGAAAATCTCATCTATACCCGGGACATTACGACTGAGCCGGTAAAGAGCTTTTCAGGCTGAGGTTTAGCGCTAATCATTGATTAAGATACATGCATACATACATACATATCATAAGACTCTGGGTTTAGCGCTAACCATGCTTCGAGCAACTGGGCCCACGGAAGCTGACTACAACACTACAAACATGTAGAAAAAAATATTTACCCGGGAATAACTTAAACTTTTTAAATTTTATTTGCTTGGAAGGCTAAAAAGGAGATTTAAAAATTAAGGTTTTCTCGGAAATGTAGTTCAGAAAATTGGAAATAATCGTTCAAAATAGTCAGCAAACTGAAAATAAACGGTCATTGCCTGTACGCGAGTTATGTGCTTATGCTTGCAAACACACCACATTTGACTGACAACACTAAACAGAGTAAATGCACTACACTGTCCCATACGTGGAAGTATTTTGTCTAGTTCTTCACACACTCCACGTGGATTTGAAGGGAGACAATTTGTTGTATTTGCACAACTTCCTCAGAGGTCATTTGACCTCTTGTTCCAATAAAAAGTGCCCCATAGAAAGTTGACTATTAAATGTTTAGGCACCCCCAGGTGAGATCCGTTCCAATAAGCCCCTTCAGATTGGTATGCCGGTTTTTATATGAGCTTAAAAGATCACTGTTTAAACGAAGACTCTTAGGCATTTGACAGCAGAGCTCGCTGCAGTCACTTATGACCCTGGTAGAAGGAGATTTATCCTTAACATCAGCAAGCATGTGGTCATTGATCTTTGCCCTTAAGGGCAATACTGAAATGGTGTTGACCTTTAGAAACATAAAATTAATCCAGGCTTAAATTGCCTTAGTCTTCTTTGTTCAGGGGCATTTTCATCATTTCTCTAATTCATATTTGCTACATCATGAGAAGGTGAATGCCAATAATTATGTTTTCACCTTCTTTTACTAGATTTAAATACTGAATTATACTCTTGAAAATGTCTCTATTGGGAAACCCAGAATAAAAAGCTAAATCTTTAACTGACTTTATGCATCTGTTGACGCTAAATACTTTCGATTGTAAATCTTGGAAATATCCGCTGCAAGTTGTTGGAGTTTTTCAGTAAGTTCGGCTTTCTCACAGTCCAGATCATGGATAGCTTTCTCACAGTCGTTTGATAGCTCCCTAGAATCTCTATCAGGAGAAATATCTGAATCACGATGTCTTGGTTGATGACAGTACATGTAGGTCAGGAGATTCCTGGTTTTCCCGGGAATCTATGTCAAATGACACACTTGGAATACTGCTGCCGGCACCTGTCGTAGCCGTTGCTGAGGTTTTCCTCAGTCTTTTTTGTTTGATCAGACTACTATGCTTCGGTCCTTTTTGTTTTACGAGCGAACACTTCTTTCACGGAAAAAAACGGATGGTACAGCAGTTGTTTTCAAACTTTTCTCACGACCAGGAAACGAACAAGTATAACCCGAAGACTTGAAGTGGCGCAAACATACCCTTGATCGAGTGTTTTGTCACTTAAAGTTAATCCAAGATCCATTCGTATGGCAACAATCCATTCAGCTTGAACACATTACATGTCGGTCTTCTGGAAACTTCTGGTAAGAGATTTTTACACCATTTTCCACATAAATTTTCTTAGGACAGAATGGAATAGAGCAATTTTGAAGCATGATCGCTCACGATTACCATATGTAAACAGCACAAGATTTTCACGCCGGCCCTCGATGCCTCGTTTCCGTGCTGCTCTCCCCAGATCATTCCGAGCGGCCGCCATTTTGGAATAAGGTGTATGATTCACGAATTCTTCGAGTGTTCTTCCAACATCCCAAGTGGTTTATCAGCCTATAAACCATAGAAACTTGTGGTATATTGCTTTTATATAATAATTCAGAAGACGTGCAAAATTTCCATGAGTTTACTGGTACAATAAAATCATAGCTGATTGACCAATCAGAGTGCACGAATTGACTTTGGCTATTATATAAAATGCTCTATCTGGTGGTTCTTAAATTTTTAAGGTGGGTGTTGCATTTAAAGTACAAGCTTTTGAGAGGTACAAATTATTTTTCTGACAGAAGATTTTAAGTAACACAAATTGCTGCATTAGTTGGTACTGTTACGACCTGATAAAAGTAGAATCCATCAACTTACATTCTTGCTGTTCAGTGTACATGTGTTAGTATAAAGAAACTCCAGTAGTGACATGAAGACTTCTGGTGTGACATCTGCTAGAACTAGCGGCACATCCTGCTGATCAGGTTTCTGTCTGGTGTTTTCTTTCTGATCCAACAACATTGCCTTGAAAACCTCACACCTAGAAAGACCATGAGCATAGGGAAGTGGACACAGTGCCAGAAGCTTAATTTTTTAATGTGCCTTTTTTTAATACTTGTCTAATTGTTGGACAAAGCTCATCAAATCATAAAAATTAAAAAGAATATTTCAAATATTTCCACCAAAGAGGGTGATTATTCTTGGGAGGGGAGATTCATTGAGGGATGACTATTTGAGGAAATATGGCAAATAAAGGTCACCAAGTGAACCTAAAAAACAGTGCTTCCAAGTGATAGAAGCATTTAGGACAAGTAATATTAATTTTATTGAAGGGGAGGGCAAGTGGTATGCTGTGGTTCAGTTTTATCCTTGCTTTAATTTTTTCTCCCTTTGTTTTAAACTTGTCTAATTACCATGCATTACCTTAAATTATCATACCCAAAACAAAGACAACAGATATATCATATTAAATAATTCCTATATACAAAACCATTTGAGAGAATTTGTGATCACTTCCTTAATTCTCATGACCTTCATGTTTGTTTAAATTGTGATCATATAAGGAGAAATTACATGTAGGTCACTCTTAAGGTTAAAAGGGTTGCACTGTTACAAGCAATTGGCAGCATGGTGACCAGAATGAGTGCTGTACACAGTGGGTTCAAACCTGGCCTGACAAAACACTCAGGGTCTTTACAATAACTAAGAGGAGAAAGTGTTGAGTACAGACTTTCTAATGACATGCAAACTGTTAAACTTTTTAGCCTCAGATAAGGACTATAAACTGTGGGTCCCATTTCATAACACTTGTTCCTACATGTAATTATCTGTGGGACATTAAAGAACCCACACACTGTTCATAGTATGGGATGTCGTCAGCCAGCATGTAGTTGGCCTGGCTAGATTACCTTGAAGGGCTTCTGAGCGAATCAGAGCATGATACATATACAGCCAGAAATCAGGCTACTTGCCGGATGCTGGAACCCCTTACTAAAAAGTTATTCATAGAAGGGGAATGCAGATGAGCATTGGGTGATTCCAGAAAATATCCATACCCTACCATGGGTGGCATCAATGTTTAACCCCCCCCCCCCCCCCGCTTGTCTTCAGAAATTCCAAAATGCTCAACCCCCCCATGCCTTCAGAGTTCCGAGAGCAGTAACCCCCCCTCCCTTTCATAACTTCCGATTTTTTTACAACCCCTTTGGAATCCTCAAACGAAGTCCTTTCTTTTGGTCCTTACCTAAAGCGCCTGAGGATAGGACATTCCTTATTTCCTTGCTTACGGTCACGGGAAATTTTGTTTGCAAAAAAATCAGTGGTCATGCCCTCTGTTGTGAACTTTGACCGTGCCCTACAGTGCTAGTAGCATCGAAATAACTTGTTTTGATTATTAAGGCATTCATTCCTCCCTGCTGCATTCTTCCATCGGATGACAAGAAAAATCCTCCACTGCTCTAATTAATAATAAACCATGGTCATAGCTGATATTTCAATCATTGTCGCTTTTAAGATTTCGACATGCAAATTTCGTCGCTCTGAAGATTTCCATATTCATCGCTCGCAGATTGTGTGCTTAATCATATAAGCTTTCCACTTTCCAACTCTGCAAAGGTATATTTTGTTTGAGGATCGAACAAGAAACTGTCTGCGTTTATACAATCTTTGTATGCTCTCACAGATGCCATTTGATGTACTGTAAACAGTCAAGCAAGAATCTACGCCTTTCTACTACCCCCTGGAATTTGCAAACGTTGAGCCAAGAGAACTCTGGGGACAAATACAATACTTACCTACCAGGTGAGGGACAGGAAAAAATGTTTAATCCAAATCTGTCAGGCGTTCCATTTTGAAATGGGAAACTGGTGCATAGTTTTTCCCATCCAACGCGATCATCCAACATACGACAATATTTTAAATTGAAAGAAATGTGGAGAGTATATTTTATGAACCTAACGACTAGTTCATCAAGTTAAAGACCTCTTGCATCTGGTCAGCTCTCTGCACAATCCACCTTTGATCTACTTTCATCTACAGGAATGCTGGCATTGTTTATCCTACGTCCGTGGTCGTCAGTTCATGCTTCAACAGTCAACAGATCAGCGATTTTTTTGCTGCCTTCCCCTCTGGAAATCCAGAGCTGAACCCCCCCATACCTTTGGAATTCCAAACTTTGTTATCCCCCCATGCCTGCAGAATTCCAGTCCAAGAAACCCCTCCTCTCCCTTGGAATTCCAAGATGCCACCTGTGGTATGGGTATGGATATTTTCTGGAATCCCCATTATCAAGTTACTAAAGTTTAATGAAAACTACCACAGGACTACTGTCAGTTTACCTTGCCATCAGAATTGCTTTGTTAGCACGGACCACTTTCCTGTTAGCTCCAACAATGAACTTGATGTCACTGCAATTAATATTAAAGTAGAAAGAAATCAAGCCAGGAAACTAAACATGTACATGTGTAGTTGTACTAGATATATAGAGGGTCACATTATAATTATTATTAGAAACAGGAGAAATATCCAGCCTAAATTTTTTTATAAACATCTCCTTGCCACAATATAATCATGCTTCCTTTGCAAAAACGTCTCTTGAAGCTAACAGTCAGATTGTTTGAAAAGTAATCATGAGTAATGCTGTATTCATTGAAAAGCTAACTGTATACTGTCGGACCAGCTCTTAACAACTTCACAAGATTGACCTTGGGTTCTTACACTAAACTTCAGCGCTGCTGAACAAGATAACCAAACAAGCAATTCAACTCCAAAATTATGATCAACGACAAGGTGTTTCAAACACCTGATTGGCTGCTGGGTAATACTAAACAATTATTTTGCTTTAATTTATTTCATGTTAAAAACTAATCAATTTATCACTAGTCAAATAACCTTAGCAATAATTATTCCTCAGTCATTTTCCACAAAGTTCTCAGCAGATCAATAAGTGCCAACTTTTTAAGGCTTACTTTAATAATATTAATAGTAAGCCTTTTAATGTTTGCACAAATTAAAACAAATTAATACACATTCAGTTACGTTATGATCGTTACAAACCAGAATTCTTTCCTGTCGATGATTCCTCTCATGTCATCGGCGAAAGCCCAAGGACATCCAGGAATAGTGCGCTCTTGTGCCATTCTCAGTTCGAAAGGAGGAAAGCTGAAAAGACTCACATGATCCCGATCAAACGTTCTCGAACTGTTTGTAGCAAAAAGCCCGCGTTTTACGTTTTCTGCTAGGCGACAAATAATAAACTGAGGAGGCTGGTAACGAGGGTATTGCAAATAACTACGTCGTGTAAGCACCCTCGAGAAACATCCTAAACCTAGGGCTCCCTTTCACCCATGTGGTGGAGATGGCGGTAAATTTACACGACCAACCGTAATTTTAGGGGTACGAAAAGGGCTTTTCCAATAGATAATACCCCTAGCCCTGATCACAAAGGAAGCTACAGGTCAAATTGAGGTCGAGAAGAGGTACAGGATCAGCAGGATTACTCAATCCTGCTTAGGCCCGTTTCAAACGTCGTGCTACTGCCGTGCTTAGCTGGTTCGACTGTCGCACGACTCCAGCACGACTTGGTTTCAGACGTCGAATTTAATTCCGTTGAATAAAAAGTTGTTGCCCAATTTCGTACCCAGAATCGTCGGGTGCCGTAATTAAAACACTTACCAGCCGTTGCACAAAGCAAATCCAAAATGTTAATTTATGAATTGAGCTCGACACGGCAGTCAGTAGCGCGACGTTTGAAACCAAGTCGTACTATACGGCAGTAGCACGACTTGGTTTCAAACGTCGTGCTTAAGTCGAATTTAATTCGAGTAATTGAGTTGGACACGGCAGTAGCACGACGTTTGAAACGGGCCTAGTGATTTACAGCGGGGTAGTTTCTTATCGCCCCTGTTCAACAACCAAAAAGAAATTCTGAAAATTTCAAATGTGATCTTGTGAAATCTTCTGAGAATCATCTGAAATATATTATTCATTGATTGTAGGGTATACATGTCGACCACTCCCATTGCATTGAAAGTATCTTTTTGTGACCAGTAGTTCATGTGGCCTTCAGTCCTCATCGGCACACAAGCCGTGGTAAGAGTGATTTTACTTTTCGCAATTCTGGGTCGGAGTGTACCATTGGCCAATGATCGCCAATATTGGTCATCATGCACCAATGTTGGCCAATATTAAAAATCATTGGCCAATGATCGCCAATATTAGTGACCATGGATCAATGTTGGCCAATGTTTGTCACCATGGACCGACGTTGACCAACGTTGGCCAATATTGGTCACCATGGCCCAATGTTGGTTAATATTTGTCACCATGGGCTAATGTTGGCCACATTTGGTCATCATGGACCGATGTTGGCAAATAATTGCCATCATGGCCCAATGTTGGCCAATATTGGTCACCGTGGACCGATGTTGGCCATTATTGGTCACCATGTGCCAATGTTGACCAATATTGGTCACCACGCGCCAATGTTGGCCAATATTGAAAACCATTGGCCAATGATCGCCAATATTGGTGACCATGGATCAATGTTGGCCAATATTGGTCACCATGGGCCAATGTTGCCCATATTGGTTACCATGGGCTGATGCTGGCTAATATTGATAACCAAGGACGGATGTTGACCAATATTGGTCATCATGCGACAATGTTGGCCAATATTGAAAATCATTGGCCAATGATCGCCAATATTGGTGACCATGGATCAATGTTGGCCAATATTGGTCACCATGGGCCAATGTTGTCCAAGGTTGGTCACCATGGGCCAATGTTGCCCAATGTTGGTCACCATGCGCCAATGTTGGCCAATGTTGGCCACTATGCGCCAATGTTCACAAATGTTGGTCACCATGCGCCAATGTTGGTTAATATTGGTCACCATGGGCTAATGTTGGCCAATATTGGTCACCATGGACCCATGTTGGCCAATATTGGTCACCATGCGCCAATGTTGACCAGTATTGGTCACCATGCGCCAATGGTGGCCAATATCAGTTACCATGGACCAATATTGGCCAATATTTGTCACCATGGACCGATGTTGACCAATATTTGTCACCATGGACCAATGTTGGCCAACATTGGTCATCATGCGCCAATGTTGGCCAATATTGAAAACCATTGTCCAATGATCGCCAATGTTGGTGACCATGGATCAATGTTGGCCAATATTGGTCACCATGGGCCAATGTTGGCCAATATTGGTCACCATGGACAGATGTTGGCCAATATTGGTCACCATGGACCGATGTTGACCAATGTTGGTAACCTTTCGCCAATGTTGGTCATCATGGCCCAATGTTAGCTAATATTGGTCCCCATGGGCCAATGTTGGCCTACATTGGCCAATATCGGTTAATATTGGCTTTCGGTTGCTAACATTGCAAATAGATACCTCTTACTAACCGAGTTCGAGTTCCGTACTGTAAGGTACGGACCGAGTTTTTTCCCGTTGATTTATGGCCCAAGCGCGAAGCGCGCGGGCCATTAACGAGGATCCGTAACTTACAGCACGGACCGAGAAAACGAGATTAGTAAGATATTTATTATATCTCCGAGGTTAATCCGGCGCTTTGGAAAGAAAAATAGGTTGAAGTCAAGCCGGCCGTACTGTAGAATACGGTCCCCAAAATTGACCAATCACAGCGCGCATACTAAGTGGGAGATATAATAATGTTGTTTATTAAAAGATTTCAAGCAGGCAATCTTGATTTTGCTTTGCGCGTGAGAACTCATATTCATGCTGCTTGCGTAACGCAAAAACCGACTTAGTAACTCTGCCCGTACGCTTCACTCCCGAAGACGTTTCTTGAAAAAGTATTCTCATTGTGTTTCGCCCACTTACAATAGGTTTTCTGTGTCTTCATTTCCCTTTGTACCTCATGGCAGTAATAAATAATGCATTCATGTCGTTTTCTTTAACGTGAAGGTCAAATTAAAATCACAGTAAGAATTTGTAAATGAGTAGCAACGGCAAAAAAAGCTTTTGAAGAAAATTTCAAAGGAAAAGCAGCTGGTGTACATCTTGCTCTTGGCAAAGACTTGTCCGAGATTCCTGTAGACAGATAAAGAGACCCGAGACAGCCTAAGGGCTGCATGTTTCCAGTGTGTTTTATTGTGTGAAAACCATCCAGCATTTTAGAAGAGGGATAATGCATGTTGTCTTCAGGCAGAAATATCACAAATACAAGCGCTCCACGGCGCGGCTCAGTGCTGCTTGCTAAAACTTCAAACTGGAAAACTTGTAAATGCGCACGAATCGTGGAATTACTCAACTGATTTTGGCGTTAAAACTGACGCCCTTGCTTGATTCGGCCACGGAATGTCATTTCTTTCCCGGAGTAAGCGATGCTCAAAAGTAATCGTAACCGAAAGCGTTAAAGGAATCCAAAACCGTTGGTCCGCAATGAGCATAGCAAAGTGATCAACGTGAAACCAGGAAATCTGGAATCCGAAAAGTACTTATCAAAGTCTGACATGCTGAGCCACGGAAGGTGAAATGATGGATTCTCTGGTATCCTTGCTGATCGAGTAACATTCGCCTTCGTTCTTGTCGGGATCTGAACTTAACCGTCGTCTTAGAATAATATTTTTTCAAGCGCGAACACCGCTTAATTTAAATATATATGATGTTCAAAATCTTCATTCTTCGTGCATTCCGGTGCGATATGTTAATTTCTCTTTTTTTGAAATTGGCACTGTAAACAATTTTTGTAAACTACTTAATAATTCGGCGACATTGCTCGGAAAACGTGTGAAATAATATGAATGTAATGTGAATTAAAAGAAAAGAATACTGACGAGGGTAACAACTGAACGTTGAAGTATAAATGACTTACATAATTTATGATGACATGGCCTGGAGTATACGAATGTCTCGTTGACGCGGCTTTTTTTTTCGCGCAGTTTTCTTTAGGATTTTAATTAAAAGGGTGTTTGTCCCCAGAGGAGTCACGATTTGAAAAATTGTTTAAGCCGTAAATTATTCAAAATTAAGTATTTCTGCCAGACTCTCTGATGGGTGTTTTCGCTGTGACATTTCATAACAAGGGAGTAATCAGGGAGTAATTTATCACTTTCAAATTGTTTGATGGATGCTTGTGTCGTAAGTGTGGTTGGTTTCGTTTTGAAATAATATTTTAATGAAGTTTGTGCAACTATGGTTTTTGGTTTAGGATACGAGGAGGGGAAGAAGGTTGTGGAGACTTAAAAAAAAACCAAGAAGTCTTGATGTGGGGTGGGTGGGGGGAGGGTGGGGGGATAGGGCTATTGAGGTACCCGGGAAAAGAAGTCAAAATGTTTCCGGTCAAATGATGTCTGTTTTCGTGAGTTATTTAGCTTGATATTCTTTGGGGCTGTTTATAATGCTCTGTCCAGTGGTTCTAATGTTTAAGTACTAAGAGCCGGGTCCAAATTATTTTCCTGACACAAGTTTTTAACACAAATTACATTAATTAGTTGGTACTGTTTGACGAGTTGAAACAAGTAGAATCAACTTATATTCATGTGTGTTAGTATAGAGAAACTCCAGTAGTGACATGAAGACTTCTGGTGCGACATTTGTGAGAACTAGCGGCACATCCTGCTGATCAGGTTTCTGTCTGGTGTTTTAAGTAAGAACTTTATTGTGTCAAAATCGCTAGCGTACAATGTACACTAATTGGGGACACCTAGCTACAATTAGTTATCAAATAAATACGCCATCAAGACTTCTTTTTTTTTTTTAATTATCCAACAACACTTCCTTGAAAACCTCACACCTATAGTAAATAACATGAGCATAGAGAAACGCACACAGTGCCTCAAAAGGTTAATGTTTTAATGTTACTGTTTTTAATACTAATGATAAATGTTTGGACAAAGGCCGCCAAATCATAAAAAAATAAGAATCAATATTTCAGATATTTCCACCAAAGAAGGCGATTATTTGTGGGTGGGAGGGGGGAGAAGTTGCTTCAGGGCTAGTACACTTTTGAGCTGTGAAAATTCCATGATTTTTGAAAAATGCAATAATCTGTGGGACATTAAAGAACCCACAAACGTTTCGCTAAGGTGCCCCTTGGTGCGAATTTCACTCAAACCCATCAACACAAACATACCCGGGGTGGGAGTGATTCAACTTGTCGGAATTCTGGGTGGGAGTGTACCGCCCGTTTCCCCCAAATCGTGGCTTCCCATGTTCCCCAGGGGGAACATGCATACCGGCCACGTGTCAAGACGGTATCTATTGACTGCTCGATTCCAGTCCTTTGAAATTTAGAACGCATTCAATTTAAGTCACCTCCAACCTGAATGAACGAAATCGATTGATTTTTGTTATTGGACACACTTGTGTCATGGAAAAAAGGCTGTTTTCGTTCAGGGGGGTCAACGTGTAACACTTAAAGTACTTGGCGGCTATTACTTGGAACAAGATCTCTAATATCCTAAGATCCCTAAGCTCATTGTCAGTCTTAAAAAAAGCGGTTCGACAGCTAAGGTTTTAGCTAATTTCTACATAATATCTATTTAATATCTATGTTCTATTGAGTAATTGGGCTTTTTATTGTATATAGCTATGTCATGTAATTTTTAGGCTTTATATTGTAAATAAGTTTTTGGATTACCGTTTCGTTTTTTTCTCGGCTTATTAGCATACTTTTGCTAGGGGTCTAACCAACCTCATCAATCCCGAGATTAAATAAAGCTTCATCTTCATCATCGTTCTCCTCAAGGGGTATTCATTATGGTAGGATATATAAGGGATTAAGGGGACACTGGGCTTGGCCTCAATAGTTGCCTTTTTCACCCCAGTAGTATGTTTTCCAGACACTGCCACTCAAGATAAAGAAAAGATTACTTGAAAAAAATACCTTCTTCTGAGAATATAAATTTTAAAAAAAACGAGAAACTTGTCTATCTCAAAACTACAAGACCGACAGGTGAAAAAATATTTATTGATATCACAGGAGTTAGCTATTTCTTTTCCTTAACAAGACTGAATTGACAACCTTGAAAAGCTAAGGGTTTTACAAAGATGAACTTATAAAAATAAACATCGTAAAAAGAATTCTTTCCATTAAACCCCAGCTTCTCCTTATCAATCAGCAGGCCAATACAGGGTATCTATCTTCTACATGAAGGTATAATACTTTTTTTGTGGCGTGGCGAAGAGCACCATTAAAATTTAAAAGCTGGCGCGTCGTATTCCAACGTGTAGCTTTGATGGCCTAAAGGCATAAGTAGAACCACGGTTGAAACAAACTTTAAAACTCAACACAATTGTTCCAACGGGGGGGGGGGGTGATTTTACCGTAATTCATCCAAATGCGTATCTCACTTTGACGACAAGTGTCGCCATTATTGTTGGGCTAAGTCGTGACTTTAATGGAAAGAAACAATAGTTTTCAACTCAATGATACGAGTTGTTTTCGTCTGCCTGTCAGCCGTCAACTGGCTAAACCGTACCGTATTCATATCATCCGTAATGAGCTGCAAAGAGCTTGCACGAGGCTTAAACTGGGAAATCTTTTCCCATGTAAATGTATTCCCTCGTAAGAGCCTCCACTTCATACTAGAACCAGTTCAATACCGAGAATACGAATATGTTGTTTCTTAGGATGAAAGACCTAAGAGTGAGCAATTATTCGAGTTACATCAGCCCAACAACTTGCCTAAAATCTTACTTTGAAATCAAAAGGGGACGTCTATGAGCGAGTGGGGAAATTCTGAGGGTAGCTTGGAGCTGCCTTGCCCAGTTTTAGTCGAAAAGTCACGGCTATTTTGCAGACCGGTTCATTTATAATCCATCCATCCTTTGGTGCGAGGCGTTGGACAAAAGAACATATGCCGTCGATTTTACAATCTCAGCACACCACTGCGAATGGCTTTGAAGACATTAGCTCATCTTGCGTCTTTATCCCTTGATCTGGACAAACATCAGTTTGGCTTCTGTTTGTTTTAAATTTTTAATGTTGTAAGAATTTCCTAAAGACAAGGAAAATATAAAAGTTAGACCAAACGAAATTTTCAATTTCTAACCTTTGATTTTAGAGAACGCCACAAAACAACAGGCTTGATTAAGGGGCCATTAAAGTATCTTTTGATGCCGTTGCTAGGGAAAAATCAATTTGCTATAACTCTGCACATGTATGCTTCAATTGGACCAAATTTGGACAATACCCATAGGGGGCAAATATGGTCCAGTACATGACGTCATCGGACCACGCCCAATGTCACGTGACCAGAAACAGAAAAATGCATTTTAACTAAATGGCTTAAGCCTTTTACCCTCATTTTCCGTACAGAAACAATACAAAAGCCGTTTTGAAGAAATTTAAGCATGCGTTTTGGCTTATGATAAAAAATAAAAAATGAGAATGGAAAATGTGCTTCTTTGACCACTCTTTTGAGCATAATTTTTTTGTTTTTCATTTTGTCGCAAAACCCATGCTTGAATTCCAAGAAAATATGATGTTCTTTCGAATTGTTTTAAAATCTAGCAACTACATTTATCTCTCGGGGAGAAAAGTCAATTTTTTCGCGGCACCGGAAGTGGCGAGCGAATTTTCAGCGGCCTGGTGCCTAAGCATTGTGGCCAGTCACATCTGTGTTTTGTTTTATCGAACAAAATTCGAATTCAGTTTCTTTTTCACAGTCACGGTGTTGTAGATTAGTTAAATTACTGTTAACTAGGTTCTCAAGCGAGGCTGATGTTGTAAGGAGAAGCTGTCCATCACAAGTTTCGAGCTCACCATTATCAGTCAGGCTTTCTGTCGAGTGGTTAAAGTGGTTAGCATTAATTTTTGATGTAAGAATGAAATTCTTGTGATCTAGAACTGCTTTCAAGGATGCTCACCGTCTTTTGCTCCATGCTGTCTTGGGAGAGCTTCGTTCATTTGTGTTATATTTAAACAATGGAGTTTCTCAGGTTCGGAAGGACAGTTCACGGACACAGGTTCACAGGATCGCACAGTTTTATCGCAAGATCGGAGCGGTCAAAAAGGCCGCGGACACAGAGTTTCTTTTGAAGTTTGCAGGTGATGATAGCGCAGTACTAATTTCAGTTTGCGTCTCCGCATCTTTGAGATTTCGATTTCCAACCTGACACTGGAAATCTTTTACTGTCACCTTTTCGAGATTTCCCCATCGACATGCAACCATCGCTGCGGCTTTCTGTTTACGTCCGTACGTGGAAAACATTTTCAAGCAGAACACTCAAGTTTCATAAATAAAGGTACGACTCACATGTTGTAAACGTAAAGCAGAAAATTCAGGGGCACCCAACGACAAGTATCGGTAGATATCTGTTCGGTGGAGGGTAGTTCGCCTTGGGCTTTCGGTGTCGATTAAAGAGTGCACTCGGCCTAAAAGATTCGCAATGGGGAATTAATGGCCCCTGAGGTTTTCGGAAAGGTCATAACTGCTGTTTTTAGCAGTTAAAAACGTCAGCTAACATTTTCGGAGAGAAAATTATTCCCTAGAAAGTTCGTGGAAAGTTCATTTCAGCTTGAATTTTCTCAAAGGAAGATTTTGTTCCCTAACATTTTCAGGCAATTAAAACTTCAGCTAGGGAGTCCGAACAGATGAAATTTTTCTAGCTAACAAAAACATCACTTAAAACAGACTTCAAACACCGTAAGGTACTTAAAAATGCCTTTCCACAGCTTTTGGTTGATTTGGCTCGTTGTATGCCCCCGAAAATCAATTAATAAAAATGTAAACAAAGGTTTTCGATCTCGTATTTGTTGCAACGACGCAAAAAAAGGTTACCGGCGACTTGAACGAGCCAGCGACCGGTCGACGCCGAAGAAAGCGCGCGAAAAAATTTGGGCTGACCGGAAATGAAATTGCACTTGGTTAGCAACCGTGTACCTTAGCAGCGAGATACTTCAATGGGCCCTTAATGAGCCAAAGCAATCGCTCTGCACGTGCGTTTTACATTTTGGTTCATTTCATTGCCGTCCCTCAGCAAAACAGCAACGTGAAATGACCAAATTTTAGGTTTTGTGGAGAACGTGAGCGTATGACAGCTAACTCTTCTTTCTTTTTCCCAACTTCAATGCCATTTTTACTAATTTAGCACCAGGACAGTTCGCCAGCATTTTACAAGTTAAACAAGTTGAAAAAATCGCGAAAGGGTTACAATAACGGTAAGTTACAATTTGAAATGACGTTTTCGTTGCCGTTGCCATCGTCGTTGCTTGCGCTCTCTAATTTCCATCGCACAAGGACATTAGTGCACACGCGTGCTTATGTGATTTTTGCGTTAATTGTGTCAATAACAAAATGCTCAAATATGATTGGTTCTTAACAGCCTTTATTTGTGGCGTAATTGGCTGCTTCAAGTCCAAACTGTCCGATTTGAGCTGTCCGATTACAAACACTTGTAATCGGACAGGCCAAATCGGCCATGCCATGCCGTGTAAGTTATCCATCTTTTTGCGCTTTGTTTATTTTGTACAATACGTTTTACAATTTAGAAAGTTGACCTCTAGAGTTTCTTGCATTTTGGATTTGGGTCAAAATTTGACGACCTTTTCAAGTTTTTTCTGTTTTGGTTTGGGCCGGGTTAGAATGGATGAGGTCATGATATTAGGGGATGATTTAGAGTGGGTACAAGGCCAAGAAGACCATTGATGAGCATTTCGAGTTTTTGGCCATTTTCTTAAGGGGTAAGCCTATGGTTTTGGGTCAAAAATTGGAAAAATTTGAAAATTTTTTGCTGGCCTGTTTATGGCTAAACTGCATCAAGAAATGATATATAGCGATGATTTTGATTGGATACGAGGCCAAAAACACCAAATTGGTGTGCTACTTATATAACCACCAAAATCTGTGATTTTAACCACGGTACTTTTTTGTCGCAAAAAACTACTCAAAAATCTTTGGATTTGGGTCAAAATTTGACAACCTTTCGAAGTTTTTTTCTGTGTTGGTTTGTGTCTGGTTAGAACGAATGAAGACATGATATTTGGAGATGATTTAGAGTGGGTAAAAGAAAGAGAGGACCATTTATGAGGATTTCGAGTTTTAGGCCATTTTCTTAAAGGGTAAGCTTATGGTTTTGGGTCAAAAATTGGAAAAATTGGAAAATTGTTTCTTGGCTTCTTTATGGCTAAAATGCATCTAGAAATGATATATAGCGATGATTTTGAGTGCATACGAGGCCAAAATCTCCAAATTCGTGTACTATTTAAATAACAACCAAAATCTGTGATTTTAACCACGGTACTTTTTTGTCAATTTTTGACCCAAACCATAGATAGACAATTAATTGGTAATCGGACTTCATGTCGTACAATTCAGGGGTAATCGCGCTCGTGATTTCAAATCAGCCTCGCGCTACGCGCTCGGCCAATTTTTAAATCACTCGCCCGATTTCTCCCTGAATTGTACTCCACTCAGTCCAATTACCACTACTAATTAGTAAAATTGGTTGCACGTGCGTTAATTAATTAGAGCATGAGTTTCTTAACGCGTGCGAAAAAACTACGTTTTTCACAAACAAAACAAAGAAAAAACAACAACAACGAGTGAGAAACAAAAAAATTTACCTTGTGGAACAAAGAATGTCGAACCGGTATTCAGGACAACAGAAGACTGGTGAACGGTAACCATGATTTTGCCTTTTATCACGTAAAACACCTTCAAAGGAAAGAAGGAGACCAGTCAACGACCTTACGCTTATGTATCTACTATGAAAGTTTTTCAGAACTTCCTCAAACGCAGGGGTATCGCAAAGGTCGTGGGTTCGACTCCTGTAAAAGCCTGAATTTTTTTCAGGCTTTATTTTCACTGCTGCTTAAATAACTGTTTAAATAGTGTTCATAACTGTGATCAACACTGACATCGTCATTCTTTAACCCGCAGTTCAAATATATGATTTTCATGGGAACTCACCATGGTATCATTTCGCACAAACTGTCTTCCCTTTTCAGCTCCAGGCCTCAAGATCACTTGTCCCCCTCCAAAGAGAGGTTGTGAAACGAATTTATGAACGACAAGCGGGTCATCATCCGTCGCGGGTTTCCCCGCGGGATTCGTGAATTTCAGCATGCCTGGTGCATGGAAGAGATCTGAAAGAGCAATGTTTTGGTAGCGTTTAACATTTTAGCATACAATTTCTTCGTATTTCTTTGCGGTTTAAATAAGATGATAGGTTTTACAATCTCCTGCGCATACAAAGAAAATACAAGTGACAAGTGGGAAAGCTTTGCATAGCCCTGGAAAATACATAACCCTACACAATTAATGCAGTGCACGATGGGAAGGTTTGGTTGAATACCGAGGAATATACAATAGCTTTCCTGTATTCTGATTGGCTGTATTTTCTATCACATAGTATAAAGAACAATAACAAGTGACGCGCAACAAGTAGAAGTTCACCAACTGTAACTGGTCTAAAATAATCAATAACAATAACAATAATTAACAATTATTCACCGAAGTGGAGGTTAATAGTGGTGGATATTTACCGAGCCGCGAAGCGGCGAAGTAAATATCCACCACTTTCAACTCCACTTTAGTGAATAATTGTTTTAGTATATACCACACAAACTGAATAATTAGCGGACCAAAACATTACTTAATGTGTGACAATATACCGACAAGCGGTCGGAAATTGTAAAATCTCGTGCGCCAGCTGCTCCGAGGTGAATAGTACTTGCTAATCACCTCCGAGTTAACCAATCAGAACGTGTGAAAGGCACTATTCACTTGTGTGGTATATACTAATATCTATTACTTGTTCATGGCGCTTTACAATGCGATTAAAAGTAACATACTTTAAATTTATAACAATTAGAAATCAGACTGCGCACATTGTGACTCAAGCAAGTAACAAGCAGTACTGTACAGTTCAAAAACCCCGAACAAAGTAAATCCAAGGGCCTTCATAATAGGCTAGCAAGCATGAGCAAAAGATGGCGGATTCCGACAGAGGACAGGTCACCGGTAGCAGCAAACTGTGCAAACTGCGGGTAAAAATCTAAAATTCGCGCATGTACTGAGTAGCGAATACTCGTTGATCAAACGACAAAAATTCTCCATTAACTATGATTATTGATAATACAATTATTGTTAAAATGAGCCAATCATATCATTATCATATTCAGCACCTACACTAAGAGTACTCACCCATTTCGACATCCTCGTTCTTTTCGGGGTTGAACACGGTACTTGTTGGGTTAGTAATCTCTTGAAATCCCTCTAACTCCTCCTGTTGGAAAAGAAATAGTTCGTAACTATTTTTGGTAACATTACGAAATTAACTAAGAGCCTTGCTTTCTATGACTTTAACCTGGCCTTGAAAGAAATCTCTTTTTCCCTGATATTTTCCTGACTATGTCACACTTGAAACTCTTTGCGTTTGTGCTATCCATATGAGTAATTGCTATACGCACCCAGATATCGTTACGTCAAGAGGCGCCAAAGGCGTGAACATCTACCTACTGAGTCTTCAAAACTTGTCACGTGTTCAAAAATTGATGTTGATTGATCCTCGCGATTGCGAAATATCGCAAACAAGACGCAGCGTTAAAACAGTTTCTACTGATTAGACTTTGAACTGTTTGCGATCAAGCTATCGTAAACTGTATTCGATTCATTGTGTGCAACACTGTTACCAGCATATGGAAACTAGTCTTTAGAAGGCAAATAGACTAGTGTAAAAAGACAAACTGTCGTTATTAAGCGAGTTTTAGTAAAGCGAGCTGCGACTGTACCTATGAATTAAAATCATGAACAAACCTTCATAGTACAAAGTATGACTAGAAGTTTAGTACAATACAAACAAGATTTTGCAAACTTACATTGTCACCTTCCTCTTCCGACGAGTCTGAGCTTACTGTAAAAAAACAAACAAACAAACAAACAAACAATGGCATTGTGAGAATTTTCGCTGTGCAAACAACTGTGAACAATTGTAAGTGGATAATATCATGAGATCGATTAACCAATCAGTCCAGTTACAATTCGAGTGTACAGCTTCCAGCTATTCCATCCACGTAAAGTGTCAACGGCACTTTGATAAAACAGGAAAAACAATGTACAAAAAAATAACACAGTAAGTAGAATTCCACAAATTACGTTTCAAGGAAGAAAAAATCCTCGAATACACCAGTGAAATATACAAACATCGTCTTATCCTAAGTAGTCAAGTGAGCAGTTCGGAAAGTATCGAATCAACCGACATTTCTTCATATTCTCGATATCTTTTGAGATGGACCTCAGTATCGATGATAGGAATAGTCAGTAACGATACAGGCGAACCTAAGAGAACATACCTACGATCCCTCATGCACTACAAACGTTACCATCAACTTACCGTGGTTTTGTTTTCTCGCGGTGGGTCTCTTAGATTTGGGTTTTTTTCTGATCTTGGGTGTAGGGGTCGGGTTTCTGATGACTCCCTTTATGCGCCATCCACCTAGCAAAAGATATCACATTGCATACCAATCAAATTAGGGGCTCAGGCGCCCTATGTACCAAGTCCATTGTTAGTCTATTGTTTTCTTCCATCGTGTTGTCACCCGTGAACTTGGTATAGGGTGCACCAGCCAAACTAAGGGGCTGTTTACATGGAGGGAGGAAGGTCCTCGCACTAGGAAGATCCTACAAGGCAGATCATCCTAGCGGCATATGTTCTGTGTATTCAGTTTCCATGCAAAAGGTGTAATTGGCCCAAGCGCTAGGTCCCTTCTAGCGATAGGATCCGCTTGCTATCTGAGAGAAAGGAAGATCCTAGCACCATGTAAACTCCCTACTACCGGAAGATCCTAGTACTAGGAACAAAATCAATAAACACGGCGGTGGCCGGGCGTTCAGCTGCTTAAGGAGGCTTGTATCCGGTTTTTTGGCTTTGGGGTGTACCTGTTAAAATCAAAAACTTCCTATAGAAGACAAGCTTCCATTTCCTTGACATTACAACATCTTTCCAATGTATGATCAAAGTTTATTTTCTCATTAGTTTCCAAGCAACATCTGTTACCATAGCGAGGGTAACGCATGGCCGCTCATTTTGAAAAAGGTTCATTATCTCGAAAAATCCAGTCAGACACTTCATGACGACCCCAAGACCAAAGAAACTGATGCAAGCCTCCTAAAGGCCGACAATTTCGTCAGGCGTTACCACGACGTAATCTTGGCGATTCTGACTGCGGACAATATTCAGGACCAGTTTTGTTACAAAAATAAAAGCACCCAACCTAAGGACTCAGTGGAATGTAGAAAGTGATCGCTGGACATCAATGTCGCTTAATTTTAATTTCATTTTTTAAAGGGGCACTGTCATGGCAATCCTTGTCATAAGTTGTTCAAATCCTGAGGAAGTAATTTTTCTAGTACGTGACCGGCCCATCTAACACGAACAAGTAGATTTCCAATTATTTCTTGGACAAAAAAAGGAATTAGTATTATTTTATGGTGATTTTTCTGGGACACAGTGACGAAACTTGAAAAAGGTTAACCTAACTTTTTCAAGTTGCAATCCATTTTCTCCTCATCATCTGTGGCCACAGACAACCGCAAATAGTTTCAATGTACATATTAAGTACTTTGTGGGAAAACTGCAAAAAGGTTTTAAGTGTTCGAGTTTGCAAACACATATTTGCGTTCAGAACCAATTTACGTGACAGTGCCCCCTTTAAATCTCTGGGCCCGGTTTTTCGAAAGCCGATTATCGCTAACCCAGGATTAAGAGTTAACCAAAATTTTCATCTCGCTCGTTGAGAAAGGTTTGTCAATCAAATTTGAAGCCTAAAGTAAAGTTTAATTCCAGTCAAAACTTAAATGTGAAAATATTTTGGAATTTTTTTATTTAACAGTAATTAAACTGGACTCAAAGTTTACTTTAACCCATGATTAGCTTAATCGTGCTTTGAACAACTGAGCCCTGGTCTCTAAAGTTCTCCGGTTTCCTTCTTTACACAAAAACTATCCTTTTGATGGCCACAGCTACTGTATGGTAGCCAGTCAAAAACTCCAAAATGCGAGCCTTGTGAAACAGACATTTTATTTAATGACTGTCTATACTTCCTGACCAAGTAACTGGCTGCTTACCAGATTTTCGTCGCTCATAGTCTATCCTCTCGTTCATCCAATACTGTAATGGCGGAACAATAGTTCTTTTACTTCTTCTTGCGCCTTGTTCGTCTGTTGAACGTAAAACAAAAAACCGAGGATCAAACAATACAAGCACAGTGTCTTGCGAGCGGAAAGTCTATCTTTTGAAGCAAAAGGCGCATTTCTCGATGGAAGATCCACGTCCTTCAAGACGGATCTGTCCAAATGAAAGTTGCTTCCCTTAATTGTATACACCGTATCCCAATCATTCGACTGAAGCAACATCTGGTTTCTAAACAAGCAATTTGTGCCTGTGGTATAATAGAACATCAGCACTCTTAGATAGTCACCTTGCGGACAAAATTTGCATCTTTAAAAATCGCCTCTTTAAAGTCAGATACAATAGTGGTCTCCAGAGATGAGTGCTCTTAGAATGAAAACCACATTATCCTTAGAGTTACTCAAAATGTTACAGACCACTTTTCATACCCGATCAGCCACCATCGCAAACAATCACTCCAAAGACTGTACTGGGAGGAGGCAGCGTGAAAGAGTGGTTAGGGCGCTGGACTTGTAACCAGGAGTTGCTTATCAATAGTCAACTGGTTCGCCTCCTGCCAGTCGGGATTCTTAACCTTGTTAAGTTTATTTGAATTACTTGTTTCATTCATTTGCTCGGCCCCACTAGCCTTTGTGCTATAAACACTGCCGAGGGTAAACAAAGGTCATTTAATTTATTTTTTTAACATCCTATAAAGAGGAAAAACGCGAGTTCAGCAACGTGTTATTTAACTCATAATTCGAAAAAAGCAGTCATAGTAACTTACCTTCCTGTTGTTTATCATCGTTTGTAAGAGTAATTTCCTCTTCAGGATCAATATCCAACTCTGCAGCGCTGGAAACACCGGTAGCAGAACCCACGGACGATCGCACAGTCCGACCACTCCCCGGGGCAAACGAACCATCTGTCGACAGGTAACTACTACCGTTTGATACAAACGATAGACCAGCCAGAGGGGACAGTCTGGACGCCTCGGATGGAGTGAGGTCTGGAGGGGACTCACGGACAAACGGACTAGAAGCGAAGCTGACTGTAGACAGACGTTTTCTGTTTGCTTGCTTGGCTGGTTGTGCGCTCTCGTCATCGGCATCACTGCCGCCGGAGTGTGATTTGTCTGGGTTCATCTGTCGCTTTCTAGACGCTGAAAAGCGATGGTAATACACTTTAGCTGGTGTCATTGCATTGCGAGGGAACAGTACATGTATATTTCCAGAGAAAGAGGTTTAAATGCATAGTAGACAAATGCAACTGTACACAACTTGAGTAGACTTGTAAAAAGAAAAATCTGAAAAAAACTCTACACTTGAACGGGACTAGAGTAACTCGTATGGGAAGAGGAAGAAATGAAAAATGGGAAGAAAACAAAAGCAAAGAAAGATATTCCCAGCAAGTATACGTCTACAGATCCCTTTCAGTTAATTCTCAGTGTGGAGGGAAAAACAATAAGATTGTTTTGCATTTGAAAGGTTTTTTTCTCTCAGGAGAGAACAACCATTGCTTTGTCCTCCAGATTGGGGATTACTAAAAGGGTTCTATACTGTGGAGGCCATACTTGGGCCCTGTGAGTGTTTTACCTCTAAGCGTCATTTTTCGCAAACTAGAATGAAATTTTATAAAGTTTGACAGACTACATGTAGGTAAATAACCGTACCTGCATTTATTCGTCCAATTCTGCCTCCAGATTTAAGAATTGACTTTAATGCTGTGTCTGATTTAGCAGAGGGAGCGGGAAATGGCCTTGGTGTCATGTCGTCTGGTGGGATTTCTTGAAAAGACCTGCCTTCCACTCCACCGGCTTCTTGGACTGAACCATTGTCATCTTCTTTACCATGAGCCTCATGTGCATCTGCATCTGCAACGGCAGAGGCATCATCATCCTTACCATTGCTTTGTGATGAAGCAGCTGACTTGTTATGAGTAGCTTCAGTCTTCCTGGTCTTATGCGCTTGAGTAACAGATTTCTTCCTTCCAGCAGATTTCCTTCCAGTCTGCACAGCCCTACCACCTTTTCTAGAGCCAATCGCATCTCCTTTGTTGGATGTCGCATCGACAATGTTCGATTGCTTTTTTCCTTCTTCTAACCTTGGTTTTTTAGCGTCTATCCTCAGCTCTGACTCAGTAGTACTATCATGGCTGTTCACCGTAAGAGAGCTTTTCAAGCTCTTTGATTTGTTCGCTCTTCGTATATAAGGTGGTAACAAACTTGAGTGTTTTCGTCGTTTACTCCCAGTTTTTCTCTTGGATTCAGAGTTGGATGATGCATTGCTAGACACACTGGAACTGCTGCCAACTGACTCCTGATGAGTTAGATTCGCTGAGGGGTTATCTTCGTCCAACCCACCAATAGCATCAATAAAGTCTTCCTGTCCTTTACTGAGGCTTTCTGTTGTTCCTTTTCCTTCTCCAATCTCGCCTTTCCTGGCTTTAGACGAAACTTCCACCTCATCAACCAAATCTTGTCCAGCTGTCTGATCCCTCAAAGATTTCTTACCTCTTCTCTTACTGGGCAAGTCATCCAATTTCCCTTGACTTTCAGTTTCATTCACATCCTTTGCCTTCCCTGGTTTCCCTTTTCTTTGCACAACAGTCTCTAATGTCTGTTCTCTGTCGTTATTCAACACCTGATCACCTCCATCGTATTCCTTTTCTCCATGTGTTGTCTCTTCAGATGCCATATCACCACCTTCTGCAGCCCCCTTAATGTCAGAATCTTCAGGAGCATCTTGGGTGTCCCCATCTCTCTTTTCCCTGCTTCCATCCTCTCTACTCAGTTTAGTATCTGCTTCTCTTTTTCTTTGTCCCCTTGTTTTTCTGCCGCTCAGTTCAACCTCCTCACTGCCGTCCTCAACACCACCTTCAGTATCCCTTTCTTTATCTTGTTCTCTGTTCAGTTTAACACCTGCTTCTTTCTTCCTCTGTGCTCTGGTTTTCCTTCCACTCAGCTTAGCTGCACCTCCGCCTGCTTGGGCACTTCCCTCTGTAACACTCTTCCCTTGTTTCTGATTTTTCTTAGTTTCAGCACCTTTCTTGGTCAAAGGATCAACCTCGTCATTCTGTTGTTCTGTGCTTTGAGTCTTTTGATCTGCTGCTTTCTCCCCATCACTATCATCATCCTCATCATCAACATCACACTCCAAGTTTTCTCTAACTTCTCGTTTTCTTCGTCTCGTCACTTTTTTCTCTTCGTGTTTGGTGTTTGAGACATTCTTCCTTCCTCGACGTTGCCTCTCTCCTCGGTCATCCTCAATGCTACCTTTTCTCTTATCACCAACAAGTAACTCTTCATCTGAAACCACAACTGCCTTGTCATCGCTCTTCTTTGCCTTTCTTGTGTTTGTTAGTGGCTGCTCAGTGCCTGGTAAGCTCTTTGCCCTACGTTGCACCTTCTTCTCAGCTTCCCTAATTTGAGCCTCTACAACCTTAGAATCTGCAAGTCTCTCCTCGTCGACACTTGACAACTTATTTTGATCTTTGTCAGAATTCATCAAGTCATCCCCTCCTTCAACGTGATCCTCGTCATCATTTTCAAGATGCTGGGCTTCTTCTGTTTCTTGCTCTACGTTCTCTGACTCTGCAACATTTTTCTGCCTTCCCCTTCCTCTTCGCTTGGTATTTTGTATTCTTCCATTTAAGAACTTACTTCCATTTTCCATTGCTTTATCATCACCGTCTCCTTTATTGCTCTTACTATCAAGACCTTCTGCTACTTCTGTCTCTTCATTCTGTATCTCTTCAAACTTTTTTCGTTTTCCTCTTGTAAACCTCTGCTTAGTGTCTGGTTGTCCTTTCACTGAGGGCTTATTTCCCCCTTGAGATTGACCTTTACCTCCACCAGTCTTTACACTGACTGCTCCTTGCTCCACATCACGCGACTCTTCCACCTTTTTCTTTCCTCTAGTCCCCTTCTGCCTGGCCCCAATAGGCACGCCCTTCTTCCTGACTGGAATCTTGGACTTCTTTTCTGTTGGCACTGCTGGCAAATCACTCTGCTCTGGCTGACTGTCTGAGCACGAACCGTACTCTGGGGACATGGTCTTGTGTTTGGTTCCCTCAAGAACAAAACTCTCACTCATAACAAAACTCTCGGCTTCAGCAGAAATGGGGGATTTATCCACAACAATAAGCCCAGCATTCCGTGCTGTGTTCCCAATGGTAAGGAAGGTCTCCTCCTCCTCAATTTCTTCAACATCAATCACTACATCATCCTCAGTCAAAGTGTTCCTTTGAGATGTCTTTTGTTTTGTGTTTGTGGCTTTCTGTTTGGCCACTACCCCCTTGCCTTTATTGGCAGTACAAGACTGTAAGTCATAAGATTGCTGGTGATCTGCCTGAGAGTCGTCAACAACGCCGACGACATCAATTTCAGAATCACTTTCACCAGCCTTGTCAGTGATTGCCTCTGCATCATCTTGCAAAATTCTGTTGAGAAAAAAGAGGTGGCATTTTAATACAGTCCATGCTGTATACCATGTATTGTATACCATGCTGTATACCATGCTGTATACCATGTACTGTATTACAGTAATTAGTTTTCCAAGTTTCACATTAAACAGTTTGTCATGTAAGAAGACAAACCTTGATTTCTCTTGTTGGTTAGATTCTCCATCTGTCGGAGATTTTCCCTGTGCGTATGACAGCCAAAAATGACACAATTATGCATCAGTTGATGCTGAAAAAATTCACCATAGCAGCAATACTGATTGCCCTCCCTACACAAACATTTTGGTTTCTTCAACCATGGCCAGAGCAGTGCCTACCTCTTCTTAATTGGTTCATTTGACTGTGGAGTCGGCTCACGCGATGCAGGAAGTTTAATTATTGTTCCAGTGTCTTCAGGAGAATCAACAACGCCTTCAGGTGTTTTGGCTGCTTGCAGTTCCTTTGCAATCCTGCTTGTATTTTCTGCTAAGTCCTCAACGTGATCACCATGTTCTGTTGGCCCATCAGTTTCACCTTCTGCTGATGATAATCCAATATTTTTAGGTGTTTGATATAGCTTCTCAAAACATTTATTGTTGGAGAGACACAAGACAAAAGTTTACCAAATTTTATGATAATTAGGATTACATGCATGTACACATCCAAAATTCCTCCAAAATTAGCAGTTGAGTGTTAATGGTAGATTACCATGAAATGGTTTGGGTACCATTGGATATGGAAATAGTACAACTGGATATGAAAATGCCGTTTTGCCTAAAAACACATTACACATTAGCCTTGAATGATATATGAAATGAATCATATACATTGTATGAACTGCAGAAATGAAATCAAATGAAGAATGATCCTTTGCAGTTGTGAACGCAATTTATGCAATTGCGAAAAGAAGCCTGAAAAAAAATTCAGGACTTCAATGGGGTTTGAACCCATGACCTCGCAATTACCGGTGCGATGCTCTAACCAACTGAGCTATGAAGCCACTGACATTGGGAGCAGGTCAATTGTGGGTTCACATGTTACCGTAAAAGAAATGAGTGTGAATGATATATGAAATGAATCATATATGAACTGCGGAAATGAAATCAAATGAAGAATGATCCTCGCAGTTGTGAACGCAATTTATGCAATTGCGAAAAGAAGCCTGAAAAAAAACTCAGGACTTCAACGGGGTTTGAACCCGTGACCTCGCGATTACTGGTGCGATGCTCTAAACAACTGAGCTATGAAGCCACTGACGTTGGGCCATTATACATTAGCCTTTCATACACATCAAAGACAAGGGTTTTGTTATAATTGCAATTATGATAGGGAATGTTAAAGGAGCAGTATCATGAATTGTTAGAAAAAATCTGGAAAGAAAAAGAGACTAGTTAATGAAAAATAATGGCCAATTTTTTTTCCCAAATGGCTATCATATAGCTCATGGAAACCATTCTTAAACATTTTTGGTTATGCTTAGCCAAGCTAAAAAAGGATACCAACTTGAAAAAGTCAGGCCATCATTTTCAAGTTTTCCCCTTGCATTTTAGATACTGTGGCTTATATTTTCTTGTAAAATTTACTTGATTTTATCTGGTCACTGGAAATCCAGTAGCAATTAATGAATGAAAAAGTCACTGATGATTGACTTAAATACTCATGGTATTGCCCCTTAATTAGACGAACATCAAACAAACCTGGATCAGGAAAGTAATCATCCACAAGCTCAAATCCTTTTGAATCTTTCCTAGGATTAATGTTCAGTGGTATCCCAGTTCTCCTATAATGATAATAAAACAGCACATTAATGATAATAACAAATATTTTGCACAGAAGTACATTGTAGGAGTACCGTTTAGATGATGAAATAATAAATGCTAAGAAGTCTCTATGGCAAAACAGTGCTTGAGGGAGCGAAATTCATTTCATAAATGCATCCTGGCAAAATAGTCAAATCCAGCTGTTTTCACAGGCCAGTGCAAATTTCCTGGCTGTCCTGCCCTTAGCAACCCTGCTACAGTACGTCAAGGGTTTTAAATTGAGAAAGTATTAGGACTAACCACATAAGGCAGCTATCCAGGAAATTTTTCCAAGTTAAGGGAAACTAAGACAATGTAAGCAGCCACATGCAGCCCTGTACCTCCCAACAAGAAGATCTTTATCCGAGCTTTCTTGTTCATTTGGTACAACATTCTCCTCCTCTGGATCTAAACAAAATAGAATATTGCAGGTCAATCTTCAGTGTTCTAGATACATTGTAGTCTCAGGGCAAAAACCCTACAAGGTCGGCTACAGACCTGTACATGACCCGACAAATCAGTAGAAAATTCATAATGGTTTGGTGCCAGAGCAGTGGGAATTTGACCCCTTGCAATTCCTTGTTGACACCCTGCCTAAAAACGTATCTGGAACCCTGAAATCTTACAAAAGAAGGGCATTTAACCTATCTAAAGTAAATCGTATTGAAAGAATGCTGAACAAATGAACTCGTGCCTGGAATAAAGCCAGGTGGGGACAATTTGGATTTCATGACATGGAATGGTTGCCCTATTGTTGAACACAAAAACTTTTCTGCTTCATTTGCTTCCTGACAAAAATGGCAGTGCCTGAGAAATTTAAAAGTGAAATAAAGCTTCAATGCTATTCCCATGCTGTAAACTAAATTTTGGAAACTAGTAATTATTTCCAACAATTTAGGGTCAATTTGATGTAAGAGTGGAGGCTCCCTTTAAAAGTCTGAGATACAATAATAATATTTATCTACAGTATTGCATGTACTGTAGTCTCAAAACCTGGAAAAGGTAAATTCTGAACCATCCTAATGTTCCAACATCATGTCTGCTAAATTATTTTAAATTAATTACACATTTTGCAAATATGGCTGAAACATACAGTATTATCAATAACTGGTTTTCACTCATTTGGTTTTAGATATTGGTCAATTAAGTCAGCATTATTTTTATGAAAGTCATGTAAAGGAGATAGAATTCCACTCACATGATAAATTGGTAAGAACTCAGAACACAAGAAACTTTACCTGAGTCAGGAAAATAATCATCAATGTTGTCAAAGCCATGAGAGTCTTTCCTGGCCCTAATGTTCAGAGGAACTCCTGTGCGTCTACAGGGAAAGATACAACAAAGACCTTTACATTAACATTACAGTTGTACTTATGAAGTCATTATCAGAGGGTGTCTCCAAACAGTCAGCTGTCAAAAGTAATGTTTCAGGACACATTTTGTTTTTGTTTATGTACACGGTTCCATCCCTAGATAAAAAACAGTTTACCCCAGAACCAAACTTATGGTCATAGACATCTTGTAAGTACCGGTACCCTGAGAAGACTGTTCACAGATTATTTTTCTCACATTTCAACCTGTACTGAACTACAAGTACACAAAAAGATGTGTAGTTCCAGAAAATATCCACACCCCCACCACGGAAGGTCAACGGAAATTCCAAGGGGGAGGGAGGTTTCAATGGTAGAAATTTCCAAGGGGTTTGGGGGCCGACGTGACCTTGCTTTTTTCAGGGGGTTAATCGTTAAGAAAGAATTGCTTCACGGTACACTCGAACTTGAGAAATGCAAGGAGGAATACTTCTGTACATGTTTTTCAAATAAGTAGATCTCCAGTCCACTTGAATATTTTAACATGATTGACTTTTTTCCTTTTTCTGTATTCGAGTTTGTGTTTATTTTTAAAGAACAATGGCTATTCCAGTTGAAGAGAAACCAAAGGGAAATCAGAGCAAGTTGAGCGAGACAAAATGGCCGACTCTTGTCCCCAGATCTCCGATTTGGTGTCTCGTTCCAGTCCTCCACAAAATAATGGCCAACACCCATATCAGGAAACTGCTGCTTTCGGTAAATTATGTCTGTTCAGTAGAGGATAATAATGTTTCGACTGGAATTTGCAATAAAGGTAGAATGAATGCCTATCATTTTTGGAAGGACAAAACCGCCATAAGAATTTTATCATTCCATGTTGTATTGTTTTATGGCATTCTTGTTGGCATCACGTGCCATGGACCCTTTTATGCAGGTTATCGAACTTCAGCTTCCCAGCTAGTATGGGCATTACAGTACCGGCCGGAGGGATTGCAGCATTACACGCATGTAATGTGCGTGCAGTACACGCAGTTTACACGGACCTTACACTCACTTTACACGCACTGCCCACGCAGTGTCCACGTAATGTCCACGCAAATACATTTTATGCGTGTAATTTTACACTCAGTGACTGCGTGTAAAACAACACACAGTCTCTCCCTTGGAACTCACTCACCACTTGTAACAAGAACAAAACACGACCGTATTATTTGCTGACCGCCTTGCCGGTGGTCTGTCATTGTCGTTCTTCAAATGACAGTTTTAAAGCGAACCCACTGTTTTACAAAAGGCATGAAGGATAGCTTGAAGTATTGCGCTCAATTTGTGGTATTGAAAACAAGATTAATTTGCAAACTTCGGTATTTTTATTACAGAGTTGCACAGGATAAGTTCAAGTTGATCGTAATACAATTTTGTCACCTTTCAGTTGGCATGACAGTCGATTTGTCACTCCGAATGATAAACCATTTAAAATTCGAACATGTGTTTAGAGAAGGTTTTGGTGGCCTAGTGGGTTAGTGTGTTCTATCCGTAATGTAATGACAGCTTAGGGTTGGTGGTTCAAGACTCAATAATGTGATTTTTTTTCTTTGATCTCTTTTTTTTTTCTATTCCTTTTCACTTGTTTTTCTTTTTTCTTTTGTCAACGCTTAAGCTGTCAACCTATTTGCAATTTAACACAGAAAAGTACTCAACCGATTCTATGGATATTCGCTACGCGAGAAACCAAGGCCAGTGGAAGCTTGACAAAACACTGGCACTTCGATTTGTTTAACAATTTCAAAGAAAGCGAACAATTTGGTATAAATCTTCGTCCGTTGACCAGTTTCTCGACGATAACCAATATCTCCAATACTAAGCTATGTTCAAGCAACGCCATGCAAAAGAGCTGTGTTGGTTAATTTCACTTCCGGTATTGCACCATCACTAGTACTTCCGGTATTGCACCATCACTAACTCGGTCAATTATTTGTTTATCTTCAAAACCGGGTCAAAAGGAACGCTCAATTAAATTCATTTCCTATAATTCTGACTAAACATTTCTTTTTGAAAGGATTTCGCCATTTCCGACTCTGACCCCTGTATTTTATGGCCACCAAAATCTACAAGTTCAGTTTAAAAACATTTACGGTCTTCCGAATAGCTTTAGTTAAGTCATCAGTGTTGTGAAATACTGCTCAAAATAAACGCTTTCAAATAAATTCCTTTCCTACTGGATGTACATTGGAGTAATTCAATTCTGACAAAACATTTCTTTCCTCTGTAACCCTTGAGCATTGAAAGGCTTTTAAAGAGAAGATGCGTGACCAACCTAATGACTTTATTTACTACAAAATTCTTTAGTAACCACAAGAGATATCTCATTAGCGCAATGGGATAAGGGACTGAGATTGGGATCTGATGGTCGCGAGTTCAAGTCCGGGCATTGTTAGTAGAAACTTGTTTCTATACTTATGTCATTGTTTCTTCCTCTGGCCGAGAGGGGCACGGGCCTCTTGATGGACACCACGACGAAAAATAACCACAAAAAAAATGGGTATTACTAGAAGCGGCTTGTCGCTAAGCGACAGCCGCTTAAAAAGCCACAGATGAGACATAAGCGGCGCCCGATCGTCTAGACATTCGAAACGAACTGAGCTCGATTGACCAGGCTGTTCCTATATTTTTCTTGTAAAAAAAAAAAGAAAACATCCGTTGTGTTCATTATGAGCAGGCAAGCCAGCCCAGTTACCGAGACCACCATTATTGTGAAGGAGATCATTACAAAATGCAAAACAAAACATACGAGAACTTTTACTTGTTAAAAGATAAAATGAAATCCGATCCATTGATAGAATTCGTTGCCTAGCACGTGACAAAAATTTGCCCTCGTCGGGTGACAAAAATAGCACACGCTGTTTGTTGAAGAATGAGATGTTTATGATGCAAGGGAGATAAAATGAAACAAGATAAATGTATCATTTACAGCAAGTGAAAAGAATTTCACTCGAACTATAGAGGAGTGCCGCAAAATTTTTGCTCGAACTATCGCGGGATAGCGCGAAATTTCGCTTGGAACTGTCGCGGAGGGTTGCAAAATTTCGCTTGAACTATTGCAGAATGCCGCAGAATTAGTGGAGCAGGGGTTTCATGGGAAGCCGGCAACCAGCAAAAATCGCCGCCTACTTTAGTTAGCTCAGACGGCTATTTTAAAATTTATTAAAAACCCTGGTGGAGTGCCGCAAAATCTTCGCTCGAACTTTCGCTCAAACTGTCGCGGAAGGGTGCAAAATTTTTTAACCATTGCGGAGTGCCGAAACAGACTCTCACAGCAGTTTTCCTGAAATAGTAGCACAGTGAATTTTAGGTTACCCTCGACAAGAGTAAGATGCTTTCTTTCAATCCTTAAGGTTCGTTTAATAATTGAGTCTCCAGAAGTAACATGGAAATTCACTATTTTATTACGAGTTGTTTTGATTTCACGTTCCGTGGCACATCGATCGCTGCGTGTTTATAACTCTGTCGAATAACATGTACAGCCATTTCGCAGTGTTGCGCGCTATATCTGAGACTGTTTGGCAAATAACAAAAGATCGCTCATATGCCATGAGTACACGCAAAGCAATTTTTACACGAACATTACATGCAGTGCCCACGCAGTGTCCACGCAATACCCACTCAGTGTCCACTCAAATTACACGCGCATTACACGCATTTTACAAGCGTGGACATGCTGCAATCCCTCCGGCCAGTACTGTACGTGACTGTGCTTTTGACAACGATGGCACCAGGGGTTTCATTAGAAGCCGGCAACCGGCGAAAATCGCCACCTACTTTGTCAGAATGTACCTCTTTCCGCCGCCTACTTTGTCCATATTCTCACTCAAATTATTAAAAAAATTAATCAGGTTGCCGCCTACTTTAGTTAGCTTAGACGGCTATTTAAAAAATTATTGAAACCCCTGTGGCACGTCTTCAATGATTATCTATTTAAAGAAAAGATGGTAGCTGACTTCTTTGGCTGCAAGACAAGTATCGGTGGTAAAAAACTGAATTAGATGGAAGGAATAATTAATTACTTGGCATTTTCAGCTTTTAGTTTCGTTGAACGTTTCACCAAGTTTATACATGTATAAATAATTTGTAACACTTATACTCTAGTGTACATGCTTATAAAAGGAGCTTTAACATTTGAAAATCAAAACCCATTTGAGACATGCGTGAAAATATTTGCATACATGACAGGAACTTGCAATGACTGAGGTATCGGTAACTTCTTCCGAACACTAGAAGAAACAACATTTCTTGTAAACTACAACATATCCTCCAAGAAATTTATAACTAACAACATTCAAACAAAAAACATCTAGGCCAGGAAAAGCTATGTGTTTAGATATCTGATTCTTGACTGGCAAAGGTCACGCACACATTTCCCACTCCCCGCAGTTCAAGCTCTACAATTACAAACAGATTTGATATATCCAATCACATAACCAACTCAATCATCCTTTTTCAACTAAGAAAAGACTTACAATTTACGAAGTGGTTTGTATTAAATTTTGGAAATTCCTGGGGGGGAGGGGGTATTTGATTACCCCCTGGAACGGAAATTCCTAGGGAGAGGGGGGTGCAAAACAAAAAACCTTCCGTGGTTGGGGTATGGATATTTTCTGGAACTACACAATGTTAAAAATGTCAAAATAAAATTATAGGAAGGACAGCAATTGTAAGCCATTTACAAATAAAGAGGTAAAAACTAGCCAATGAAATAATGTTTTTGTTGTGGTTCATTTTCATATTTGGTTTAAATTTTTTTTTCTCCCTTTGTTTTAAACTAACATACAGTACCGCTCAAAAGTAAGTTACCACCCTCGCGCGCGACGCGAATCGCGTCGCGCGCTACGTGATTCTCGTCGCGCGCTACGCGAATCGCGTCGCGCGCTACGCGATTCGCGTAGCGCGCGATGTTCTGGAAACTGTAAGTATATTGACCTGAAGTTCTCTCACCATTTAATATGCCCATTGTAAAGCAACAATAGTCGATTTCAATAGCTAATTTCCAGTGTTCACAAAAGCCCGCTAAGAAGAAATGAATATGCGTAATCGATCAATCATCGCCGCAGAAGGGAAGCGTGTGCTTTGCTTCCACTTGTCAAACTGTTTTCTCCTCGAAACTTTGATAGACTGAGGTCGACATATTAATAACTTTAAAAAACCTGCATACACAATATGATGTACATGAACATGCTTTTCAGTCTTTTGAAGTGGAGATATTCCGAGGAATTCTACCGTCGTCGCGCCGCATTCAATTCGCTTCATTGGACACGAGTTTCTTCCTACACTGTACATCAAACCGCCAATTTTTCGGCTCGTCCATGAGCCATGACTGATGCTTGATACTTTTTGTTAGTTTTCTATTCATATGATTCTTGACAACTAGCCATTAAAAAAAATTGAAAATGTTGGCGAGTTGGCATGGAGTTTCAAGCGGCAAATTAAAGACAGATCGAGCCGTAGACAAGAAGACCAGCGTAATTAAGCGGAGCACGTGCGAGGCGTCCGAACTACAATTACTCTTCGGCAAATCTTTTTTCCACGGACAAACTCTACTGGATTAAAATCTGCACAAGTTTTCAAAGATATGGCCAGGAAAACGTGTTCGGGTCTTTCGAAGTAGAAAATATACGATTGAGCGCCGGCGTGTCGAATAAACAAAACATTTCACATACAACTACCCAAACTTATGCGTCTTCACCGTTGGCAGAATGAATTTCAGATTTCTACATGATAAAATTGTTCGTGCACAAAGAAGGAAATAAAATAAACTCCGTTCTGTTTCGGGTTCTATTCCTTGGCTTCTCATGAATTTTTCGGTCATATTGAGTGGAAGGTTTCAAATTACACAGACAGTAGTTTTGCGGTTTTATGCAAATTTGCGATCCGAAAGCAAAATGCATATGCAGTAACCCGGCCGGTCATTAGTCATTTGCTTGTGCCGAACTAGCTCTTGATTATGTCCTCAACGAATTTAGAAAACACGACCATTTAAACGTATCGACGACAGAACCGATAAAAATTCAACTAAATTCAGCGCTAACGGGAGTAACGAATTATGCTTATCATTCGCAATTGATCATTCGTCGGTTTGTTTACAAGTTTTCGATTTGTAATGACCTCAATGATGCTATATTTATTTGCACAGAAGTGAACTACACGTATGAACGACTCAAATTCGACAGAACAATAGCTGCATTTGGAAAGTGTTACGCGAATTTAATTGATGTCACGTTGCAAAATCACCCCAAATTTATGCCAAAAATTTCCGCTTTAGTGACTCTCGCGCGACGCGAATCGCGTAGCGCGCGACGCGATTCGCGTAGCGCGCGACGCGAATCGCGTAGCGCAGGAAACGCGACGCGACTGGTAACTTACTTTTGAGCGGTACTGTACATTATAATACAGTATCATACCAAAAAACAAAGGGAGAAAAAATTTATACCAAGGATAAAATTGAACCACAACACATTCATGTCAATATATACATGTCTAAGGTCTTTTACTACAGAGGTAGCATGACTGACAGACATCTAGACAGACAGAAGAAGTTTGCATGCAGCAACCAAGTTTAAAAGTGTTGTGTTCAACAAATGTGGAGGTCAAAATATGTAACATTATATCACAATCTTTTCCATGCAATGATGCATGTTATCTTCACTGTCTCATGGCTCAACTAACTTGTTTACCAAAGGTACTGCAAATTATGAATTAACAGCCTCCCTCTGAAATTTTCCCTTTCCTGTCGTGTTACAAAAAAAACAGGCACGGTAAACCCCCTTTTTACTGGTGTTACATACTCATAGTAGGCACACAAAAAATATATTTTAAGGAGAAAAAAGTTTAATAGTAGTACCGGTAGTAGTTTAGTAGTAGTAAATTTTTGTTTGGTTGTTCAAGTTTCAAACATTTCCCTTGCTACTTAGAAAAATGGGCATGCAGGTCGAAAACAAGCACAGTGCCCCCATCTTTTTATTGCATTTTTCCATTGTCCCATGCATGACTATCAATATGTGCCAAGTTCGAAAAAAATCTGGATAGTATGTCATTTTCAAGGGAATTACCTTCAATCATTAACCATTATTAAATTACCAAGTATTTAATTTGATGTCATTTTATAGGTGTAATATATGTAATATTTTATTTATTTCCATATCAGTTGTAATATGCAATTTAAACGTTATCGATTACAACTATAATGCAAACACTATCATAATTATAGTGAAAGCTAAAATGCAAACTAAAATTAAATCTTTTATACCTTCCTATGCATGGATCTTGGAATGGATCATTTAGCAGATAAAGATCGTTCACAGTAGTATTTCGTCTTGCAGCCTGAAAAAATATGTGAAAAATGTCTCAAAACAGTTGTTTATGTACAATGCACACCACTCGATCAGTTTAATAAAGATAAAAGAGCAAAATGTTCAGCTGATAATCATCCAAGAAAAGATGGGTTGTTCGTGAAATTATTCATAAGCAATACTTTGTGATTAGTTGCAGTGGGATCGGAGTGAAATTTGGGAAAACAGATCGGAAAGCTGGCTTTTACTATAAACCTAGCTTGCATAATCTGATCAGATTAGTTGACTTGTTGCAATCGCCCCAAACAGTCTCAAAAGTTTACTTGCAAAACGTCCATGCAATTTGCTGCTGCTCTATATCGTAGATAAGACCAAGAAATTAATGAAGATCTACGATCAATAACAAACCTTTGCCGCCGCCATCTTGGCCCGAGCTACTGAATGCACTGCCTTACATCAGACGACCTGGGAAACCAGAAGCTTCCAAATCACCGCCCAAACAGTCCTTAATATGCACCTAGACCATCACTGGTAAATAGGTAGCTTGGGAGAGTGTATTTTTCCACTGATAGCTGAAATTTTGACTAATTGTTTTGACTTTTTCCAGTTGACTTTCCCGCCTGAGTGGGTTGCATAAAACTCCCATGATTCATTGCTAGAAGGAGAAGTCGCTGACATGCTTGCGGGCGATCACATTTAGATTTTGCAAGTCGTGTGGAAAAGTCGAAAAAAAATAGCAACAACAGCGAGTAGAATACTCTGAGTTTTTTAGTAACAGGTGAGTTAAAACAATACTATACTGTATAAACTCTGCAACGAAAGTGTATTTCATTTTCTGAACGCAAAATTCAAGACTTACTGTAACGATGCAATATTACTTCAGTGAATAATTTTTAGTTGATAGGCTAAACGAAACTTTAAGTGGGGACTAACTTAACTACAAAATTAGCTAACACTGTTGCTATGGAATGTTCTCCCTCATATCTTGGAAACCCTAACTTGCACAGTAAAGCTGTCTCGCTATGTTTTGACAATCAAATAGTTTTACAAGATTTTCGAGTCACAACCATATTTAGTAATAATAATAATAATAAATGTCTTTATTCATCATAAGTAAGTCACGTGACCAGAACAGAAAAAGGCCTAAAACTCGAGTGGCGTACACTTCTGGATATCGAAAATGGTGCCAATGGTTATCGATTGCCAAGGTGCAAAACTCTACGTATCGATTTTTGAAAATTCACGTTTTTGTGAGATTTATGACATCATAAGCAAGCAAATGTGTCACAAGTCCTCTAATTTGCATAAATCAAAATCTTGAATAACTCGGCAACCAAGAGTGCTATCACAATAAAATAAACGATGTTCTTCATCATTTTGAAAGCTATTTCGAACAAGCTAATGAAAAATTTTGTGTCATATACACTTTAATGCGGTACCAGGAACAATAATGACAATGATTTATGGCATTATTACTGGGACCTTTTGATGAAACTGCTGTAACTGGTAGCCTCTCTACCTGATGCTAAAAGGGTGGCAAATGCTCTGACGCACTGAAATAAATGTTTCTTATTGTCTTACAATGTCAATTTTACAGACAAAGCCTCACTGTTTGTAGATAACTCAGTACATTTATCTTTTCCCTATTTTCACTCTTCCAAAAATAACTCTGGTCTTGAAACTAAAGTGAGTGTAGAAGACTGTTTCACATAAATAAGTTTATATTAAAATGGCCTTTCATGGAGTTGGAATGATGGTGATGATACTGCAGCTGCTGTTGCTGCTGCTGCTGCCGATTATGCAGCAGTTACAACTTTTGTATGCTATATACAGTTAAAATAGTATGGTGGGGCGCTTGAGCATAGCCCATTAACTATAGTGAAAACTTAGTGCAAAGCTATAAATTTAAAATATGAAATATATATAAAAATTAGCACTATATGAAATAGTGCTCCGAAAGAAAAAGATCATATCCTTGGTATTTCGTCATCATCATTATTATTATTATTATTATTATTAATTTGTTTTTTTTTTGGAACAACATGTACTTCCTGAGGCACATTATTTCAGGGAAATGATACAAAAAATACTGATTGCGGGGTGCTTATAAAGTTGAAAAATGTGACTTCCAGAAAAACTTGTAACTTTGCACCCTTAAATTCATACATGACATTATGGTCATGATGCGTTTGTTCCCTTCCTGGGAACAGTTTTGTCCCTTAGACAGCATGTGCCAAGTCATGGTACTTTTAAGATCAGTAGCTTTAAAATTATATACCTACAGGCACTGTTCATCAGGTGAAGACCATGCTGAATCTCTTACCATGGATTGCATTCAAACATGAAAAAGTTCACTTTTGGGTCCATTATGGCCTTTGCATATTTGCCTTCTTGTTAGCAGTTGTGACTTTCATAGCTCAGTGGACAAACCCAGCACCTTATGGGCGCCACGAGAAATCTGGCAAGTCATGTGGCCCTATGGTTCATCAGCGAATAGCTCACACAGTATCAGATGCAACTCCAGGGATACTTGTCTTCTCGCTGGTATTGTTTCTCTATGGAGACCAAAGAGAATACCCTAATATAACATTCTACTGCCTGTGGCTTTGTCATTATATACATCGTGGATTCATCCATCCATGGATTATGAAGTACAGCAGTCCAAAAACTCCCCTGGGTATACCCCTAGGCGGACTTTTTCCAAATCTCCTGTACAGCTTCCTCAATGCTGATTGGATAGGTACCGCAGATTATGATGATGGCTATTACAAAGACCCACGCTTCATTATTGGCATTGTACTTTTTGTGGCTGGGTTCATTATTAACCGCTATGCAGATTTAACACTTCGCAAATTAAGATCTGATAACACCACGAATTATTCAGTTCCATACGGCTGCCTGTTCAACGTAATCTCCTGCCCAAATTATTTTGGAGAAATATTGGAGTGGTTTGGTTGGGCTTTGGGGACTTGGTCTGTAGCTGGTTTAGTGTGGTTTTTTTTGGCTGTGGTACATTTATTCCACGTGCTCGGCATAATCATCGATGGCATAAGGATCACTTTCCTGATTACCCTTCCAATAGAAGAGCTTTGATTCCCTTTATCTACTGAATGAGCAGGAGTGTTTTATCAAGTTTAAAACATGAGGCACAGCCGAGTGTTTTAGCACTTGATAAAACACCAATTGCGAATTTATTGAACGGCTTAAAATGCTTAACCGTACATCTATCCATTCTTACACTAAAATTCAGATTTTGGTTTATTTTGGCCTAGAAAATCGGATGTAAAATTTAGCCACGTCTTTATCAAAATTAATATAAAGACACTCATTAAGAATTAATTTATTTTGTATTTCCTTCATGGATTATTAATGAGTTTTTAACTGCGGATTAACGAATGAATATCTGAATGACCCGTCGCAGTAATTAACACTACTTAAGCAGTAGTAAAAATAAAGCCTGGGAGTGGAATCCATGACCTCTGTGACTCTGGTACAGTGCTCTACCAATTGAGCTAACTAGCCAACTGGGAGCTGGACATTTTGTTGGTTTGTAATATACCTGTGAGTGATGAATACATATGTGAGAATTATGCACGTGTCATCGGCTTCCCCGTGGGGTCGACCCCTGGGCCTACCAGGAAGATCCCCCTGGTTGGCCCGGGGGTCGACCCCACGGAGAAGCCGATGACATGTGCATTAGTATATGAAAATCGTATATTTGAACTACGGATTAAAGAATGAACATGTGAATGATCATCTCCTGACTACTGCTTTAAAAGTAGTGTTCATAACTACGATGTTCATTCATATATTCAATGATTAGCTTATTAATGAAATGTATCTTTCAAAAGGACCACAAGCTCGAAACCAGGATACTCCCAAGATATGTTTTAGTGATATTGTTAAGCAATAGACCACAAGTTTCTATGGTTTATAGGCTGATAAACCACTTGGGATGTTGGAAGAACACTCGAAGAATTCGTGAATCACGAGCCGCAGGCGAGTGATTGCGCGCAAATTGACTTTGGTTATTATATAATTTCTAATAATCTCTGGTAGATGGTAGACTTTTTCTTCTTAAGCAACACCCCTCTCCTTTTTTATAATTTCGCTCAAAACTTTTGATGCTATCGCCATGATGAGCATTTACAGCAGAGTATAATTTTAATCAATTTAAGAAATGTTCTTCCTCTAGGCTCGATTTCGGCCGTTCACTCGGGTTCCGAAGCACGGGTTCATTTCATCATTTCCCGAATCAGCAGCTGGTAATCAAGCCTACTCTGCCTCTCTTTTGCAAGCTTTATAATTTTCCTTGCTCGCACACCAAGGCCTCTTGACAAAATATTAGTTCCCACACACAGCCAATCAGATTGCGAGTTTGCCTACGTGGTCCCCAGTCAGGAATAACTGTTAGAACCAAGTTTTTCAACCAATCTGATCGCACGCTCTCCGAAGATAAGATTGTAATAGATTTTCAAATAAAATCTAAAAAAATGTAAAAAAAAAACATACCTTTTCCTGTTGGCAGTAAAATTAAAAATTGGCTTATTTTTTGATGGTTCAAACTTTTTTATTCGCCGCTTTAGTCTTTGTACCAAAAACAAATAAACTCAATATTGTCGCAGGTTAAGATAAATGCAGTAAGCTATTTATTGAGGGCAATGCCATATATTTTCCCATCAGTATAGTATAGAACCAGATTATTTGTTTGTTGTTTTCGTTACTCTCCTTTCCTTGTTTTAAACCGATTGAGAGGAACCTGGAAATAAATAAAGAGGGTTAGTTTCTAAAGAAACTGTGGTGCTGCGTCGGTGGGGGAGTGAAACACGAAAATTTGGTTTTATCAACGAAGTTGATAATGTAAATTGACCACCGTACAGGTATTCAAGTTTAATTGATTTGTCACGCGCACGCTACGTTATAAAAGTCATTGTGACGTTATCTGATCACTTTGCTCTTCTTCGCGGAACGAGAATTCACGCATTTCTTGTGAGCGGGAAAATTTCTTGCTCGTCAACATATAGTTGCTTCTTTGGCTCAATGCGCTACCAGGTCACCTTCAGGCATCGGATCTTGGGCTGAGCTGTTGACGAAAGGTAAGATTGGCTCTCGTTCTTTATTACGATGTAACAGTTTTTCCCTCGTGTGGTTGGGAATCCGAAGAATCAGAAATTATACTTTTTTCTTTCTTTCTTCATTTTACTCTGATTACAAATCTTACACGCGTTAAAAAACTCCGTCATAAAGGTAGTAGTCGTTTGGAAATGGCTTTTCTTCTAAGCTAGCAAACGTATGTTTTGCACTTTTTTGTTCTCCCTCTTCTTCGGAAATCAACAGCTTTCTATTTCCATGGTATTATTCGCGCGGACTTGGCGCTCACTTCATAATTAGCGCGCGCGGGTAATTGTTTATCAGAAAAAGTTCGGTTGCCATGGTTTTAGTGCTTGCGTTCTTTTTTTCGAAATTTTCTTTACTTTTTGAAGTGCGCGCGCTTTATAACAGAAACAACACCTTTCTGTTGTCATGACAATGCTCGCAGATTTGGCGCTCGCTTCATAATTAGTGCGGGCGGGTAACTGTTTATCAGAAAAAGTTCGGTTGCCGTGGTTTTAGCGCTTGCGTTCTTTCTTTCGAATTTTTAATTACTTTTTGAAGTGCGCACGCTTTAACTGAAACAACAGCTTTCTGCTGCCATAGTAAATCTCGCGGATTTTACACTGGCCTCGTGATTAACGTGCGGGGGTACCTGTTTATCAGAAAAAGTTCGGTTGCCATGGTTTTAGCGCTTGCGTTCTTTTTCGAAATTTTCTTTACTTTCTGAATTGCGCGCGCTTTAACAGAAACACCACCTTTCTGTTGTCATGACAATAGAGAGATTAAGATTGAGGTTTTTCGGCATTTCCCGCGAACCGCGAACGTCAAGAAGTCACGTGACCAGTGCCTTGCCGTCAGGTTTGCGGTTTGAGGTTCACGTTTGCACGGCTAGACCACGCTCTAGAGATAAGTGATTTACCGCAAGGATTTTTGCACCCTAAAACATCACAATCCCACGTTTGAGAGGAAATACTACTTTTTAGAACTCTTTCGCCTATTAATTATCGAATTCTTTTTCATAAAAACGCAATTTTTAAGACAATTTCTCAGCTAAAATAGAAGTGAGCGAATGAATGGAAACAAACATGGCGGCCGGCTATTTGTTACCCGCGAATCTTAAGTCCCGAATACGAGCAGACAGCTAACGTGAAACCGCTAACCGCAAACCGCCGTTTGCCGTTTGCGGTAAGATGGCCAAACCTCGATCTTAAGGTCTCTAATGCTCGCAGATTTGGCGTTCACTTCATGAATAGCGCGCGCGGGTACCTATTTGTTAGCAAAAGTACAAAAATGAACGATATTACACGACGTTTCGAAGTCATCTTGACTTCATTTTCAAGTGATAAATGTAACGTTCGTTTCAATTTTAAATTAAGTTGTTGTTAATAACGTTAGCTAACGAATTAGTGCGCCCCCAATGAAATGCTCTAAACAAATATGTTCGCAAACAACAAATGAGTAATCATACGAGTGATAACAAAATCGGACGACCGCGCAGCGGGATTCCGATTTGTTTATAACGAGTATGATTACAGACCGAAGTCTTATTACTAATTAATCATAACAATTTCAATTTCCGAGGAAAGAAGAAGAGCCAAGTTATAAAAGGGAGGTAAATTTCGCATTTTAAAAAAGACTGACAAAGAAAGCGTAAATTGTTTAATGTCGCTCCGAAACTGATTACAATCAAAATGAATGGTGATTGAAACTAAAACTTTTAATGTAACTGGTTGAGTTAAAATACTACTTTGAATGTGATTGGCTTATTGAACTGTCCAATAACAACTTGGCACGTGAATTAGTGGAAAATAGGAGTTTTTTTTAAACCAACCACAACTGAGGAAATTGTAATTTGTATGATTATATCTTGTTACTGGTTCTTATAAATAAAGCCGGCAATATTGTGATCTCTTAAGGCGTGGGTACACCTGAACATGGGTTTAATGGGTTAACCCATTGGCACCCGTGCCGGCCAAAACCGGCCGTAAAAAACTCCCATGCTTCAAAACATTGCAACTTTCTCAATCGCACGAATATTGCCTTAACTGTTAGTTGTGAGCACGAAATAGAATGCCCTTTAAATTTGGATATCCAATAAATGCAAGAAACGTAGCGAATTTTACCAAATATGGCCTTTTGAGTTTGGACAAGAACGAAACTGGCCGTTTTTAACGTCAAAGAGAAACAACAAAAATGTCCCTTTTTGCCTTGATGTTTTTTAGGGAAATCATCGTCGAAAAACTAAAATTCAACCATCATAACGAAATTCAGTCCTTTTTCTAGCTTATAAATGACTTTTTTTGTTCATATTCTTCTCCCGAGCGTAGATACAGCCTTTTGTTCCAGTGCATTCGGGCCTTCCCGACATTTTCAACATCTTGAGCGCATTGCATGCTGGGAACTAACGAGAATTTTTGACAGCGCCCGTTCCTTCCCCCAATTCTTTCACATAGCCACTCCGACCTACCGCCAAAATTTCCTGCTCGTGGTCATCTTCAGTACATAGAAATTCCAAAATATGTGGCGGTAGGTCGAGAAATTCATCAATAGTCGAGTCCCAAAGGTACTAAGTGTTCGACCGGCCAAATTCCCATTTCGTCGAGTAACAAGCCAAATTCAACAACAAAGTACATCACCTTGCTCGATTCTTTGAGAAAGTGGACTCTTAGCTACCGTCATGCTTAATGATGCTCATCAGGCAGCCGCTAAAGATGAAAAATGGCTGTAAATTTAGCAGAAATCGCAAGCAAACCGAACTTGGGCCATTGTCGCTTCACGGATAAAAAATAGCTACGTCAAAATGACGTTTTCAGAAACCCTGAGCCTCCAGTGGCTTAGGACAGCACCACTTTTCCCTGGTAGTTCAAATAAAGAGTCACGAATTGCTATTCATCGTTTATAGGTGGAAAATCACTCCGAAAATGTAAAAACCTGCGGTAGTCAATGGGTTAATAACTCGTTCGCGTTTCAAGCAATCAAAATCACGATGCTCATTACACGAAGCTATATTGTGGGATATTCCGTGAATTTTTCAATGACTTTTTGTTATATTTGGCAAGAGATAATTTTTCTCAAAGGATTAGTTAAATTGAGGCAAATAGGAAATATTGAAGATTTAATAAAGGTTTAAAATTGGATTTTGCGCTACTTCGTGCGCATCTGCCCCGTGTGGAATTCTCTCTCTATTGACATCCGCCTCTCCCACTCAACTTCTGCTTTCAAGTCGCAACTTAAAAATTTTCTCTTCTCTCGTCTTCACAACACTTGATTCGGATTATGTAAGGACTTGGCGTATAATTTGCCCTGTATGTCGTTGCTCAAACCCTTTCTCTGTCTGCTCGTGCTAATTTGTCAACCCTTTTTACTTCTTTGCTCTCCTAGCCTGTGCTACATGTATTTGTGCCAATACACGTATACACGTTTTGATTTTCGTATATTCATTGTCACACACGTATTTCCGTTGTTTCGCTCTCTGACCACTGGAGGTGAACCCTTGTAAGGGACTTCGTGTCCCCTTGTTGTTCGTCCATGGATTTATTTCCTAAATACTTACAGATATATAAGCAGACGGACATCAAACAGTTCCCCAGCAACCTGCAGTGCCCGTGTGGGGTGTCAACTGTCTGGTAGTGTTTTAAAACAGTTTTACTCCATTTCAACCCCGGCCCTTCTTAAAACTCCTTAAAATTCCACTCCAATTCACGTGTACCCCCACCTTAATGACACTGTTGAATTTCCCTCTCGGCTTATTTTTCCTGAACAAGAGAGCTGTGGGTAGCGTGTGGGTAACCTACCTCCCTACCTTTTTTTTTTTTTTTCAAACTGAAGACTTTTGTTTTCAAGGTAGTGATTGGCGGTTTTTGAAACAAGTTTTGTTTTCTTGTTGTTATTTTTCGTTTGAATGTGTTTTTGTGCGTTGTGTGAATTGGACAACATTGATGGACCTGAATTGAGATTCCCACTAACCCTGGGTTAGCGTAAACCTATTTTGAGGAACCATTACAGTTTTGCAATGAGTTTACTTTGTAAGCTGCTTTAGGACCCTTTAGGGTGTTTGAGTTGTAGGAAAGCAAATCGAATGTCAATGTGTCATGTTAGATGACTCGTAGAAGACAAAAGCAGCCTTTACGGCCCGTTTGAAGGTAGTAGTGGCGCAGCAATATGAAAAGCATACTCCCCCCCGGGGGAGGGTACTCCCTATAATGGCCTATACGGCCGAAAGGGGTATCTTTTTCACCCTTGAGGTATATGAAAGGGTAGGGATTTCACGAGTCGAAGTATATGAAAGGGTAGGGAAATCTGTCATTGAGCTATTTAAAAGGGCCTTCCATTAAAATATTTCGAACACACACACCTTATGACTGTACTGTTATAATTTATTGAACGCTACACGAAAATGACAAGAAGATTTCCTGTTTCAGGTATACGATAGGGGTACCATTTGTCAATGGAAGGTATACGAAAGGGGTACCTTTTTTTTTTTTTTCAAAAAAGGGATATAAAAGGGTAAAGGGTCGGACCTCGGGTCCGAGCCTCCCCGTATTAAATTTTTTTTAGTACCCTTCCCGGGGCATACTCTTGCAAGTAGATTTATGTCCAGAACCCCTCAGTGAGTGATAGGCTCTCGGCGGTGATGTTAGGTTGCATGATTGAACTCATTACTTGTATTTGTCAAGAACTTATGACGAAACTTTAACAACAAAAGTTTAAATCGTTTCTTTTGACTTGACTGCACGTCGATTAAACTACTTTACACAACTGGCCTCAGAATTCGAGATTTTTCTTTGAGTTGAACTTTGGCCGACTATTTTCGGACATCTTCGGCTGGCTTTGGGAGACCTTCGGACGTCTTTCAGTGGTATATTCTAGTCTAGGTCGAACCGTTTTCTCTGCTTGCACCAACTTATATGGCATGCAGCAGAATTTGTGGTTTTGTTGAAACAAGACGCTCTATGTGCGTTAACTCGGGATACTTTTGTGCTGCAGAAGCCGGACGCACGCTTTCTGAATCTCGAAACTATCCGGCTAGTGGTTTGCTTTTGGGTTCACATAAGGCCTTTTTGTTCACGTACCGGTATAAGCAAAGGATCGGCTCGTGACGCGGTGATGATCGGACGTGAGTAACCGAGCTCCGCTGCATCACCTGCCCAGAAAGTAAATCTAGTGAAGCAATTCCGCGGTCTCTGTTCTTTTCGAATCATCTTCGGTTTTAGTCAAAAAGGTATCCTCTAATGGTAAGAAAGAATGAAACGGAGCGCGGCTAGCGGCAGTGGTGTCTCGCCCGACGGTAAACTAGCACGTGGTGACTCAAACATGGCGGATTCCTCGCTCGACCAAGATACTTTTGAAGACATCCAAGAGGAATCAGAAACGCTAGCAACTGAGCCCAACCTTAAGGATATACACAATATCCTTAAAAGTATTCAAGGCGCGATTAGTGTCATGCAAGACACTATCGCGACGCTGGTGAAAGAAAATTACAAGCTCACTGGTGATGTAGCAGACCTTCGACATATTATCGCAAAGAACAACGGCGAAGTCGAAAAGCTCAGGAGTGATTTCACAAAACAAAACCAGTATGTTGCCTCCTTGGAACTGGAACTTGAGAGGGCGAAAAAAGCTGCTAAACAACAAAGAAGCGACATTCAAGAACTTCAAGAGAGCCTTGACGAGCTTGAGCAATATTCCCGTAAAAACTCTGTTGAAATTCACGGCATTCCAGAGGATATAGGAATTTCAACAGACGAAGTCGTCTGTAAGGTTGCGGCTGCAGTCGGTTTTCAGATTGCACCGGATAATATCGAGATCTCTCATCGACTTTATAGGAAGAAAGGCGCAAAACCGATCATTGCAAAGTTTCTAAATCACAAAGACAAGGCAAAGTTATATAAAGCAAGAGTTCAACTTAGGAATGTGACTCTGTCTACCCTCTTCCCGAGCTACTCGGCAACCGGTCTAGCTGGGCAGCGAATTTTTATCAACGAGAATTTAACGAGATACCGCAGTGACATGATGAAACTCGCCATTGAGAAACGCAAGGACGGGAAAATCCTAAGCACTTGGTCACTGGATGGAAGGATCTTTATTAAAACTTCCCCAGCGGACGACCAAGGCAGATGTTTTCGATTGAGGAAATCAAGGAACTCTGATGTTTATTTTTGTTTTGTTTTCCGATCATCGTGTTATTGTCTGACTTCTTTATAATCCTTGGAGAAACGTAAGTTGATAGCATAATTGCAAAGCTTTCGCAAGGAGTAGCGGGGGCAGGTGGTGCATACATGAGTAGTTTTATGTGTAGTTACTTTATGCTGATTCCGTTGTACTGCAAAATGTTTGGCCTTTGTGTGTTTTTTCCTTGTCTTACCTTGATACGAGATCTTTTTTTGCTACACGCAAATTCAATTTCGCTGTCTTTTGTGAGCGGAGACAAAGCTCAAAGAGGTGCAAACTTTAGCACACACGCAATTGCGAGTTGTTTAATAGTACTACCGGTATTAAGATTTACAGTACTGTTTTTTTTTCATATTAATAAGCACACCCATCTAGCCGGAAAAAAAAAACAACCTCGACTTGCAGGGAAGACGTTGCAGCCAGCAGCTCTAAAATATTACACGGTCTATTTATTTATTTATTTATTTATTTATTTCAAAGAAAAGAAAACACCCATTCGCTTTACATCTAATTCAGTCACAAACTAAAGACATGACTACTCCTTTTACAGCCTCTTTTTGTTCTTTGAATGTCAGAGGGCTAAATCAAACACGTAAGCGAAGACAGCTTTTCAGATGGCTGCACAATAACAAATTCGATATTGTATTCTTGCAGGAAACTTATTCAACTGAAAGCGTAGAAAACATATGGATATCTGAATGGGGTGGGAAAATTTATTTCTGTCATGGTACAAGCCATTCGAGAGGTGTAATGATTCTTTTCAATCCCAGATTAGCTGCTCTGGTCAACAGCATTGAAGCAGATAAAAACGGAAGATATTTACTTCTTCAAACAACTATTTCTGATACCACCTTCCAATTGTGTAACATCTACAGTCCCAACAATAACTCCGACCAGAAAACTTTTTTCTCGAGCATTCTAGACGTCCTAAGAAAACGCTCGGAGATTAACATTATAATCGGCGGAGATTTCAATTGCGCTCTAACACCACGGGACAAACTGGGAGGGGCTGCAGTGGAAAGGAAAAACAATGTAATTAGCGAGATTACCAAATTGTGCGACTTGTTAAAACTTCAAGATGTTTGGAGATGTCAGCACCCTAATGAATCACAATTTACATGGCGCGACAAGGCCTTTAAAGTACAATGTAGATTGGATTATTGGTTGGTTTATAAAGAATTGTCACGCATCGTGATTAATACCGAAATGAAAAGCTCCACATTAACACATCATTCTGCAATAACATTGACACTTCAGTCTAAGGGTTACGCTCAAAGAGGACCCGGATTTTGGAAATTTAATAATTCTCTCCTGGATGATTATGTCTTCGTTGAACAACTTTACAATATGATACCTGCGTACAAAAATAAATACAACTATCTCACTGACAAAGGTCTTTACTGGGACATGATAAAAATGGAAATGAGAGGTTTCTGCGTGCAGTACTCAAAAAGGAAAAATAGAGAACACAGGAACATAGAGAAAGATCTTTCCGATCAAATTGATGCTTTAATGAAAGCTCTTGCTACAAATAGGTCAAAAGAGAACATCACAAAATTATATAGGCTCAGATCGGAGCTTAATAAGATCATTGAGCACAGAACTAACGGTGCTATTATTAGAAGCAGAACAAGGTGGCATGAGCAAGGTGAAAAAAATACTAAATATTTTTTGAATTTAGAAAAACGACAAAACGCCAAAACATATATTTCGAAACTTAAAACCCAAGATGGCCTTGAAATAACGAATGCTGATGAAATTTTAAAATGTCAAAAGTTGTTTTATAAAAACCTTTATACGGCTGTACCTCGTGAAAACCTTAATGATAAAATGTTCTTTGAAAACCCAAACCTTCCTAAATTGAACGAAGTCGAACTGGAAGAATTAGAAAGGCCACTGACGAAGGAAGAGTGTTTTGAAACCCTAAAATCGAGCTCCAAAGGTAAATGTCCAGGAAGTGATGGATTTACAGTAGAATTTTATCTACATTTCTGGCCCATACTAGGGGAGGAAAGGGTTCAAAGCTTCAATCAAGCCTTGATATATGGTCATCTCAATATAACCCAGAGACAAGGAATAATCAAAGTTGTACCCAAGAAACGAAAAAATAGGCTTTACTTAGAAAACTGGAGACCAATATCCCTTCTTAATATCGACTACAAAATAGCAACGAAGACTATAGCAGGTAGAATTTCTAAAGTTCTTCCCAAACTAATACACGAAGACCAAACCGGATATGTTAAAGACCGTTACATTGGCCAAAACATAAGGCTAGTTAAAGACATAATGAAATTAACATCTTTACACAACATTCCCGGTATGGCCATTTTCATCGATTTCAAAAAAGCGTTTGATTCTGTAGATTGGAATTTCCTTGCTAAAGTTCTGGAAGCCTTCAACTTTGGTCCTCAAATCCAAAAGTGGATTAAGGTGTTCTATACCGACACTAGCAGCTGTGTTATTAACAATGGGCACGCTTCGGAGTTTTTTAACCTGCAAAGAGGAGTTAGACAAGGCTGCCCTCTATCTGGTATTCTCTTTGTTCTTTGTGCGGAAATTTTAGCTCAGGCAATCAGAAATAGTAATAATATTAAGGGAATACAAATCTATAACAAGGAATATAAAATATCACAATACGCGGATGATACTACTGCCTTCGTGTCCGATTATCTTCAGCGGAAAACCTTTTTGAAATATTGCGCATTTTCCGAGACGTTTCAGGTTTAGAATTAAATAAGTCCAAAACTGAAGGAATGTGGCTAGGGTCGTGTAGATACAACACTTCGACACCTTTTGATATAGCCTGGCCTTCGGAACCTATATATGCACTAGGAATCTATTTCACTTATAATGAACACATTTCCTTCCAAAAAAACTTTGAGGAAAAATTAATCTCAATGAAGAAACTTTTAAATCTTTGGCGGACAAGAAATCTCACACTGTATGGTCGAATAACCATTCTTAAAAGCCTCGCTCTCTCCAAGCTAGTCTACAATACATCTGTACTCACCTTCCCTTTAGAATTTGCAGCTTTGGTTAAAACGGCTATCTCTGAGTTTGTTTGGAATACCAAACCTAAAATCAAACACACCACAATGATTGGTCCGAAAATTAAAGGTGGCCTAGACCTGCCAGATTTCGAAATAATGAACAACGCCCTTAAGGTCACTTGATAAAAAGACTACACGAAAGTAGCGGTAATGCAAGTTGGAGCCACATACCTCTTTCGCTTTTAAAAGAGGTAGGAGGTTCGTTTTTATTCGAATGCAACTATGATCTAGAATGTCTTAAAGTGTCTATCCCCATTAAATTTTACAAAGACATCTTGTATACCTGGCAAACGATAAACCAACATATTCCAGAAAACAAAGAACAAATACTAAACGAAATCCTGTGGAATAATCGCTTTATTAAAGTTGAAAAGTTCTCTGTCTATTACCAATGTTGGCATAAAGCAGGAGTGATCAGGGTCAAAGATATTTTTTGTGAAAACAACTTCTTAACTTTCAATGACTTTTGCCGCAAGTTCACCATCAAAACCAATTTCCTCACATATTACGGATTATGCAATTCAATTCCCCAAAAATGGATTCGCTTGTTAAAAAAATCTAACGCAAGCACACCTACGAATTTAGAAAACGTGGGGAAAATACCTTTAAGCAAGCTTTCCTGCAAATCAGCTTCTCGAATTCTTATCACTCAGAAATTTGAGCCTCCTACAGCTGAGAGAAGGATGTTGCAAGCGAACCTAGACAAGCAAGCAATCAGCACTATTTATAATATTCCCTTCAAAGTGACCAAGGATACAAGACTCGCCATTTTTCAATTTAAAATTGTGCACCACATCTTGCCAACTAATGCCACTCTTTTCAGAGATAAAATTATACAACATGATAAATGTCATCTCTGTGACCAAAAGCAAACCCTGAACCATCTTTTTGTTGCTTGCTCGGATGTGCAGACCTTCTGGCAAAGCTTTTCTCGCTGGTGGAATGTTAAGAATGACGATTCTATCACCTTAAACGATGAAACCATAATCTACGGCTTTACAAACGATTTTAGACAACAACTCGGCTTAAACCTATGCTTAATAATTGCCAAGTATTACATTTATTGTGCTTCAAGGAATGAAGAAAATTACTTCTTCGAAGCCTTCCTTGCTTACCTTAAAAGCAAATTATTTGTAGAGAAGAGTAAATGCAAATCGCAAATTAATTTATAAATACAACTTTTTCACAGTACCGAACGACACGTACACGTGTGTGTGTTTCTGTTTCCGTTTTTCTTCCCTCTGTTTTGGTCTCAGGTATTGCTGTATCGTTATTTTTATTTGCGTATTGTAAATAGCTGTTAATATCTGTCAATTAATAAGTTATGTATGTACGTATTGTAATAAGGCATGATATTCAAATAAAAAAGTTATTAAAAAAAAAAAAAAAAAAAAAGCTCGTTAAATTGAATTGAGAGTTGCCATCCATATTCGTTGTCAGCTGTTGTTGTTTACTTCTAAATTAATTGGCAACATCTGGACTTTACTATGGCTCTCTCAAAACATTTTTTCGCTCTGCGAAGCTTGAAAACATTCGCATAGACCCTTCTCTTAACATATTGGATATTCAAAACTCGAAAACACAAGGCGAATCGTTTCCGTGTATGTGACTTGTTTCTCAGAAACAATCCAGATGTCACGCATTGTAAAAAGAACTCGAAATTCAAACTGCTCTATTTTCAAAACTAAGCGTGTTACTTGGCTTAAAATGCCATTTACCTGATGAAGGTAAAACATCAAACTGTTTAATTTAGTTTCTTTTTCTGACGTCACGTGAAAACCAAAAATTCGCAAACTTACTCTAAATATAGAACTGTCACAGCGATTGAGTTGTGATATAATCCGGTTCTAATTCGAGTCGATACTCACAGCACGTGCGAGGCTTCCAACCTTGTCTTAAATTCGGCAAACCTTTTCACGCGGACAGTCTGTATTGTATTAAAATCTAGCTTCACAACTTTACAAAGATATGTGCAGGAAAATTTGTTCCAGCGGTCGAAATGCATTATTTAACCTTGAGTGTTCACTTGCGGTCACGTATTAAATGGAAGGTATCACATCACGAAAACAACTTTGTGCAAATCTGTAATTTTTCTGTCACAGCATTCGAATTCGACTTATGATATCGATTAGCCGATAAGCACTACACGTGCGAGGCTTCCAACTTTTTCTTAACACTCGGCAAACCTTTTCACGGGGACAGACTGTGCTGTATTAAAATATCTAGCTTCACAACTCAAACACGATGAATTTACAACCGTCGCGTGATGTTAGCCTTTCGACCTTTGGACTATGTGGTTTGCTTTAACCAATGAACACACCGCCACGTACCTGCTATTGTGCATTGGCCAATCCAAACACCGAAACGTAATTGTATTGTGCATTTTGCTGCACAAGAAAAAACAAAGACTGAAATCTGACACATTTTATAACTCGGTATACTTACAGTATCCCGAGTAATTAACATTTATTATAAATGTATGCTAAATGTACGCGTCATAAGAGGCAAGAGCTCGTAACAAAGAAGAAATCCGGCATAAATTACTCCATCATCGGGCTGGATAGCACAGAGTTTTGTGACATAAGGTGTCAACCGGGAATTTCTGTAAACAGTTGGCAGTGGTCTCGTCGCGGACTTTTACATATTCGTTTTGTCACACCCCTTGGGGCTTGACTTGTCTATAAGCAGCTTCACACAAAGGACAGCTGCGTACCTGATTGTCGGCTCATATCTGCTTTCGAATCTTAGCAAAGCAATCTACCCAGGATTGCATTAACAGTTACTATTAGCAATGTCTCTTGGTTGTAATTGGTTCATTTAAGAGTGACCATTCAAGTAAAAGCTGACAGGAAGTGCTTTCCACCCACGCAATTATTGTTTGAGTAGTTTTTTTTAATACTGGATTCGTGATTTTTTTTATTTTTGTAAAGAATGGCAACAGTTTACCCAAACACATACTTATGTCATCATCATGCCCAGGCTTTTCTTAATTTTAATTGTCGGTTGAGCAAGAGAATTGTCTGTGGATTGAAAATATAATACGATTTAATCACTTCTTGATTTGTCTGGGAAAGCAAAATTTGAATCATAATGGCAGACATAATGCCGTTATGGTGTGATTGATTTACCCGCTTAATCACTGTATGTTGAACAAAAGGCTCACCCAAGCCAAAATAAACCAACGCTGTTACTTGCCAATCATACAACGTAATCTGACCTCCTATGGGTCAACGGAATGTATATCTACTACGGGTGTCACAGGACGTACCGACTGTACTTGCTGCGTGAATCTCGCACCAAATTCACGGGATATAAGAGAGAAAATCAAAAGATTTGACAGTCCATTGGCTTAATTGGTGTACCATCCACATTCCAGAATGGCTCTTATAACGGATTATTTGTCGAGGTTTACTCTCCAGTCTTCTTCGTTATGTTTCGTCCTGCTTGTGTCTGCAGGGATCGCCTTCCTTGTCCACTTTTTTATCGGTTGTGTTCAACAGAGGCGCCGTGCAGTAAGATCGGTAGCTGGAGTGCCCGGCCCGCCTGGTCACTGGCTGAAGGGACATATCGATTATGTAAGTTCTAAATCGTTGATACCTCCCCATATTGCCTGATTCCAAAGTCACAAGTCCTTAAACAACTACATGAAATAATTTCATGTTAACATCATAACATGAAGATCGATTATGTAAGTTCTAAATCGTTGATACCTCCCCATATTGCCTGATTCCAAAGTCACAAGTCCTTAAACAACTACATGAAATAATTTCATGTTAACATGAAGGATATCTATTTAAATAATCTCTTGAGAAAGCAAAACCACAGCGGGCCCACGGATTCAGCTTTCACATCTGAATCTAGTCTGAAGATTTGTTCCAAAGGCTCAAAGTAAACTCCATGGATATGTAAATCGAGGTTATGGCCTTTAAATATACTGATGGACATTGCGTCACCTAAAGAATTTAATAAACAGTAGGACTACACAGCATTTATCGGTTGAATCGAAACAAATGGCGCAGCCAAGAGATTGTAAGGCTTCATAACTTGAGGGAAAGTAAAAGTATATTCATAATAAGGTCCGATTCTAATTACGGCTACGTAATAAAGGAGGTTAATCGACACCCGTTTGTAAAGCTCTTCGCTTAATACTGGCTTGTGGTCCCGTCTGACGTAACTTACACACTTTTGTATAGCTCACTTTTCTTGCTAACGTCTCGCTTGTACATTTAAAAAACTCGGTGCAAGGTTTATCAAGCTTTGCATTCGATTTTTCCACAGCATAGCGCAGCCACAACGTTACTCGGAATTGCATTAATTGCATGATAGCATATGGCAAAACACAACATTATGTCTGTTATAATTTCGGGATTATTTTAATTGCACGGCAAATATCATGGCAGCACACAACGTTATATTTGTTCTACTTCCGGAATTATTAATTGCATGATAGCAGGGCAACACAAAGCCTTATATTTGTTCTAATTTCGGAATTATATTAATTGTATGGTGTATAGCATGGCAACACACAACGTTATATTTGTTCTACTTTCAGAATTATTAATTGAATGATAGCAGGGCAACACACAACCTTATATTTGTTCTAATTTCGGAATTATATTAATTGCATGATCCTCTTCAGTTATTATGGTATCCATCGGCGATGTTCTTCCGCCGTCTTTAACATTCTCGAATATCGACGAGGTGGTCTGTAAACTAGATCACTGATAGCTTATCTCAAGGGGACATTTTTGTGAACTTTGTTTTTATGAAATGGGATGTTAATAACCGGAAGTAATTGAGAGAAGGACGAAGACCCAACCTCCCCTCCCCCCGTCAGGGCTATGTCCACACTTAAGTGAGATGTGCCTCCACGACTGAGAAACCTTGCACCAGATCACGCCCAGCCACATTTAGCAAGCCCTATTCCATACTAGGCATCAAAAATCCTCCCCCTTTCCTGAGTGACTTGTAATTTTCGAGAAACTCTAACTTTATTGCAGTCCAGCTCACACATACCGTACCTAAATAAGGAATATAATTTTTAGTGTCAACTCCACCACCAGTTCAAAGTCTTCTCACTGATGAGTTTCTTAGTAAATGATCCGCATTGGAAATCAAACTGAACCCTCTGATTTCTCCAGCCGAAAACATTTACGCAACAAGTAGCACCGACGTACAAACCTAATGGAGCCATTTTGGAGTTTTCAGAGATTTTAAGATAATTTAGCCCTAATGGAAGGTAATTTAATTGTAAGTCATCAGACTGCCCCGTTGTTAATCGATCCAACATATTTTATTCGGCTGTACAGGCTCAATGAGAGATTGTTTCGCGCTAATCTTGGGAATAATAGGAGAAGAAAGAAATATTCGGATTTGATGCTATATTTAAGCAATAGACCACAAGTTTCTATGGTTTATAGGCTGATAAACCACGCGGGATGTTGGGAGATAAAATCACGAGCCGCAGGTGAGTGATTTACGATTTCTTCGACTGTTCTTCCAACATCCCAAGTGGTTTATAGAAATCAAATAACTCAGAGGACGTGCGAAATTTCCACGAGTTTACTGGCACAATAAACAATAGCTGATTGACCAATCAGAGCGCGCGCATTGATTTGGTTATTGTATAAACTAAAACATTATTCACCTCAGTGTCGGTGAAAGTGGTGGATGTTTACCTCGCCGCTTCGTGGCTCGGTAAATATCCACCAATTCGGTGAATAATTGCTAATTACTCGATAGGATAGTGTATTTTATTAGGATAGTGTTTACATACTAGTATTTATAATAGTCCTAATTTGTAAACTTTTAAAAGTAATCTGAAGAGCGTTTAAATCTGTCTAAATTGCGTGTATCTTTTAAATATTTTTGAGTTTATTTCTACTCTTGTTACCCTTATTATCATGATGAATTATTATTTAGAGTATTTTTAGGAGATTTGCCTTGTATGGGATCTCGGACTAATGTCGCCCCCATCCAAGAATTTAGAATGTTTAAAACGTTTGTAGATTGTATTTATTAATAATTAAGAGGGTGGTTTTAACTATGTGTGGAGACGAGTTCACGTGTGTGATTGGTTAGAAAAACTCGCATCACTTTTTCAGCCAACGAGAAGCAAGACTAAAACGAACCATGACTTACGCGCGCGCATTTTCCCGCGTTTGGCGGCGGAAATCGAGCCAGGCTACATGTAATTGCTTCGAATTCTGATTGGTTCATTGCGTTGTTTGTGACTGTTGTGATTGTATGGTAATTACGTTGATTTGGGTTTCACGACATTCTTTCGAAAACCGCTCTATAAGGTATTTACTACAGTAAGTCCCTATTCTGTCAACAGGCCAGGTTTGATGGAGCCGGGTTAAAATTTCACGTCAAATGTGCCACCGACTTCAAGACTTGCTATCGCCTGTGGTTCGGTCCTTTGAGGTCACTGGTGGTTATTTGTCACCCTGACACCATCAAAGTAGTTCAGTCAAGCAATGCACCAAAGGAGAAACTTGGGTACCATTTTGTGAAGCCTTTTCTTGGTGAGTTATGTTTTGTGGCGAAGATAGAGTGAGGGAGAACAATTCTTTTGAAGTGTACGTTAAATAAAATCAACAAAACTTACGGATATAAACGTATTTTTGTCGTTATGGTAAGCAGCCCCAAACTTCGGAAGACGTGACTGTTCAGTTATGCCTTGTTTCCATGGAAACATTGAGTCACGTGAGTAATGAGATGATATACCATGATGTTATAATTGTTGCCAGCCAGTTGACTGTTTTTAAACTCACAAAGAGTAGAGGTGTTTAAATGACTGTGAATACATGAAATTCTTATATTTCAAGAGTAGAGGTGCATGTTTAAATGGCTGTGAATATATGAAATTCATTCATCACTCGCGGGTATATTACGAACCAACAAAATGACCAGCTCTCAATTGGCATTAAAAGCAATGCACCGGTATCGCAGAGGTCCTGGGTTCGACTCCCGCACAAGCCTGAATATTTTCAGTTCAGGCTTTATTTTCTCTAGCACTTAAAGTGGTACTATGATCAAATTTTTAGCCCTTGATATTTTAGGTGTATCACATAGAAGTCCATGAAAGAATAAAAATGCCGTTTACCGTTTGCAAATATCTGTATTAGTTCCGGAGATATTTAAGTTTGAAAAATGTCTAAAATATGCAAATGAGATTACTGATGACGTCATACACTCAACCCAATATTATATTAAGTATATAAATAGAGCTATCTCTGTCAATTTGCATCACAGACCATTGAAACTTGGTAGGCTAATAGTTCTACAGAAAACACACCTACGGCTATAAAAAATTCTATTCCCACGGCAACTCACTCTTTTCCAGGCCCCACCCACTTGATTTCAATATGTTAGTGCTTTTCAAGTCAAAAGAACTTAAAATGAGGCCACGAACTCGAGCTAACATATTTATATGCTTGCTGGATCATGCATGTGACGCACCATTAGTAAATATCAAAATGGAACGCTACTAAAGGTGGCCAGAAAAGCCTTTAATATTGGGGAGGTCTGGAACCCAGTATGTTGCCATGGTAACAAAACTGTCAAGTTCGTATTGTGGAGCACATTTAGTAGAATCTTATTGCAAAGAATCAAACCTTTCTGATACAAATTGGCTGAGATATCTTTTTTCATCACATTTGATAATTTGGTTGAGTGTATGACATCATCACTTGGCTAATTTGCATATTTTAAAAACTTGAATATCTCTGGAACGATATCTGAAAACAGTAAACAGCATTTTTCTTCTCATTCATACTACTTGTTTATGTTTTAAAATGGCTTAAATAGGAAAGATGCCATTTTCATCATAGGACCACTTTAAGTAGTGTTCATAACTGCGATAATCATTCACTTCTTCAAGAGTAGAGGCGTTCGTCGTAATATTTAAAAGTTGAAAAATTTCGAAGTAAGACAAGTGCAGCCTCCCCTATAAGCTTTAGTTAGCTGACTAGGGTTAGCAAAGGGTCATGCTTGTTCACTTTCAGGGGATGGTTTGGTGACATCGGAAGGTGACAAATGGTTTCGAATGAGAAGACTGCTCACTCCAGCGTTTCATTTTGAGATTCTGAAGCCATACGTTAGGATTTTGCGGGAATCCACTGATGTGTTGTTGGTACGTACATAAAAATTCTACATTCGACGTTTTTCGTCAAAGCGCTTATAACAGACCGAATTTAATAGCGCAATTCGTGGCGAAACGTTTCCCATTAAATATTGTGTTTAATGAAAAGCAGGGCGTATGAATTAATTTGCCATACCGAATTAAAAAGACGTAAAGACATCTCTCCAATACTTGATGAGACAAATATGTTGAAGATAGCGATTTATAGGAGGAAGTGTATGAAGGTGGGGAAGTGTGAAGCGATGCATTTTGTGCAATTGTACGTGTCCGCGAGTTTGAATACTTAAGATGACTAAGATCTGTAGCAAACGTTTTGCGACTGTTTGTCGTTAACCCAGATTATTCTTTGAGCTTATCTTTAAAAATGTCACACTATCCGGGATTGTACAATTGTTGATATTGGCAGTTAAAAAAAGTCACAAGTCGTGACCCAGTTGTTCGAAGAGCCGATATTGATAAGTGGCCACCCATGCGGATAAATTCACTGGAAATGATGCATTTTTCTCCGCTGGATAGCGACTTATCTTATCCTCTGTAGTCTGATTATGGAACACTTCAAGTAGAGAATCAGCGGTCGGGACAAGTATCGGAGCCTTTCTGGGATATCCCAAGAAAAAAGTTTTTCTTTGTTTTTTTTTTCCATACAGAATCAAATAACTACCGACGCAGTGAGACAGGGCACCCAACGACAAGTTTCGGTAGATATCTGTTCGGTGGAGGGTAATTCGCCTTGGGTTTTCGGCGTCGATTAAAGAGTGCACTCGGATTTTCGGAACTAAAACGTGGTCTAAAAGATTCGCAATTGGGAAATCAAAGCCCCTGAGGTTTTCGGAAAGGTCCTAATTGCTGTTTTTGAAAGTCAAAAACGTCAGCTAGCAGTTTCGGAAAGAAAATAGTTCCCTAGAAAGTTCGTGGAAAGTTCATTTCAGCTTGCATTTTCTCAAAGGAAGATTTTGTTCCCTAACATTTTCGGACAATTAGAACTACAGCTAGGGAATCCGAACAGATCAACTTCTTCTAGCTTATGAAAACATCACTTTAAAGAGACTTCAAACACCATAAGGTACTTAAACATGCTTTTCTACAGCTTTTGGCTGATTTGGCTCGTTGGGTGCCCCTGAGTGAGAGTCCCTCCTGTCCCGTTTACTGGGGATCGATAACGAACTAGACTCAATCAATAGACTCGACTGAGTTTAAGCCGTTTAATATTTTACTCGTTTTCACTCCGTCACAGTGGGTGTGTAGAGAGCTACTCTAGAAACTTGAACCGAAATCCTAATTCTTATACCGCACTCACTACAATGTGATAGGTCTTTGCTAAACGGTAGTGAAAAGGTTCTTCAAGGTTGCGTCAATCATAAAGCAATTAGTGTCTCGAAATCACAAAAGACGTTTTATCATATGACCCGTACGGCCCCGCGCGCGCTTTCATTGTGAGACTTTAGAGAAAATCCCGTATAAGGGCCGTACGCGTTAGCGCGAGCAGTGGAGCCGTACTAGGAACACGTACGGTCCAGAGCGATAAGATTTTAGAGGATTTCGTCCCGTCTAACCATGTAAGTTTATTTTACAACCAGAAAGCAAATGCAACCAACATATTAAATCAATTTTCTGTGGAAATTTGGAAATTTTTGTTAAAACGTCATCTTCTACGTGTTCACGAAGAGTCTAAAGAGGCCATATGATAAAACACTTATTGACTGAGCAGGTCGCTGCGCCCGGTCCGTACGACATGAGCTCAGTCAATAAGTACATATTCTAGATCTCGATGTCTACACGTATTATATCTGACAACTGTCACACAGGAAACACGAAGTCTCCAACAGATAACACCACAATTTATCTAATCTTGTAGGAAAAGTGGTCCTCACAGGAGGGGGATGAGGTTGAGTTGTTCCATCACGTGAGTTTGATGACGTTAGACTCCCTTCTCAAATGCACTCTCAGTTACAGAAGCAACTGCCAGCATACTGAGGGGTAAGTATATACTGAATCGCTCTCACGAACGTTTGTGTCATTTGCAATTGTAAGAGAAAGACAACCAGCGATTAAGAAAGAAAACCCTTAAAGCGGGCTCTAGCTTACGCCGGAGTATACGACCATTGTACCCAACGTCCTTAGCGAGGGTAGGCAAAACATTGTATTCAACATTGTTTAGGCCTATGATTCCGTAGGGTTCCGTAACACATGTTTCAAAACCTCGCGACAATTTATTTCATTCACCTGTCTCGTAGGGGTTTCTACCACTTGAATATACGCATCCACAAAAATAGCAAATGGTTTGTCCAAAGAAAGAACTTCTTCCACAACGTTTGAGATACACTTCGGCTCCTATTAATGTCGGTGAACTGTTCTGTGACCTTTTTTGGTGAGCTACAAGATGCCGTGGTAAAGTGAAAGCGCAACGCCGGGCGGCAACGTGCAAGTCGATCCAAGTTTTAAGCTTTTCCTGAGAAACATCTTTTGTTCTTCCTTTTATCACTCGAAAATTCACCTTCCGGATTATCTCAGTTGTAAGCTATTTCTTGATTTTTATGTCTTTTTTATCGAACGCAACGTGAAGTGAAAGACAAAATTTGAAGAAAATGAAGCTATTTTGCTCAAAATGAAAAAACCAACTGAATGTCTAAGCGGTGCGTTCAGCCAATCAGGAGCGAGTATTTTGGACGCTCGACCAATCGGGAGCGAGTAATTCGCTCTCTTCACAAGCAAAATTAAGAAAAAACGCTCTTTTCGTTGACCAATCAGCATTCAGTAATTTGGCCAGCAAAAACATACTGCACTGTTGACAGCCAATCACATTGTAAGGATTACCAAAACGTTATTTCAAAATGGGCGTAATAAATGTGAAAAGCGTTCTTCAAAGAGGGAATGACAGTACATTTGAGGAATAAAGTAACCTTGTTTTCTGTCTTTGTATTCAGACAGAAGGATCCTTACATCGAAGTTGTGTACGAGGCTTCAAAGCAGATCGTGGACAGACTCGTGTATGTAGTATTTAAAGTACACGTGATTCGAAATGTCAAAGCCAGTTTTTTTCTTCAATATGAAAATATGAAAAAAACATTTTGAGGGAAAAATGATTTACTAAAAATAGCAGGACATTATTTTAAAATGAGCGAAAGTTAGGCCTTTCTCACTGAAATTCTAGACAAAAACCTGGGGTCTGGTGAATAGTCGTGACGTCATTCCTGTGTACTCAGTCGAGTACGTCACTCTTTTATTGTGAGTTGCGTGGAATAAAAAATGTTGGAGAACAACTAAGATTCACTACAAGGGCCGCCAGCTGCGCAAAACTTTCCAGGTTTAAACTTTTTCGCCTTCTCAGATATGTTTCACGCTTGAACATTACACACGAATGACGTCACAGAGACCTTTTGGCCGCGCACAAAATGTCTCAAATTTTAGGCCACCGCGGGAATTTTGGAACCCTTCAAATGGTGAATCCCTGTCACAAAGAGGAGGGAAACGACTGAAAATGAAATATGGAGATTATAAGCTATTTAAAAACCTAAAAATATTGGTAGTTACTTTTCTATTCATGTGAACTTAAATAATTGAGTTGGGGTGTTTTATCAAGTTTAAAACACGAGGCACAGCCGAGTCTTTTAGGACTTGATAAAACACGAAATGCGAATTTATTAATTTAGCGGCTTCAAAAGCTTTACTGTACATCTATCCATTGTTACACTAATGTTCAGATTTCAAGTTATTTTGGCCTAGAAAATCGAACTTAAAATTTAGCCTTGTATGTATTAGATATAAAGGCAGTCATTAAGCATTAATTCTGTTTAAGATTGAGGGTAACAAATTAAAAAATGAGACATAGTACACACACAAAATCTAAAACAGTGAAGAGAAAGAAATGATAGCGGGAAATAAAGGAGAGTAATACTGAGCTAGATAATGACGATACAGGGTTTGCTTGAAAGAATGCATAGTAAACTTATTTTTGTCTCAGTGCATTCCAGAATCTTCAGTAATAAAGGCTATTATTAAGTGTGATTTTGTAAATGGTTCCCAGGAGTCCACTTCTTTATTCGGACGAAGTCTATAAATTGACAGCAGAAGGAAGGAAGTTTTTCAAAAACTGTCATTACGTTCACGCCAAGGCAGGTGAAATTGTGAAAGCCAGAAGAAAAGCACTTCAAGATAACGTAAGTATCATGTCTCCCCGATTAGAAAGCCTATGGTAGGCTAGCTAAAAGATTGACACTGAAATAAAGTTACTTCTCATTCTCTCTCTTTCACGGCGGTGTGTGTTCTTGGGGACTACAGTCCAGGTAATGAGTCCTTAGGACACTTAATTGTAAATAAGTAATAATAAGGGAGAAAGGGCAAATAATACTAATTATTACTTTCTGTTCTTCTTTAAGTGCGGCCTTTCGCGAGTTCCCACACACACACACACACACACACACACTCAACCTCGTACCCAGGGTCTTCGTTCCCCTTGATCAGCGGTCGGGAAACGAGCGACCCTGCAAAGATCCGATTTGAAGTCCGAAAATATCGGACTTCCGGCTGAACTGCGCATGGTTAGGGTTGAGAGAGTTAAGGTTTTTATTTTACTTCCGTTTATTTGAATTGTTTGATAAAGCCAATCAGAATCGTCAACCTATCAGATCTTTCTAGAGTCGCTCGTTTCGTCAAGCCTGCGCAGTACGGAGCGAAGACTCGAGGGACGAGAATGCCTCCCCCCTCCCCTCCACTTCTCCCTGACACTGAATGCTGACACATGTGGTGTAGTCCATGGACTAAATTTGCTCAGTGAGACCGATTAACACCAACATTGCAAAGGTGGAAGGGGAGAAGCGGATCGGCAAAATGTGGTAACTGTCCCGAGAGTTGGAGAAAATTAACAGATGAAGTGCGAACGCTTGTGGCGACTCCTTGTCTCCTAATACCATAGCCTGTATACTTATACGATGTAAACGCAAAGAGGTGCCTGTCGATGAGTCAGTTTCACTCAGGAATATAAATGAATGTCAGGTAATGTTTGGGTGAACCAAACAAAGGCCGAGGCAGCGTTTTTTTATTCGTTTACATTTTCCACTGAAACTTAGTTAAATATTTCACCGCAATTCAATTTTGCAGGGTTTGGTACTTTTTCTCCTTACAGTAGTATTAAGGATGGCACGGTGTAGTGAAAGGTCACGTGATAAAACAATCCACAACGTTTTGTACCCTTGATAGGCAGAGAAGGAGAAGCTGAGGAAAAAGAAACATTTGGACTTTCTTGATATCCTGTTAGAGGCGAGGGTAAGAGAAACATTAATTCTTGCATCACACTCTGTTTTTTATTGGAACGTCTAATTATGGAGCTGAGGCTTCAAACGTTCTTATATTTTTTTTTGCGATTTGAGGCTAAAGACGTTCTTAAGATGTTCTTAAATTGCATGGTATACACTATTTTACCTGGTGACTTTGATGGTGTAGAAGTAATTTTGGAACAGTTATAAATAAGAACTGCTGATTACGACAAACCGAGATGTGTATCACCATTATTAATTTTACACAAAACATGCCCTTGAGTATTTTGGTTAATTTGCATTTGCTACCTTGATTTTATGGTTGTCATTTAATATACAGATTAGCAAAATAGGAACGTTCTTAATCGACTCTCAGCCTGAGGAATGTTCTTAATACGTTCTTAAAATTTTGGTTAATCTCAGCCTCGACGTTCTTATAAAAAGGTTCTTATAAAAAAAAAAACAGTGTAGTACAAGAACGCTTTCTAGTAGTCGACTCGTCCAGTTTATCCGTATTGAAGAGTCAGTGTGTTTGTTATTGTGTCGGCTGATGGGAGTAAATAAGACAATCAACTCTCTGTAAACTGACTTCAGTCTATCACCAACATTGGAGTTTAAAAAAAGTAAAAAGATTCTTGAAATCAATGGCTAGGACACATTCGTAGCTCAACGGCGCAAATTTTCGTGGTGCCACAGTAAAAAACATGTATAGGTAATAGCATTATTTGTAGTGATATTTGGCATAAATACCACGAGTGATATTTCAAATCTGTTATACATAGTCTGGGACAATTTTGAAATATCATGAGTGGTATTTATGCTAAATATCACATACAAATCATGCTATTATTTGTTCGTCCAGTTGTTTTGCTTCTTCTTAGCGAGCAAATTAGTTTCGAAATTCTTGCTTTTGGCACAACGGGTCCAAACATTTCGCCAAGTCGATGTACTTACTTTGTTTTTTCGTTTTCTGAATTTTCTTTGAGTTCTTGAAATCTGCGGATCTTTCCGCCAATTTTTTTTTTAACTCGCGCAGAGACGTAATTTCGTGATTGTCGTTACCATAGAAACTGTAATTTTCACATGTAGGTATTTGAAATCAAGTTGAAATACTTCTGCTCTCAGCTAATCAAATTGCAAACATTTCTAACAATGGTTAATTAACTCAGGAGTTCGCAATATCCAGGTGCGCTGTGTATTTCAACTTCCATCGCAGACTCCGTCTGCTCCATTGTCTCTCGGCAAAAAGGATGCAGTTTACATTGTTGCTGTTTCCTTTTGTGAATGATTAATCTGATCCTAGTCATCATCATCATCATCATCATCATCATCATCATCACTGTTGTTGTGATTATCATCATTATCGTCGTCGTTGATGACGTCACCACCTTCCATTGACATCTTATATTCAACACGGTATCACATTCATAAAATGTTAATAGTCTTTCAGAGAGACGCATTTCTGGCTCTGTTTATTGTTGTTTAATAGTCCAGTTTCGAGTTGGCCATGACCGCTGAATAAAAGTACTGAGAACGCATTTGTACACCATTAGCCTCGACCTAAAGTAAAATATTCACAAATACCAGCGAAAAGATGACCTGTTTACAGCTCTGTGTATTGTTTAATTTTCAAAGTTGTGGCACCTTCCCGCCGGTAATCCTTGATTGAGAGATTCTAGTTCCTTGTTTTGCATACCCCGTACCCCATTGCTTCATTCCCCGTTTCCTAAATAGTCCACTTTCGAGTTCGTCATGACCGCTGTATAAAAGCACTGAGAACGCATTTGCACAGGGTTAGCCTCGACCTAAAGTAAAATATTTACAAATACTGGCGGGAAGGGGCAACAAATTTGAAAGTTAAACAATAGACAGAGCTGTAAACAGGTCATCTTCTCGCTGGAATTTGTGAATATTTTACTTTAGGCCGAGGCTAACGGTGTACAAATGCGTTCTCAGTGCTTTTATTCAGCGGTCATGGCGAACTCGAAGCTGAACTATTGAAGTTTTATTTCACAAATAGATTCCATTTGACCATGGGTGCGTACTCTGATAACGAGCAGATTACGTTAAACGTGGTGTAAACAGAGAAGTACTCGCCTGAGGCTCGTAGCGTGACTGATGTTCTCCGTGAGTAATCAGAGTACACACGCACTGACAAATGGAATCTATTGTTTTGTATATAATAAGGTGAATAGTTGGCGCGTTGTCATTGGTTCTTAGCTATGATCTATTAGAGGACAGATGCACAGATTACGTCATCACTGCAACTGTTTTTCCAGAAATGTGAAAATAAACAAGCTTTTCGCTTGCACTTTGTTTCTTTCTTATATAAAACAAATAGATTCCATGTTGCCGTGCGTCTGTTCAGTAATAGATCACAGAAGACGTCAAAATGTGGTAAAAACATCAGTGACACACTCGCCTGCGGCTCATGTGCCACTTCTTTGTCTTTACCACATTTTGACGTCATCTGTGATCTTTTAATGAACATACATCATCATAATAATACATCATCATATCTCTCCCTTAGTTCGCGCGCTGTGATTGGTCAATTTTGTGGGCCGTATTCTACAGTGCGGCCCGCTTGACTTCAACTAGTTTTCTTTCCCGCGCGCCGGATTAACCTCAGAGATATAATAAATATCTTACTGACCTCTTTTTCTCGGTCCGTACTGTAAGTTACGGATCCTCGTTTTTTCCCATTAATTCATGGCCCGCGCGCTTCGCGCTTGGGCCATAAATCAACGGAAAAAAAAACTCGGTAACTTACAGTGCGGACCTCGAACTGGGTTAGTAAGAGGTATTTATTCGTTTTTATACTTTCTTCGGCTCATGACGTCATTCGTGCGTCTGTACTTAAATCGCAAATACCTCTTGACCAATCAAAACTCTAGGTTTACAACGTCCATTACATATTTTAATGTTGAATAGGATGAGGATGGAAATGGCTTGACGGATGAAGAAATTGTTGGCGAAGTTGTGACGTTCATGTTTGCAGGCCACGACACAACGGCTAGTGGTATGTGTTAAAAAATCTGGATTTGTGAGAGCAAGATAGCTATCTTAGCTAAATTTACCCTTTGTTTCTTTGCCTTTCAAGTCATTTCCTGGACGTTGTACAGCTTGGCAGTGCATCCAGAATATCAGGAAAAATGTCGACAGGAAGTTGATGAAGTGTTTGGCCACAAAGACGAACTGGATTGGTAAGAGGCACCTCTGCTGAATAACTGGACTCTTTCAATGAAGGAACATTAGAAGAGGAGCGTGCATTAAGACTTTTAAAAGCTTTTGTAGTTAAAATATATGAGTGATGGTGACAAGTGATAATGTTGCCAAATGTATTTAAGGAAAAGGCAGGAAATTTGGTGGCTTTATGTCGAAATTGAAGAAAATATGATTAAGTTAACGTCCGAGAGGGTAGCGCACCGTCCTTCCTCTCTCCTGCTTATATAGTGTGAGGCATATAAAGCAAAGACCTTTTCACCATCAGATCGCATTAGATTGACATGATACCGCGATTTTAGCGCGCGGAGCACTATGGGTAAGAAAATATGGCAACCTATCTTTGCGAGAAATTTGGATTATGACGTCAGCGGTTAGCGTCCACCCCTCCATGTTAGCTAGTGTGATAAGTCATGCTCGAGATAACCCTGTAATATATTACTTTCTAACGGTCTGCTCATTTATCTCCCTGCACATGCTTCGTTTTGTTCCTCAGGGAAGAGCTGGGCAAGCTGAAGTATCTGCACATGTGCATTAAAGAGTCAACCAGAATCTTCACCCCAGTCCCCATGATCAGCCGCACGCTGGACAAAACGTATGATTTAGATGGTCATCAAGTTCCAGAAGGTAAATAATGAAAGCAAACTTTAATTATTCGAAGTGAAGTCTTCTCTATATCTCTTGAAGTTCGCAAAGGCATTAGCCCAGTCTACCAATGCAGACGTCGAATCATCTGGTATTGTATGGCTGTAACTTTTCATTCTGGCTAAAAATTTGTTGATTTATGTATATGCTATTAGGGAGTTTAAGAAACGAGGACGGGAACGTCAACGAGAACGTCACAAAACAATAGGTTTAATGAGCAAAAACAATGGCTCTGCACGTGCGTTTTACGTTTTGGTGCATTTCTTTGCCGTCCTCTGCAAAACAACAACGTGAAATGACCAAAGTTTAGGTTTTGGCGGCGAGAATGTGAGCACATGATGGCAAATTTTTCTTTCTTTTTCTTTCTTTTTCTTTACTGTAATGCCGTTCATATAAATTTAGTTCCTGGATAGTTCGCCGACATTTTACAAGTTGAACAAATTGGAATAATCGCGAAAGTGCTACAATAACAATGATGTTTTCGTTGACGTCGCGTCCTCGTTTCTTAAACTCCCTATTGTAAAGTATTGTTGAATCGCTGGTAAAAAGCGCTCAAGAAGTCGTTTATTATCATTTTTCTTATCATTAATATATCATGATTATCGCTTTCGTTTTTGTTATTGTTATGGTTGTTACAAATGTTATTACAACTATTGACATTCACAATTCGTAACTTACCTTGTAAGGCTGTTCTTTGCAACGTTAACGGTGCTTGGTGGTTATATCTCTAATGGGTATTTGATTAAAAGCTACACTAACTGAGCCGGAATATCTTGACGAAATCCTAGTCATGATGAAGGTTGTTAATTTTGTGTCTGCGGATAGTAGCAGTACCTTGCAACAGCCTTTCGTTCCTCAATTTGCTGAGCACCTTTTGTTGGAGGTGAAATGGGTGCAATATCCGTGGATCAAGCTTGCCCACCTTGGCATCGCGCGGATCGCCTAATGGATGTTTAAACCTTACAATACCTTACAATACCTTTTTTCTCGTGTTAAGGATCATGGGTGATGACTAATGTGTACGCTCTGCATCATAATCCACACGTTTGGAAAGACCCAGAGGTTTGTTTGTCCATGTCTGCGTCTTAAATGGGCAATGTCGACTGGTTTATGTTGTGACATCGAATTGCCAAAAAAAACATTTTTTTTTGCAGCGATGTAAACGTTTACACAATCTTCCAGTTTTGTTATAAAATTATCCTACCAGTGTTCAGGAAGTAGCACTTGGTTCGAAGTCTTCCCATTTAGGAGAAAAAGCGACTTTTGTTTGATTCTGAGATGATTACGCGCGATCATGAACATTGATTGATTTATGATTTATGATTTATGATTTATAGGCTTCGCCAGAGACCTGGCAGGGACACTACAACAGCTTGCGCCAATTTCTGTAGGCCCGTAACTGCAAATCCCTCCCCCATAACCACATTCTAGTAGAGGTAGACCACCACACCGGGGACTACGTCCCCTACTCTTTTCGAACAGTGCGTGGGTTCTTTAACGTCCCACAGAATCAATTATGAAGAGTTGTGAGACGGGGCCTACGGTTTATCGTCCTTATCCCAGAAGACTAGAAAGTCTAACCAATTGTAGATGTCATTACAAAGGCAGCACTTTCTCCTCAATTATTTAAAGACCCTGAGTGTTGGCGCATTTGATCATATTTTCATGTTAATTTGCGCTATATAAATATTAATTATGATCATCACCATTATTAATTATGAACCACAACACTAAACAATCATACTCGCTGTGATTGGTTCAACGAACACGGCTGTGCGTGCGGAAAACGTTTCTCAAGGTCAAACGAAAATCGTTCTTATACAAGTGCTCTGTTGAAACATTAACTTGTGGACGAAATTGTCGTGCATCTTATTTTGTATTGAGACTTTAAAATTCATCATTTATACAACTCTCAGCATTTGAATGACTGTGAATTATATGTTTATCATATATTTCAACTGTGGATCAAAAAATGAATATGAGAGAGTGATGATCGTAGTTATGAACACTAATTAACTAGTAGTGGAAATAAATCCTGAAAGAAAAATCAGGCTTGTACGTGAATCGAACCCACGACCTCTGCGATACCGATGTAGTGCTCTCCCAACTGAGCTAACAAGCCAACTGGGAGCTGGTCATTTTGATCGGTATCTCAGACGTCGCGGGTTCAACTCCCGTACAAGCCTGGATTTTTTTCAGGCTTTATTCTCACTACTGTTTTAAAACTAATCTTCATAACTGCGATGATCACTCACATCTTCATTCTCAGCATTTGATTTCTTAGTCATAAATGTCGACAGTTATCATAGTTTTAACCTGTGTGATGAAGTGAAGCTACACTAGATCAGAGTGTATGCATTTGATCAATATATAACTCCTCTTTGTTGTATTCACCAATTCAGATGTTTGATCCGCTGCGGTTTACAACTGAGAACGTCCAAGACATGTCTCCATACGCACATATTCCGTTTTCAGCTGGGCCAAGGTAAGCCGCATCGATTACATTTTCAGCTAAATTCGACTAGAAAGCAGCAAAATTGAATCGCAATTTTTCTTTTCAGAAATTGCATCGGACAAAATTTTGCACTTACAGAAATTAAAACTTCTCTGGCAATGATCCTTCGTAGGTGAGTCATAAACCCATGCTTCTCGCTCACATGGTAAAGTAATTTGCTTTTACTTATGATTTAAGAATCATGATCTGTGGGGCGTTAAAAAACCCACAAACTGTTTGCAAAGACTAGGGGACGTGGCCATATATTGTATCATATGTTGATCTGCACATGCATTTGATCATTACGTCATGGAAAATGCGCTATTCAAATTGAATGACTGACTGACCGACCGATTGACCAACTGAGGGGCTGACTGACTGACTGACTGACTGACCGTGGACTGAGTGACTGACTGACTGACTGATGGAAGGATTGATTAATTGATTGATTATCGAATGATTAATTGATGTTTTCCAGGTTTAAGCTGTCCATTGATCCCGAGAACTTAGTGCCGATCGATGACATGATTCCTGAACTCATATTACGTGCCAAGAATGGAATACAAGTCAATATTTTCCCCCGTATTTGACAAGATACCGGGAATTCATGGAAACTGGTTACTTTATAGCACACAATATATGTACCTAGTAATTTGTAGAGACGAGTTTATTTTCTTGTGCAAGATTGAGAAATTTGATCGTTATTTCCCCACCTCAGTATAAAGCTTTCTGTGATGAAACTTGACGCTTCATCTCTGCGGTTCAAAATTTAGGTTTTCTCATGACGCGATTTTGTGTCCCTTCCTTTTATTAACTTGAAAAAAAAAATTGGTGGTTTTCGTTTAAGCTTGTTATTCCTTGACTTGAAAATTAGGAATTTTAATTGATTGGTTGATTAATTGATTGATTGGTTAGTTGGTTGATTGATTCGTATCGCACACAAACTACCCCATCGAATTCAGTGGCAACTCCCATTGTTTGCCTCGGCCCTTCCCCCATGTTGTGACCTATGAATTCCAGGCTTCTTACCAGTCACCCCCTGCACGGACCGACAACCTCATGTACCCACCCCATTAATGGCGTAACATAAAAGGACAATGGGTATGGGCCATCCTCCACCAACGAAGACCACACCCTAACAATTTTTTTGAATCAATTCCATGCTCAAAATTTGATATCGGTGAGGAGGGCACCTTGGAAATGGTGCAGCTACTGAGCATTATGCAGGGTCATCATGGTTTCATAATCATAGGCCATAAGTTTACGTTTACATAATTGCTCATGTTATATAAACGCCAGTGAAATACCTGATGAGCTTTCGCGCGAAAACATTCACACGTGAAAATAACATGGTATCTTCACACGTAAAAAGATCACCGTTGCTAAGGTCACATAATAAGTTGCGCCGTGAAAAGGTTTGGTATTTCTCGTGTTGAAAAAAAATTCAAAGCTTGAAGAGAAATTTCTTATCTCCATGTAATATCCTGTTTCTTTAACATCAACGCCGGTATCCAATATTATCTTGTCAAGACATGCACAAGCTGAATTGTTTCAGGGCCAAAACATTTCAACCCGATGGCAAATACAAATAGTAAGCCTCTTATGTCACTGATATTTTGTCATCCTCGATGAGATCAATTTCCACAACATTGTTGACCGCTGCGTCACAGAAACATTAAGGTGGCTAACACTGGTTTCTAGAACTTTCCAGCTGATGGATCATTACTACCAACCTTTACAATTGTCTCCTTTATAGCGGTGTCAAACAAGTGGCCAATCAATGGTGAACAAGTAATGAAAATGTTTTCCACTCCGCCAGTACCGGACAGCGGTACGCTAGTTATAGGCATGCGTGGCCTCGCGCCTCGTGCTGTTCTACTCGTGTCTTGTAAGCTCGCTCGTTCTGTTACCGTCATACCAGTTTAATTAAAGCTTCAGTTGTGTTACGAATCGCGTCATCGACTTACCTTTGCCTCATCAATTGGCGCTCAATATCCTACCATAGCCACACCGTAACCTGTAAGTTAGCTTTAAGCGAAAATAACTAGAAAACGACCTCGGTGATCCCATCTTTTATGCCAATCATGTTTCAGCCTGGCTAAGCTAGCCTTAAATGTGGAAGCGATAACAAACCCCATGGGAAATAAAATAATAAGGGCTAAAACTTCATCCCCTTTCAGAACCCACCCTCCCCCTCCCCACCCCCCATACAATCTCTCCTCGCCGCGCGAGCCCTTTCTGTTTTCACTGTTCCAACTATGTTAGAGCATGCTGGAGCATCTAACAATCAAAAAATACTTTTTTACGCGTAACCGTGGAATACATGGTCGTAACAGGGTAAACACGCCCTTTTTTTCTTTTTCAGTGTAATTAAAAAAATTACATACGACTGCACTTTTGTTATGAGTAGTCAGATATCTCAGTTCAAATCCTAACCAATGGGGTGGGGTAAGACACATCTGGCGGCACACCCTTTCCCCACTTGGTTTGAGTAACCCACCATTCCCTTCCCCAATTTGTATGAACGAAGGCGTCCATTGAAAGCAAATTGTTAATCCTATTAATAAATGGCACATTTGACCACCCTTAAACTTTTGGGGAAGTTTCTTTAATGCGTATTTGTTTCTAAACCGAACGTTATAACATTAAGAAAACATCAGCTAGATACGTTATATGAATCTAAAGATTACAGCTTCACTAAACATCTTGTTTTTCACAACTTTCCTCACAATATTTTGGCTATATTTACTACACTGGAAAAAACGCTGTGTGACTTAGAGCTTAGCGCTCAGAAACACTTTTGTTTAGAAAAAAAACCACGTTTGACTCGTATTCTTTCAAAAGCTTCAAGAAGATTCTATGCGTTTTAAAAACTTCCCATGATGAACTCTCTGAGTTCCTTTTTCATCTGATGTGTACTAGCTACATAAGGCCATAGACATCGACGCAAGCTGTTCCACCATTATCGTGTAGATTTTGGTTGTACAGATCTTCGCCGTACCAAAGTTCCAACTCAGTATTGGAACTCATTTGGAAGGGACGATCTCCCACGAAGAAAATCAAGTAGCTGGAGGACGAATCGTAGCCTGGGAGCAGGTACTTGTAGTCAGCAACACGTATCGAGAAATGAGGATTGGAAAGAGCGCCGTCCTGTGTTATGAGAAACGTATAAATCTCCTTGGGATCTGCATTTGGTCCGCAACCCCAATTGGTCATCGAGCTGCTTCCGCCGTTGACATTACAGGTAACGTACCCGGAACGGTGTACGAGCTTGAAGGCCCAAACATTGGCATTCTTACCAGGCGTGAATTCGCCATGGGTGCCTTCTTCTGCGCCAAAACAAACTGGACTGGAGTTGAGTTTGACCCATGTTGCACTTCCATGACAATTGACAAGGAACGCAGCGCACAGGGAAGCGAGGAGCAAATACTTTACTTTCATCTCTGCAATACAATGACATCTAACTTTACCTCGGTGTAGATGAAAAATCTTGGAGCAAGTTATGCTGAATGATGTTTAGACAGTGAGCTGAAGAGTTAAATACTAATTTTGCCGTCCACGGAAAAACAAGATAGTATTTTTAGTGAGGTTTAACGCTCGACGGCATTCTCTGAAAACCAATTGATGCCCGAAAAATTAAGATAGAAAACGGTTTACAGGTGCAAACTTTAGCCCTTAGCAAGTTTTCTCCGCTGGTTTCCCAAGATTAAAGAGAACACGCATCTCTAAAATTGCCTTGTATTAGTTTGACAAGGATAGCTTAAAAGATTGAAAATGAAATTGAGCATAGGAAAATAAATGTTTTAACGTTCAAGAACATACCAGTTGTGAAATTGCAGGTTAATTCCCACACTCAAGCTCGTTGTATCAATACTTCAGAGAATGATACCCTTCTTTGATTAAAGCTCTTGACGCATTGAATTTATACCTTAACAAGCATACTCATTAATGATAATAATAGGTTTTTCATACTGATGAGTCACTGAAGTGATATTGCTACTTGTGTAGTGACGGCTCGGTTACTTGGAAACGTTAGGGTATACCAGTGGTATTTGGAGCACAGCTTTATTGTGGACAGAGACTTAAGTAAGTCTTTACTCTGTTTAGCACAGTTTTCACAGAACTATATCATGATCTATCTACTAAATTGGCTCGCAACCATGAATAAATGTTATTGCTGTGGACTTTCGGGAGATCGCTACCTGGAAAAGTGTATGGCATGCAAAAATTGTGTGACAGCTTCTTTACAAACATTAGCTTTAGTATTTACTTTCTCCAATGCCTTCTTGACAGACAATAAGGTTCCGTTTGGCATGATTAGAATTTCTTTGAGGGGGTTTTTACATTCAAACATCAAAACTATCGTTGAAGTTTAATTGTTACTTTTGGGGACTCGGTAACTTGGAAACGTTAGGTTATACCAACGGCAGTTTGAGCACAGGTGTATATCAGACAGAGACTTAAGTATTTACTCTTTTAGCATAGCTTTTACATAACGATAGCATAATCTATTTTCTAAATTTGCTGTCAACCCTCCATAAATGTTATCGCTGCAGACATTTGGGGGATCGCTACCTGGGAAGGTGTATGGCATGCCAAAATTGTATGACAGCTTCTCTACAAACATTAGCTTTAGTATTTACTTTCTCCAAAGCCTTCTTGACAGACAATAAGGTTGCGTTTGACATGATTAGAATTTCTTTGAGGGGGTTTTTACATTCAAACATCAAAACTGTCGTTGAATTTTAATTGTTATTTTGGGGGACTCGGTTACTTGGAAACATTAGGTTATACCAACGGCAGTTTGAGCACAGGTGTATATTGGACAGAGACTTAAGTATTTACTCTTTTAGGATAACTTTTACATAACGATAGCATAATCTATTTTCTAAATTTGCTGGCAACCATCCATAAATGTTATCGCTGCAGACATTCGGGGCATCGCTACCTGGGAAGGTGTATGGCATACTAAAATTGTACGACAGCTTCTTTACAAACAGTAACTTTAGTATTTACCTTCTCCAGTGCCTGCTTGACCGCCAGTTAAGTTCCAATTCACATATACATAATTAGAATTTCTTCGAGGGGGTTTCTACATTGAAACATCAAAAATTTCACTGAAGTGTCATTGCTACACGTGGGGCTAAGCTCCTTGGAAACGTTAGGGTGTGTACCATTGGCATTTCGAGCAGAAGTTTATATCAGAAAGACTAACGTAAGTCTTTACTCTTTCTCAGTAACAACTGTTACATAACTATATCATAATCTGTCTTCTAAATTTGCTCGGAACCATCAATAAATGTTATCGCTTGGGACTTCCGGGGGATCGCTACCTGGGAAAGTGTATGGCATACTAAAATTTACTACAGCTTCTTTACACATGAGTAGCTTTAGAGTTTACTTTCACAGACAATAAGGTTCCGTTTGACACGAATAGAAATTCATTGAGGGGGTTTAATTTCTGTTGTTATTTTCGGGAAAGTAATGTATATCAAAAAAATTATCTAGAAATTTTAAACTTTAACCATGCTAATTAATAGGAATTGGTTTATTTCTTTGTCTCATATGTGCTGTAAATTTGTTTAGCTAAAGCCTGCTCAAAATAGAATTCAATTCCTCTTTTAATTCAATAATAATGAAAACGTGGATGAAAACACGAGAAGTGTTGTCAGCAGGAATCAACCAGACTTTCGGAGTCCTTGTACTCCCTCTGAGTGCTAAAATAAATACACTACAGGACTGGTTTCTACTTAGCTACCATTTATGGAAGAAATTAAAATCTGTTGAAAATGTTCCCGTGATTTTAAAACCTAGCTATTTTCGTTTTTAACAGGCTTACGCTACACAATTATTGCTCACTTCTCCCAAGAGGCGAAAAGTGTAATACTGTTCATCATAAAAATTACAATTTCCTTGATTGTGATTGGTTTTATATTTAAGAAAACTCTTATTTTCCACTAATTCACTAGCCAAGTTGTATCGGACAGTTCAACAAGCCAATTACATTCAAAGTAGTATTTTAAATCAACCAATCACATTCAAAGTTGTAGTTTAAATCAACCAATTACAATATTGTCTTCAATCACCATAGAAACAGTGTACAGACTCCGAAATTGGGGCTTTCTCTAAAGAAGAATTCTCTCCCATGAACTATGACAATAATTATTTATTTATTTGCCAAACCAAAAATAGCAATATTATAAGGAAAACAAAAAATATAGAATGGATAGAAGTTACAATGGCGAGGAGACCTAAAGGAAACTATGAAGCTTATGTTAATTAGACCTACTCAGTTACTGTTTTACAAGATGAAATTTTGAAAAAAGAACATGACGACGGATACAATAACAATAGCTTACAAGCTGCAAATAAAGTTAATACTTAATCACATTATATCTAAAACTACTAATAGTTATTACAAATAAACGCCATAAGTGCTTTCTTAAAGGAGACAGGAGAGGACGAGTTGACGATCTCGGAATTTAAGGAGTTATAAAATTTAGGTCCTTGGTAAAAAACGGAAAATTGTTTGATATTAGTCCGACAAAAAGGCAAACGATATGAATGAGAGTTTCTTGTACGATACGAATGAATTTGGCTCTGTAAGGTAAATTTACAATCGAATTTTAAAGGAAGACTACGGTTTTGAAAGGAGTACATGAATAAACCTAGTTGTAATAGATGTATGTCATCAAATTTTAAAATACCAAGATTTTTAAAGATTGGATCAGTATGTGCATAGAAATTGGTTTTAGCTATAGTTCTCACCACTCGTTTCTGTATAATTACAAGACGAACAAGGTTAGTTCTGTAAGTAGAGGCCCAAACTAAGTTGCAGTAAAAATAGTATGGATAGACTAATGAAAAATACAATGTTCGTAAAGATTTTATCGACAGGTAGAAACTAGATTTGCGAATTATTCCAATAGACTTAGAGACTTTGTTGGCCACATGTGAGATTTCGGACTTCCAATTTAAATTTTCATCTAGGATTACTCCCAAGAAAACTGTTTCTTTTACCTGATCAGGTTTATGGTCATTTATTAAAAGCTGAATATCATGACTTGTACGTTTTTGACTTGGTTTAAATGCTATAAATTTAGTTTTTTTTAGGTTTAATGAGAGCTTGTTAACTCTGAACCAAATTGACAACTTATTTAACTCAGTATTCAGAATGTTAGCCAAGCAATCTGCATCCTTATGAGACAAACAAACGTTGGTATCATCAGCAAATAAGATCAATTGTAATAATGTAGATGCATTGTTTATATCGTTGATGTAAAGCAGAAAACATAAAGGTCCTAAAATAGAACCTTGTGGAACACCACACGAAATATTGGTATGTGAAGAAACATGACCGTTGTATTCAACAAATTGAAGTCTGTTTGAAAAATAGCTCTTTATCCATTTCAAGGCCAAGCCACGTATGCCTTAGTGTTCAAGTTTATCGAATAAGATAGAATGATTAACTGTGTCAAAAGCTTTAGAGAGATCTAAAAAGACGCTAACCGCTAATTCACCATTATCCAAAGCAGACGAAATTTTATCGGGCAAATCAATCAAAGCAAGAACGGTAGAGTGATTTTTCCTTAAACCGAACTGATTATCACAGAGAATATGTAAATTAGTCAAATAATCAAGTATCCGACTGTAGATGATTCTCTCAAGAAATTTGGAAAAGCTAGGTAGAATTGAAATAGCCCTATAGTTGGTGAACAGTGATGGGTCGTCAGCTTTAAACAGGGGTACTACACGAGCTATTTTTATTTGATCAGGAACAATACCATAAGCAATTGACAAATTCATAATGTGAGCCAGAGGCTCTGAAATAATCTGGATGGATTCTTTAATTATAAACATTGGGATACTATCATAGCCAGCGGCCTTTCCAGAGGCAAAAGATTGAGCAATGGTGATAATTTCATCTTTTGTTTTTGGGTTAAAGAAGATTGATTCTCGGAAGGATCCGGATAGAAAGTCTTTATGCGAACACCGCGGAGGAGACTGAATTTCTTTTGCAAGGTTAGGACCAATACTGGAGAAGTAACTGGAAAACCTATTAGCGATTTCTAGATCATCTGATCTAAACAATGTATTTACTTGAGGCTTTGACTTTTTTCTATTTAAGACTTCATTTAGAATTTTCCAAGTGGCATGGGTATTTGATTTAACATCTAGCAATTGCTTCTCATAATACAAACGCTTAGCCAAGCGCAAGGTGTGATTCAGTTTGTTTTTGTACGTTTTATAAAGCGAAGCATTGACCATTGATGGAACACGAAGATATTTCTTATAAAGGTTATTCTTCCTTTTGATAGATTTAAGAAGACCTTTCGTTAACCAAGGTTTTTTAAAGCGCCTTTGGTTACGAGTTACCCTCTTGAGAGGGAAGCAGTCATTATATATCTCTGTATACAAATCAAGAAAGCGGTTGTACGCAGTATTCGGCTCGTCACAATCCTTAAGCGGAGACCAATCAGTCGACACTTTCTCGTTTTTTAACAAAAGAAGGAATGTTATCCGGGTTCTTGTCTCTAATAAAAACGGGATCTTGTCGACATCGATTTACTAACGTGTTATCCGAGTGGATTGAAAAGACGGGCAGATGATCGGAAATATCAGTAGAAGACGGTACTGAGTTATTTTGTTTATCCTGTGACACAAATGCAAAATTTCCCTTCTTTTTATAACTTGGCTTGGGGCTTTCTTCAAAATGAAGAATTCTCTCCCATGAACAATGACAATATTTTAGAAGACAGTAGTTATTTTGTTTATCCTATGACACAAATGCAAAATTTCCCTTCCTTTTATAACTTGGCTTGGGGCTTTCTTCAAAATGAAGAATTCTCTCCCATGAACAATGACAATATTTTAGAAGACAGTAGTTATTTTGGTTATCCTATGACACAAATGCAAAATTTCCCTTCCTTTTATTACTTGGCTCCTCTTCTTTTCTGTAATTTTTATGATTAATTGGAAATAAGACTTCGTGTCGTCCAATTCTGTCTGTAATCATATTCGTGATAAACAAATCGGACTCCCGCTGCGCGGTCGTCGGATTTTGTTATTACCGGTATGATTACAGACCGTATTGGACTCAACTAGGTCCTATTACCATTACACATATATATATGTGAGAAAATCCATAAAGCAACGAGGTCTACCTCTAATTTGTCTGACAACATGGAGGACATTTTTACGGAGAGCTGATTGGTGAAAACAGGAGCATGTTTTTTCTTATTCCTTGCAACAACATGCCACCAACTAGATTGCGGCCAAATTAAATATTGTACCAGATTTTTTGAATGATGGATTGAAATTTCCACTGATGTATAGAAGAGCCTATTGGTACGAATCATCTTTGCCATTGTCATTTCTCTGAACTTGGGTCAAATCGCAAAATTGCGAAAAGTTCTCAAACGAGGCGGAGCTCAGCATTCTTGTTTATAACTAGCGAATTTGGAGGTTTCGAATGATGTATATTCTCCAGAAATAAAAGCTGCATGTCCTGCAAAATCACGAGCTCACCATTGAGTCGGGGTGCGAAAAGTCCCAACGAGAAAACTTTTAAAAAGTTAAATTTCTCCGACGTTATTTCATATTTGTTACCTCAGTTGCGAAGAGGGGTCGATGGTAGTTACAAGCGAAATCTACTTCAGTCTGGATGAAATTTGAATTTTTATGTTTTAGACATCGAGCCCTGTCTTGTATGATGCAGACGGTTTATAGTTCGACAAGTAAGTAAAGTATATATGTCATAAGTAAACCTTTATTTAACGTGGTCAAGTACACTTAGCTCTATATATCTTCAATATATTGCTAATTTACAAGTACTGTCATAAACAAAAAGAATAACACAAAATAAATATGAAAAAATATTAAAATATACAAAATAGCTAAAATAGAAATGAATATAAATTTGTATGCTATTTCTTTTCCCTCCTCTGCAAAACAACAACGTGAAATGACCAAAACAATCTTATGTTTTCTCGAGAACGTGAGCCCATCACGGCAAAAATTTCTTTCGTTTTACCTGACTTTGACGACGTTCATATTATTTTAGTCCGCCCGTGGATGGTATTTTCCAAGTTAAATAGACTGGAATAATCACCAAAGAGTAACAAAAACGTTTCAAGACATTGTTTAAATAAAAAAGCGGGAAGGTATATTTTAAAACGACGTTTTCGTTACCGTTGCCGTCGTCGTTGCTTAAGCTCCCTAATAAGACAAATAACCGCTTCGGCTTGAGTCGCGCGCCAAAATGGCTGTACATTTGGTGTCGCTGATTCACTTCTTTGCGTCATGCCAACTCCGTTCAAGCCTCAGAAGGAAAAGAGCCTCAGTAACAGGTGATTACAGAACCTGTCCGCAAACAACATCTCATTTTTGAGCATTGTAAATGCTGTCGATCGTAAAGATATTCATCATGAGCAACTTTGGGTGCTTCCTCGTCCACGAATTGGCTGGTTCGAAGCCGATGCTTGGCAAATGGTCCGGAAACGCAACTGGCGGGCACGAGTGGCGGTGCTTAAAGTCCTGTTAAATAAGTAAAAATTGGTTGCTGGCTGTACGGAATTGGAGATGAATTTGAGCTGGAAGCATAGTCATAAGGCGTCAGTGTCCTCAATATAATTCGAATCAATAGGTGGTTTGCACGTTACGTCATCGCCGCCATGATGGTGGACGTAAACAATACATCTCTCATTAGCTCCTTTTGTTCGTCCACCAGCATTTGTTCGTTTCACCATTGTTATCTGTGTCTCTAGACATTGGCTGCAAGCCACCTATAGTACAAAGCCGGCAAAACTGAGTTAAACTCACTGAAACCCTGACTGCCTTGACTGAAACCGAAAACTTCAAGTTGAGCACAAAGATAAGCTCTCAAAATGACCCTTTTTATTACTGGTCAGTTCGTAAAACACCAATGAAATTTGTTTACCTAGCACACCTTTTGAGCACTACAGAGTGCTCTTGAGCTGAGCTGCGGATCCTTTGAAGTTTTTACGCTATTCCGCAACTTTTTTAAGTCACACCTGTGACAAGCTAGCGAGCGAACAACTAAACACGAAACAACGAGCGAAGAACGAGATTAGAACATCGCGCGGGGACTGGGGGAAAAGTTTGTCCGCTCGTTCTCGTGCGCTCGGTCCAAATATGCGAGAGCCTGGAACAGGATAAAGCAAGCAAGGTTGTAGCGCGAATGTGACCGCGGGGTTTTCAATGCAAGGTTTGACGTTACCTTGGTAATTTTCACGGGATGCTTTATAACTGGATTTATTCTCAACTATCAGTTGAATATTATTCCTGCTTGCAGGGGGGGGGGGGTGTCTATTGGGAACAATTAAAGGGTTTAAGAAACGAGGACGGGAACGTCAACGAGAACGTCACAAAACAATAGGTTTAATGAGCAAAAACAATCGCTCTGCACGTGCGTTTTACATTTTGGTACTTTTCTTTGCCGTCCTCTGCAAACAACAACGTGAAATGACCAAATTTTAGGTTTTAACGAGAACGTGAGCACATCATGGCAAATGTTTCTTTCTTCTTCTTTACTTTAACGCCGTCACAGAAGTTTAGTTCCTGGGTAATTCGCCGACATTTTAAAAGTTGAACAAATTGGAATAATCGCGAAAGTGCTACAATAACGAGAAGATATATTTTGAAATGACTTTTTCGTTGCCGTCGCGTCCTCGTTTCTTAACTGAACTCCCTATTTAAAGTACACCAACGCAATTGTTACGACAGCTTCTTTACAACAGTGACGACAGTTTCTACACCATCTTGACCGAGATTAAGGTTTCCTTTGACTCGACTGTCATTTCTTTCAGGGTGTCTAATTGTGGTGGCAGCTTCTTTTCAGACAGTTTGAGAGACTAAGAATAGCCCTGACGCAGCTACATTTGCTTATACGGGGTCCATCTTTATGACTGGATTTATTCACAACTATCAACTGAATTTTATTGCTAGTTTAGAATCAGAGATTGTTTTTTTTAGGAAACGCAAAGTTTATCTGTCCCCAAAATATTCAATAAACCTTTGCAATGCACAATGCGCTTTTTTTTTGCGCCTATTAAAGCCAAATATTGATTTTCCAATCATTGACTTTTTTCTGGCACGTATACAAACACTTACCGCGATGCAAATCAGTTTGTGACGTCAAATCAGGAACAGACCCATGCCCCTTACTTGCTCGTTCGAGAGACAGATGATAGCTAAATTTTGTAAATTTTACAGTCTATAAAAAGTCAATATTTGGTTTAAAAAGGCTGAAAAAAGGCGCATTGGGTTTCGCGCTGGTGTAAAGATTAATTGGAACCAAAAATATATATAGGGGATAGATTCATTTTAACATTATATCACTGAAATTTGGGTGGCAGCTTTTATTGCGGACAGTGACCGGGATAAGTTTGGCTATCCCTAATGCAGCGAACGGGCAACGAAGCATTGAAGAATGGAAAAAGAGGAGCTGGAACGCCTCAATTAAGGATTATTACACACGTACTTTCGAATTTCCTCCCTCCCCCCCCCCAAATTGGAAAATAATAGAGCCATCAATCTTTATGATAAGAGGATAAATTTCGACGACGTTGTTTTCAATATACAGGACAAACGTTTGTATAAATAGGTTTCTAACTGATCTGATCATAGGTTTTTCATCCTGATAAGTCATATTTCGTCGAAATGTGTCGCATACTTTTCAATTTGCCTTTTTAATTCTGAACAGTGGAATTGAGGCATTCAAAGATCAAACCAATCACTGAAGTGTTGCTACTTTTGGAGGCTCGGTTCCTTGAAAATGTTAGAGGGTTGTCCAATACACACGTACTGTATCGATCCGTATAAGCGCTGTGTCGATTCGTACGAAGCGTACGGAGCGTAAACGTAGCAGTCGATCCGTAAAGTGTTGCATACGCTTCGTGAACTGCATTTCATTAGTGGGACTTACAATATTTTCATGGATACTGTTGGTGTGAGTGGCCATACGTTTTGTCGATCCGTACGAAGCGTACGAAGCGTAAACCTAACAGTCGATCCGTAAAGAGCAGCATACGCTTCGAGTATTGCATCTCATTAGTGGGACTTGGATACTGTTGGTGTGGGTGGCCATACGTTTTGTCGATCCGTACGAAGCGTACGAAGCGTAAACGTAGCAGTCGATCCGTAAAGCGTAGCATACGCTTCGAGTATTGCATCTCATTAGTAGGACTTAGGATGATGTTGGTGTGGGTGGCCATACGGCGTAAACCGGATCCGTAATAAGTGGCGTACGCTCCTTGAATAGGAAGAAAACAATTTCAGTGAAACCGTATCATTCGGAAACCTCGTTATAACGGCAACTTTTTGTCGCCCAGACAAGCGCGCATACATACATTTTCTTATAAGAAAACCCGGCCAACATGGCCCCCATTTAATGTGCCAAGTTGTTGTGGCCCGTTGGTGGCCGTATTAATAAGGCTCCACTGTAACACAAAACATCGTTTTGAAGCAAAGGCTTTTGTAGCATACGCCGGAACAACAACCATAATGGCGGTCGGGGCACGCAGGATAGCCCGTTGGTCGTAAAATTCTAACGGAGTTCCAGAGTTTAAATACAGAAACTCGCAATAAAGAAAAAAAATTGTCAAAGATTACCGCTTTTATAACCTGAATGTTTGCCCCTATGTAATATCACTGTGCCACGAAATGGACGTAAGTGAGACATTTTTTTATAACAATGGAAATTAATCGAGCAATAAAGGAAGAACATATCGCAAAAGAAGCGAAAAATGTGATAAAACTTACAACGCAATTGAATAATTATATGGGATACGTGGCATTTGATTGGTAACTACTTTTATGACCAAAATTCAGTAACGATTGCTCTCACGAGATCATTCCATCCACAACGATGAGTACACTGCGAGAATATTGTGACACCGTCCAATACGTGACAAAGCGTGAAATCTCCGACGAAAGAGGGGAACTTTTTAAAATTATCAACGACGACGCTGTCTTCCCGCTTAATGTTGGCCGGAGGAGATGAGAATGGCTTTCTGTTTACGGCACGAGTGTTGTTGACACATGCATTACTTTCGCTTGTTGAAGAGGCGTATGATTGTGCATGAGACAAGTTTTGAAAACGCCTGATTTTCGGTCTCACGCTTAAAGAACGAGGAATACAATATACATCTTTCTGCCACGTGTTTACGGCTCGAGTGTTGTCATGATACTCGCATTATTTTCGCTTGTTGAAGAGGCGTATGATTGTGCATGAGAACAGTTTTGAAAACGCCTGATTCTTGGTCTCACGCTTAAAGAACGAGGAATTTCTGCCTCTTGTTTACGGCACGAGTGTTGTTGATACTCTCATTATTTTCGCTTGTTGAAGAGGCGTATGATTGTGCACGAGACCAGTTTTAAACATGCCTGATTTTCGGTTTCACGCATAAAGAACGAGGTATTGAATACACATTCTTTCTGCCGCTTGTTTACGGCACGAGTGTTGTTGATACTCGCACTATTTTCGCTTGTTGAAGAGACGTATGATTGTGCATGGGACCAGTTTTGAAAACGCCTTATTTTCGGTTTCAAGCTTAAAGAACGAGGTATACAATATAGAGTCTTTCTGCCGGCTTGTTTACAGCACTAGTACCCAATACTCACCACATGTTCGAGTCGTGAAGGTATGAAGGCAAATCGTGGACAAAATTATTGACTCATCGTGTCGTGGTTTCGTTTCGTCGTTTCGTTGTTTCGTCTCGTCGTTTCGTCTCATCGTTTCGTCTTGTCGTTTCGTCGTTTCGTTGTTTCGTCGCTTCGTTTCGTCGTTTCGTCCCATCGTTTCGTTGTTTCGTCTTGTCGTTTCGTCGTTTCGTTGTTTCGTCTCGTCGTTTCGTTGGGCCACTCCATTCCTTTGTTTCGTCGTATTTATACTGCGCTAGACTGGGAACTAGA
>JAEMWC010000383.1:122500-130000 GCA_016490735.1 Pachyseris speciosa
TAAGCTGTTCTTTGTAACGCATCATCCAAGCGACGAACTTCTATAAGCGATACCAGGACGAAATTCGTTCGAAGATTCTGTTCAAGGCATTTGTAGCAATGTCTGTTCTGGTAGCGCAGCTTTTTGCTTCCCTCTTTACTCCTGGATCGTCGCCTTCGACCTTTCTGTCCATTCCCGATAGTCGTTGAGGCCAGCTTTCTTCGGGTAGCCAAAGAAACTGAGGACCCTTGAGCCAACGGCTTTCTTCTAGAAACGACTCGAATGATAATCCGCGTGATGCACCGTCATCAGAGTTGGACTTGGTGTCTACATATCGCCACTGAATTGGCAAGGAGGCATCTCTTATGGTGGCGATTCTATTTGCTACAAAGGTTTGGAACCGTTTGTCTTCGTTTTCAACATAGCACAATACGCATGTGCTGTCTGACCAGAAAATAGATCTGCACGTGGGTTTCTTTCCCAATTCCTCCTGGATCATTTTTTCGAGTCTTGTAGCTACAACGGCCTCGGACAGCTCTATTCTTGAGATGGTCGTAGGCTTGAGAGGGGCTAATCTTGATTTTCCAAGTACAAAGGAGCAGTGGATATCGCCTCTGGTGTTGACAATTCTAAGGTACGAAACGGCTCCATAACCTTCCTGAGCCGCGTCAGAGAAATGATGCAGCTGCAAACTCCGAGGGCTTGAAACATCTGTTAACTGAGAGCTGCTCTAGCTTCGGTAACTCGCTTAACCATTTCTGCCAGCGGCGTGTTTCCTCTTCTGGGATTGGGTCATCCCAGCCGAGCTTCTTTCGGCACAGGTCTTGCAATATCGCCTTTGCCGGTAGGATAAAGGGGGCAGCGAAACCCATGGGGTCGTAGATCGAGTTCACGGTAGAGAGAACTCCTCCTGTTGTAAGTGGTCTGTCTTTGATGGTAATCGCGAACCAAAATGTATCTGTGGCGACGTTCCTCTGAACTCCAAGCAGTCTCTCGACGTGTTTTGACTTGTCAAAGTCGAGTTTTCTAAGAGAGGGGGCTCTCTCGGATTCAGAGATTGACTCAATCACTGGGGAGGAGTTTGAGATCCACTTCGTGAGACGGAATCCCTCTTTCGCAAGACACGTGCTTAGCTGGTCGGCGAGTTTAACCGCTGATGACTCGGATTTCACTGCTTTAAGGCAGTCGTCAAGGTAGAACTTTCTTCGAATCGTTTGAATCGTATCTGGGTCGAAGTCACCCTCATTTTTGTCAGCGGTCTTTCGTAAGGCAAAGTTTGCACAGCTTGGGGATGACATACCGTCGAACAGGTGAACCGTCATCTGGAATTCTTCGGCTTGTTTGCTGAGGTCACCGTCTGTCCACCACAGGAATCGCAGGGCGTTACAGTCGTCTGGACGAACTTTTATCTGATGAGACATTGCTTCAACGTCGGTCATTAGCACCACTGATTCTTCGCGGAATCGTGTTAGCACTGCTACTAACGAACTGGTCAAGTCCGGCCCTTGTAGAAGCTGGTTGTTCAAAGATGTTCCTCTGTACTTTGCGGCACAGTCGAACACGACTCTCTCTTTGTCAGGCTTGTGAGGGTGGAAGACTGGGTGATGGGGCAAATACCAAACTGATGTGCTGGGCTCAGGCTGTTCAATGTGGACTCTTTTTGCGTAACCTTTACGAAGAAGGTCGTTCATGAATTCTGAGTACTTTCCGTGAAGTAGTGCATCCTTTGTTAGTCTTCGTTTCAGTTATTTCAAACGGTGTTCGGCTAACGATTTGTTGTTTGGCAGCTGGGGGTATTTTCGCCATGGTAACGCCATTTCGTAATGCCCTTTCTTCAGTTTGATGATTTCGTTCATTACATCTAGAGCTCGACGATTTTCTTGAGACATTGAGGTTTTGTTGCTGAATGCAGAGTCGTTAAACTCCATATTACAGAATTTCTCGAACTGCTCGTTCAGTTGTACGTCAGCATTTATGAAACTGGCCGAGTGTGGTGCACTAGCGGTTCTACCGAGGGGACTATTTACGACCCAACCAAAGGCTGTTCTTGTGGCATAAGGCTCTCCTCTCTGTCCTCTCCGTATCTCTAATGGTTCCAGTGCCTGCGGAACGTCACTTCCAATCAGCAGGCTTAATTCAGCATCAATTTCCGGTATTTCAATACCTTTAAGGTGGGACCATTTCTCTGCATCTTGCTGAGTCGCCATGTTTTCCTTTGACACCGGTGGCTTGGCCGTAGAGAACACTGTGGGGAGGTCTATGAAATTTTCTTCTCGTAGATCGAAAAGTTCCAAACTCACGATAGAACTTTCGACGGGCCTGTCTTCTTGAGTCATAGTCGTCAGTGATAGTGTGGTTCTTTTTCCAGCTGCCTTCAGTTGATTCATTAAACGCTCCGTACAGAATGTAGTGTTGGAACCTCCATCTAGGAATGCGTAGGTCTCGATCATTACTGAACTGTTCTTCGCTTTCACCTTCACTGAGACCATGGCAAGGCTAGTCACTTGCAGCGGTTGCGATCTTTGGCTGCGCGAGTTCTCTCCTGTATTGACATAAGCGCTTTGAACTACCGTCTCGAGCGGTCGATCTTCGTTATTTCTTTTGGGTTCACGCTCTCGGGAGGTTCGGCTGCATCGTCCCTTGTCTCGTTTGCGTTACTTTTCGGATGGAGGAACGTTGAGTGCTTGAAATTGCAACCTTTCACTCGGCAGAAAGAGGGCATTTCGCACGTTTCTGCAAGATGACCACGAGCAAAGCAGTTGTTACAAAGTCCCTTCTTGCGCACGAATTGAAGCCTCTCTTCCAATGTTTTCTTTCTGAAGTCTGGACACTGAGACAACCTGTAGTTTTGGCTGCGCGACGGGCATTTTGCGTTGGATGTTCCGGGAGGAGGCAACGGCTGGTTAGATTCAGCATTTGTGCCAAACGAGGACCCTTTGGGAGTGCCGTTTCCGGATCTGTTTCTGTGTCTGCTGGAGTCGTTGTTTTTGCTGTCGTTCGTGATATTCCCGAAAATGGGGTGGGTTACAACTCTAACTCTTTTCTCTACGAAAGCAGCGACGTCTTCAACAGTGACGTCGCGATTCTGCCGTTGGATGATATCATCAACAACTTCACGCCACTTCTGCCTTATTCCGAGGGCAACCTTTCGATGACTTTCCTCAAGGCATCAGGGTTTTCAAGTTTGTTCAAGTAGCCTATGTCCTTCAGAGCGTTTTTACAGCTTGTTAACCGGACGGAGAACTTCTGAAGGGCGTTTCCGTCCTCACTTCTTATGGGTGGGCCATACGTAAGTCGGTCAACGTGGGCTGCGGCGATTTTGTAATTCTGGCCGTATTTTTCTTTCATCAGCCTGCATGCTTCTTGGTAACCTTCATCTGGGCTCATTGCGAGGCAACTGCGCATCACTTATTGCACGTCTCCGGCTGCATACTGTACAAGGTAGTGCAATCGCGAACTACTGCTGTCGGTTTTGCTCTCAATAAGATTTTCAAACGCACGGATGAAGCTGCAGTACTCTATTGGCCCTTAAATATCGGAACTTCTGGCTGGGGAATCAATAATGCAGCAGTGTGCTGTTGTTGCTGTTTAAGCAATCGCTCAATTTGCTCGTTTTGCTGTTTCTGTACGGTTACAAAGGAAACCGAGAGGTCACCGTTGACTCCTATCGCGGCATCTCCGCTGACGCCCGTCGGTTGACCAACAGTGGGAAAGGTTTGCCGCCATTCTTGTGCATTTGGGTTAAGAGAACAATGCACGATTTCTCGGGAGCTTTCTTTGGCACACAGTGGGGTCTGGGGATGAATCTTGGACGGCGAAGGACGCACGATTTCCTGATCGTTCCTTGTAGAAGAGATGTGTCGGACCATGAGGTTTTCATCTTCCACTCTCGAGTAAGCTCGCTCTTCGGCGTTCGCCTTTGCTAGTTTTATTTCGAGGTCAAGTGCTTCTCTCTGTTGTTGTAATCGCAGTTCTTCTTCTTGTAACGACATCTTCTTCCTAAGGCTAGCAGCCTCCACCTCAAGCGATGCCTTTTTCGCGATAGCCCTTGCCTTAGCGTTCGAAAGTGAACTCGGCGCTCGAGAAGACACGCGTGACGCAGACTTGCGGCTAAATTTAGAGTATTTTGAATTGGAGGTTTTGCCGCTCGCGCCGGAATTGCTGACGGAATCTTGCTTCAGGGCTGACATTCGGCGAGTCCTTAAACCTAAAATTCTCTACCAAATGTGAGACTCTTTCTTTTAAAATATTAACTCTTCGGTTTTCGGCTTGATAGTAATCATCTGATTTTTCGATGTCTGCCGCGTCTCGCAGATTCTTGTGATAATTTTCGTGATCAATTAGGAATTGTTTCTTTGCGGTATCTAAGTCAATGACTCTTTTGTTTAGTTCGACGATGTTTACCGCGGAGCTTGATGACAATTCGTTTATTTTGCTCCGTTTATCACTAACGATACTCTTTGCTTAACTTCTAGCTTTCTTTAAGTCGCGCAGATTTTCTGATACTATACTTTGAACATCCAGCCTCCCAATACTGGATGGTTCTGAGAGAACGTTTCTCTTATCCTTTTCTGGAGTCATATTTGAGCGGCGGGTGGGCTTTTCCTCAGCAGCACATTCCAATCATTCCAACACGAAATCAACGATTGTACAGTAACAAATTTCTGGACCAACAAAGAATGAAAACGCAGTCCTACGGAGTAAATTCGAACTAATGTAGGTGACGGGTAGTACAGTAGATCTTAAGCCAACCATCCCACAAATGATGTCAAAACGATACAAAGAGAGAGTCATTCGAACACGCAGTAATCGTCATACAAAGAGCTTTATTCTTTCCAAGTTCAGTTTCGGTCTCTCTCAAATCTTTCTTGCGAGGAATCCAATGATTCTAAGATCCGATGAATAAGACGAGAAAGATGCAAACAAAGCAAAAGATGCGGTCGATGCGAAAGAGGCGGGAAATGCGGTTCGAACTAGAACACAAAATAAGCAAAAACTATCTTACAACTCTAACATATTGCAAATCCGACACGCAATAACACATGTCCAGCATAAAATAACTTTAGAGAAAATTAGCGACTGACGTAACGTCTATAATCACATACAGGGAAATAAAGCGAAATTGACTTACTTTAGTCTCCGTAGATATATATCTAGAATCTTTGAGTCGTCTTCGTAAGGAAAGGGTGATCCTGGTCCTAGCTTATTGTTCTTGTATTCTGATTTTCTGTCACACCCAACATAGGTTTTAATTCACATGAAAACGAGATAAGCTATCACGTTACTAAAGACAAAGTGATAATTAGACACTGGGCGTGTAAAACTAACACCCCTGGCATGGCCTCTTTAAATCTTCATATCTGTGTATCGTTTTGGAAAGTGCATGAGTCGGATTGTGTGTTGTTTCGGCTTCCCTTCGCGAATATAGAGCATTTCGTAAATCCGGTAATCCAGTTTTCTCTGGCATTTCTTTAAGAAAACATGTTTGCAAGGTGTAGGGTCTTGACACCGTGATCTGTTGTCATGTGCTTTCTTACGGCAGAGGCTTTATGCTCTTCTGTGCGTTGATGAAGGTGGCGAGTGTGTAGCCGATATATGATCCGCATCGCAAAGATCTCATTTGAAAATGTAATGCAATAATGTAACCAAAAGTTACTACGTGATGTACATATGAGACCCCCAATTGCCATTTGTGTTAAATCTTCAACGAATTCTACGTAATATATATCTGGGTATTGTTTTGGAAAGTGCTTCGAATGTTTTTAGTTTCAGATTATATTTAATACACCGTATTCACAAATGGCGGACGCGCGGGAAAAACTGGTACTTAACCATGAAAACGAGGAGTTATGGGATAAACAAATTTACAGAAACAGAGTTTCAATAGACTTACAGATAGTTCAGTATTGATATTGCTTTTGTTAATAAGCTTTGTGCGGAGTTCTTTTACATTATCAAGTTCTTTGGGATGTCCTCAAGTTCTAACGTTTATTGTTGTGTCCCTCTTTGCAATCAAAAGGGAAATGTAGATCCTCAACGAAAGAGAGTGGGATTTTTTTTAGTTTCCCGAGGGATCAAAGCTTTCACAAGCAATGGCTACTAAAAATCCGAAGAGATGTTGGCCTGAACTTTTCAATAACTAAACATACCCAAGGTCTGCTCACTGCATTTTCGTAAAGAAGAAATAAAAACAAAAATCTAGGGGGCAAGAGAATGGATTTAGCTAAGGACGCAATTCCTTCAAAGTTTGCATGGCGTACTTCTCCACGGAAAAGACCACCGCCATTCAACAGAACAAGTGAATTGATACCTGAAAAAAGGGAGCGACTTGAAGAGCTATGCGTAAGTAAAGAGGTTGACAATGTGGGCCAAAACCTCAGTGTATCGGTGGCTTCCTCAGCCTGTACTAGTACAACAGAAGGAAGATTAACGTCCACAGCGGATGCGGTTTCAAACGAACTCGATAGTGCTGAATCACAAGAATCATTGAAAGTCCATCTGTTGCAATCTCAGCAAGAAATTGCTCGTTTAAGCGAAGAAGTGTCGAATTTGAAACACGCTACCGTTGAAGCTGAACTGATGAAATCAAAGGGAGAAATTAAGCGCCGATCCGAGGAAAACAGCGCCTTAAAATCATGTAAGTTTTGCATAAGCAATCTGTCAGAAAACGATTCCCTTTCATTTTACACTAGGTTCCCAAACTTAGAGACATTTCAGGCAATGCTCTCGTATCTAAACTCAGGGGAAAACGGTGAAAACATTCGTTACTGGCGTTCTGTCGAACTAAAGATGGACGAAAATTTTTACGAAGAGAACAATAAAAAAAAATGATTGTAACAAACCTGGGCGAAGAAGAACCCTCAAAGCGGAGGAAGAATTTTTCTTAGTCATGTGTCGACTGCGGCAGGGATTTCATGAGAAACATTTGTCATTTTTGTTTGGCATCTCTCAGCCAACTGTTAGCAGGATCTTCATTTCCTGGATCAACTTTATGTTTCTTCGTTTTGGCACCATAAACATTTGGCCGAGTCGGGAAGAAGTCAACAAAACCACGCCTGAAGATTTCAAGGTTAAATATCCAAACACACGTGTGATCCTTGATTGTACAGAAATAAAATGCCAAATGCCAAGCAGCCTTCCTCTTAACAGTACACTATTTAGCTCGTACAAGAATCACACGACGCTTAAAGGGCTTATTGGGATTTCCCCTTCTGGAGCAATAACATTTACCAGCCAACTGTATACTAGCAGTATTTCGGATAGAGAGATTGTTGAAAGAAGTGGTGTCCTGGATTTACCCTTTAGTGAGGGTGACGACATAATGGCTGACAAAGGGTTCACAATCGAAGACCTTCTTCCCCTTGGAGTGTCATTAAATATACCCCCATTTCTTGTCCAAGCTCAGCAGATGTCACCAGAGGATCTGGTGAAAACACAGGTTATTGCTGCTTTACGTATCCACGTGGAGAGAGCTATGAACAAGATCAAAAACTTTAATCAACTTTCTTGTGTTATGTCCAG
>JAEMWC010000383.1:132500-157500 GCA_016490735.1 Pachyseris speciosa
GCATGTTGACTTCATTTTCAAGTTTAAAGATAACGGTTAGATGGTGGTATTTATACTGTCAATGTGTTCAAGCTGTTAATTAATGCGTTCGAAGGTGTCAATTGATACATGTTCTCGAAGATGTTTAATAAATAAACACTTTGGGACGAATTGATCTTGGAATGAAAATCCGTCGGGACAGGGCTAGAACCAGTGTACACAAGTCCTAAAATCAGTGACAAGCTGAAGCTACAAGTTGCTACAAGAAACGAAGCCTGCTACAAGAGACCAAGTCATAAGTGCGTTGTTTACATCTTCAAATGCGTTAGTTTTATTTAATTTAATGAATATATTTATTAACTAGGAATAAAGTGTTTAAGAGTATTAAAGTATATGTAGATAGTGCACATATACAATACAACATGTGTACATAGAGACTTACAATACAACAATACCTACAATACAACACCACTAAAAATTACTGACAACGGCACTTACAGACGAACTATACAGCAATACTACTAGACTTTCGAAAAAGTCCTTCGTCCTATTTAATATGACGCGGGACGAAGGACTTTTCATACTTGATTGGCGCCAATTTTAGCGACCCAAAAACGGGTCGCTGCGCTTAGACCAGTCAGAGTAGATCTTTGGGACCCTCGGGGATAAAGTTGTCAATCAAAAGTAATTATGAGCAATGAAACGTGACTTGCGGTTAAAATTCCAACATGAAGTCGATTGCGAAAGCCAAAACTGATGCTCTTCTTCCAAATAAGAGTCACGCCACTCCCGTTTTTGGCGCGAAACGCAAATGAAAACCCTTAAAGCGAGACAAGTCGACCTCTCGCGACTTCGTCTCTCGCTCAGCCATTTCGCGGCCTAAAAACCTCGCTCCTGTCCGGTTTTTTTGCTGTGAGACTCGAGAGGCCGACTTGTGGCAAGTCTACAATACTACCTACAATACAAACTTACTAGCGACGGTACTTACTCTACTATAAAGTTCCATTTGTCATAAAATTCTTGGAGCGTGTTGTTCTTGTTCTTTTGTTGTAATTTGATGTTTACTTTTGCTAGGAAGCTAGTTATGAAAGGAAGAACTCCATTCCTTCTGCAATCCCACAGATACAATTCGCCAATCGGATTATCAAATAATTAAGCAGGGGGTATTTTGAGGAGATGACTCCAAGAAGAACGTCTCGTGGATTGAGACATATTTGTTGATTTGTTACCTGGAGAAAATATAATTCAAAGGCTTTCCAAAACTTATTTGAGTGAGGACAGCGAAACACAAGATGGTACACAGTTTCCTTTTTATGATTGTAGAAAAAGCATACATACATACATATAATATTTAATGGTCCTTGAAGTCAAGAGACTATACAGGATATTACAACGGTCAGAGACGAAATAGAAAGGGGACAAAAAGGAAACTTAACTAATTCACAGACTAAATGAAAACTAGATTAACACGTAAAATAAATACCTAAAATGAGATATACGACAAAAAAATAGTTATAGGAATATCAGTTTTCAGTAAAACCGATTTTGTACACTGAATTTATCGCTGGTGTACAGGATTGAATTTAGCAAAACACTCAGTGCACTGGAATGCTTCTAAGTAAGGTGCACTAGTGAATGTATTAGGAAAGTAATAAATTTTTTCGGTGTCTTGAAGGTTGCTCTCAAAATGATCTCTATCTGTTTTGCAATTAATATACATTTAGTATTTGTTCAAGTTGTGTCTCTCATCTGTTCGTACGCAAACATCCCACTCAGGCGCTTCGAAACTATGATTTTGCTGTTACTTGTTTTAACACTACACGCTATGACACTCCATCAGACACGTGGGCGGTCTCTAATGGTGAAAGCTTCCAAAAGACTTGAAAGACTCGTCAAATGTAGCAATCCGCCGACCGGTTAGCTCAGTGGTAGAGCACCGGACTAGCGTGCGGGAGGTTGGTGGTTCAAACCCCGGTCGGACCAACACTCAGGGTCTTTAAATAATTGAGGAGACAGTGCTGCCTTTGTAATAACATCTGCAAATGGTTAGACTTTCTAGTCTTCTCGGATAAGGACGATAAACTGTAGGCCCCGTCTCACAACTCTTCATAATTGATTCTGTGGGACGTAAAAGAACCCACACACTGTTCGAAAAGAGTAGGGGACGTAGTTCCCGGTGTGATGGTCTATCTCTCATCTGATGATTAAATGCTCGGAGATATTAGCTGCACAAGCTACTCTAAAATCCGAGGGTAAATAATGTGATGGATGTATGTATGTATCTGTAGATATAAAATAAGAAAACTGGACCTTTCAGGATATTTAAGTAGCAACAGCAATTCCTGCAACCTGTGCAGCCAGTAAATTTTGCATCCTAAATAAGAGGCCTAGTTCATAAACTCTTGTTCTCTACTGGCGCGGCGTTTAACTTATATGTAAGTAACATGGAATCTTAGAATTCAAATTTTTAACATTAAAATGGATTTAAAAGATTTTCAACTTTTAACGTTACAATTATTGCATTTCTAAGGACAGTATGTATTTCTCTATAAGAACATTGCTTTATTTTATTTCAAGTAAATATAACTGGAGTTTTCAGAACAGGGCTCTTGAAATCCATACTGACCCCTATTTATTTTCGGTGCTCTGACAAGGTGAGTACTCGCTGCGTTTTTAATTTTTTTGTTGAGGCGGGACTCATGCTAAGTAAATTTTGTGTTAAGGGAAGAGAAAACAACTGTCCCTGATTCTCAATTTGCACTAAAATCATTCCCTACCCCTCCCCCCCTCCCCCGCTCCATCGTCCCACTCTCTCTCAAACAAATTAACTTAGCGCGGTCGGCGGACGGTTATTTGTGAACTGAATCAGTAAATTTAGATTTCCTGTTGGTCTCCTAGTGCAAAGTCTTCCTTAGGACATCATAAAGTCTGTGAGGGAAAAAGTCTTGCGAGGTGCAGTGCCTACCTCGTCTAATATCCTTGCTTGAGTTATTAGCAAGTTATGGGTAACACTAATCTGCGGAACTGCAGACCGCGGAAGCTGCGGAACCTGCGGAACCGCCGGAACCTGCGGAACCTATATTTTTTGTAACAAAAATTTTTAAAAAAATAAAAATAGTAATAATAAAAATGTCTACGAGTGGTTTAGTTCTTAAAAAGAACAGAGAAAGAAAAAAAAAAAAGAAAAGAAAAATAAAAAGGGAGAAGGCAAACAAAAAAGATAGCGTACAACAAGGGGTATTTTTTGTCGGTCACCCATCCAAGTTCTAACCCTGCCGGATTGGGCTTAACTTCGGCGATCGGACAACGAGCACGCTTTCCTTGTGGTATCACACGCAGACAATACAAAGTATAAATGGTTCGCGTAAGTTGAAGAATATATATATATATACCTCTATATATTCTGCAACAGACTCTTTCGTACAAGGATCGGCCTAATCAGCCACCTTCGCACACACCCCACACCCCCAGTGACGTGAACAAGTCGTGGTCATCTTCGAACGCGAAGGACGAACATCATTAATGACAGCTGGTAAAATAGTCTTGGTTTTCACATGACGTCATAAAAAACTAAATTTCAAAATTAAACAGACTTTTGTAGTTTAGAAATATATCTGCTTGCATGTTTTCAGCTCGATACTGCGTGCTTTGTTTTGAAAATAGAGCAGTTTGAATTTTAGCTTTTTTCACAGTACGTGACATAAACATGTCTGCTCACAGCCACGTCACGTACACGAAAACATCGATTTAGCTTGTGTTTTTGAGGTTTGAAAAGCCAACATGACAGGAGAAGCGTCTTTGTGAATGTTTGCAAGCTCAAAAGAGAGAAGAATGCCTTTGAAATAGCCAAAGTAAATTCTAGAGTTTTTCACTCGTTTCCGGCCGCCATATTTGTGCCCCTCAGAGGTACACTAACATGGCCTGTCCATACTAAACTCTATAATTCTAAGTGGTACATTTTGTCGAATAACTCGAGTATGGAATATCGCACAGCCCCGAGACTTTGGCAGGTTGTTTATTTATTACTCTTCTACAACATCTCAATTTCTTGACTTTATCTATCGAATCGAAGATGATTTTATTTTTTACTTGCGTGACCGAAAACCAAGAATATGATGTCGCCAATTAGCCCACAAGGGCTAAATACACAGGGGCACCCAACCAGCCAAAACAACCAAAAGCTGTAGAAAGGCATTTTTAAGTGCCTTGTGGTGTTTGAAGTCTGTTTAAAGCGATGTTGTCATAAACTAGAAGAAGCTGATCTGTTCGGATTCTCTAGCTGAAATTTTAATTGCCCGAAAATGCTAGGGAACAAAATCTTCCCTTGCGAAAATGCAAGCTAAAATGAACTTTCCACGCACTTTCTAGGGAACTTTTTTCTTTCCGAAAATGGTAGCTGACGTTTTTGACGGCCAAAAACAACAAATATGACCTTTCCGAAAACCTCAGGGGCTATGATTTCTCAACTGCGAATCTTTTAGGCCACGTTTTAGTTACGAAAATCCGAGTGCACTCTTTAATCGACGCCGAAAACCCAAGGCGAATTACCCTCCACCGAACAGATATCTACCGAAACTTGTCGCTGGGTGCCCCTGAATACATTGACACTTGAATAAAGTTCTTACTTTTCTCTGTACAAAAATAAGAAACCTCTTATAAAACTGCGCATACCCGAGTCAATGTCTTAATTAGAGCACGCAAAGGCGGAGTCTTGCCAGAAACACTTTCATCAAAGAACTTCAGAAACAACTAGATGATTTAAAAAGTAGACTAGATGATTTAAAAAGTAGGACAACAGGAAACAACTAAACTATTTCGCTTTGAAAGCATGACCAAAGCGAATAAGATTTATTTCGTGTCAAGCTTCAGGGGCACCCAACGACAAATTTCGGTAGATATCTGTTCGGTGGAGGGTAATTCGCCTTGGGTTTTCGGCGTCGTTTAAAGAGTGCACTCGGATTTTCGTAACTAAAACGTCGCCTAAAAGATTCGCAGTTAGGAAATCATTGTCTCTAAGGTTTTCGGAAAGGTCGAAATTGCTGTTTTTGTTAGTCTAAAACGTCAGGTAGCATTTTCGGAAAGAAAATAGTTCCCTAGAAAGTTCGTGGAAAATTCATTTCAGCTTGCATTTTCTCAAAGGAAGATTTTGTTCCCAAATATTTTCGGGCAATTAAAATTTCAGCTAGGGAATCCGAACAGATGAACTTCTTCTAGCTAATGAAAACATCACTTAAAACAGACTTCAAACACCATAAGGGACTTAAAAATGCCTTTCTATAGCTTTCGGTTGATTTGGCTCATTGGGTGCCCCTGAAGCTTTCACTACGATATCGGCTTGGATTTCCTGGAGTGAGATACAGTGTCTTTAAGGTCGTTCTCGAAATGATCTCTATCTGTTGTTTGCGGTTAACACATTGAATCCTGATTTGTTGTCTGTCCAATAACAAAACTTTTTTCAAACTGCGTTGCCCCATTCAAGGGTCTTGATGGGCTGTTCAGTGCGTAGCCTTGTCACTTAAAATTATAGAAGCAACCATTAACTAAACAAGCTAGAACGCACGTAAACCTAGTTAAATGATTCGAAATGTCACCAGCTGGTATTCCGTTAATTGTACGTTTTCTTTGTTTTTCAACTAACAGGGAAGCCCAGCCAGAGTCACTTGACAATTTGAGTTATTAATGTAACGGTGTTAATGGATGTGAGGGCTAGTGTCTCCGGCTAAACGTTTAACAAAACGTTGCTGTTATTTTTCTGTTCATGATAAATATACTGTATACTAAAGTATTTGAAATCATGGCCAAAGCGAATAAGATTTATTTCGTTCCAAGCTTAGCTTTTACTAAGATATCGGCTCTGATTTTTAAGGAATGAGGTACGGTGTCTTGAAGGTAGCGAAATCACAGTTCAGTGGATAATGTCGTGATGTAGTGATAAAATATGCGAAGACTAAAATTAATCAGTGGCAGAAACTCGATTCATGGATTGATATCTTAGCACAGACTTTAATTTGCAGTGATGAAAAGGGGATGTTTGCCATATTAGTCCTAGTATAGATCTTGAATAGATCTTGAATAGTTTTCTTTCTATAGTCAACCAGATAGAAAAAACATCCCTTCACTTGATTATCCTTTCCCGTAAATTTTCTTTTCCTTCACTCTCACAAATGTTTGTCATTCGTTTGAAATTCATTAATAAAAAAAAAGCTCATAAAGAACATGAAAACTTGTGGATTGTTTGAAAAAGAGTCTTCGCGTGGAAGTAGCTTTTGAATTCTGAGTGTTTTGTTGGATTGGCCTCTCCAGGCGCGGATCCAGGGGAGGTGAAATGGGTGAATTTTCATCCCCCTTTTTCTGAGCCCCCCTTCTTTCTTTTTTTTTTCTTATCCCTCAAATATTGAAATAATATTTGATTTCTCTGATTTCTCTGATTGAGGTGCAGAAAATTCACCCCCATTTCAAAATCCTGGATCCGCGCCTGCTCTGCATTAGAATTCAGAAATTTTGTTCCCCAGGTGAAAGACCCATTTGCTGTAAAATCTAAATTTCTCGAACGACCATACATTCAATGGAATTTGACGAAGTTTCCCCGAGACAGTTGTTAGGCTATGTTTGGTTAGTGAAGAGGTTTTGGTCCCAGAAACGGTGTGCTTCAGGTTCGTTTCTCATCGATTGGGTGGTAGTTTTTCGATCAAAGTAGAAACCATGTATTTCAAATTATTAATCTTATAATTTTCTAAACTTTTCTCCCTTCAAATTTGTTCAACATCGAATGTCTGTCAATGAACATTGTCAGCACGTCAAATAGTTTATCGGGCCCAAAACGTTTTCCGGAGTTTGAGAAACGCACGCCAGAGACCTTAATAGAAGAGAACAGAAAACAACAGCTAACGCTCGAAACATCAGTACTAGAATCTCTTCACAGAGGCCAACTGAACCTTTATCAACTCTGTTTATCAAAGCAAGTTCGTTTTCACCCACCCACCCCCCTCCCCACTTCCCTCCCCCACCGACGCAGCACCTCACATCACGTACAAGCTAAACCACCTATCTAAAGGAGAGGAATGGTAAGCGAGGGCTTGGGCATTTAACTTATTTTGTTTTTAAGATCGCTTCTCCAACTTCATACGTCTTAAAGGAGCATTGTCACGGAATTTGGGTCTAAACCCAAACATGTGTTTGCAAAGTCAAACACTTAACAATTTTGCAGTTTTCTTACGAAGTACTTAGTATGTGCGTGGAAACTATTTGCGATTGTCTGTGGCCACGGATGACGAGGAGGAAATGGATTGCAACTTGAAAAAAGTCAGGTTAACCTTTTTTCAAGTTTCGTCATTGTGTCCAGGAAAAATAGCCATAAAATAATCACTGCTTCCTTTTCCGTCCAAGAAATAATTAGAAATTTACTCCTTCGTGTTAGACAGGCCGTGTTAGAAAAAGTACTTTCTCGCAATTTAAACAACTTATAACAAGCCTTTCCGTAACAGTATCCCTTTAAGGTGGGGGTACACGTGAATTGGAGTGAAATTTGAAGGAGGTTTGAGAGAGGCACTCCAGGTTGCTGGGGAACTGTTTGGTGCCCGTTTACACATTTCTAACTTCAAATTCCAATTTAAATCTCCGTTAAGACTTCAATATTTCCTATTTCCCTCAGTTTAACTAATCCTTTGAGAAAAAGTATCTCAAATACACCCAAAAATCACCAACAAATTCACCAAATATCGCACAGCATAGCTTCGTGAAATGAGCATAGGGATTTTTGATTGCTTGAAACGCGAACGAGATCGGTGTTCAGATGTACTCCCGCCTTAAAAGGGGTGCAAGGGGATGAGGGCAAGCTGAAAATAACCAATACAAACTAAAAAAGTCTCATTTTATAACTTTATTGATCTACGATACACTGGCCACACACAACAAAGCTAAGATCATGTAAGGACTTTAGCCATCGATGTCTAACCGACAGTTATCATTTCTCCCTCGTTTTCTCACTCTTAAGCTGAAAATAATGTTGAAAAAACATTCACATTAGGAAGGTTAATATAAAAAGGAAAGACTTGGAGGGGGTGAGGTACTTGAGAACCTAACGTGGGGGCTGTGGTAGGGTGTGCCGCTGGATTCTGGCATCCCCAACACCAGTCTACACCAAAAGTGCTTTGATGGGCTAAATTACATTTGTACAGACTACGAATTAAGGGAATGTTCTATTTAACATTGTTTTTTCCACTCAATACCAGTAACATCCGTTTGATTTTACGGGCTTAATGATGATACATGTTCTCAACAGTATTTTTGAGCGTAGCATTACACAATGTCCAATCTCAACTTAAAGGGCCAAAATAGGAAACCCTTACATACTCGGAGGTTAAAACATAGCCCACCTTTGTAATTGATATGGGTCAGTGCACGCAATCCCGCGTTCCCAAGATTACTCTAACAGGAACTAAAGAAACTTATGCTCTAAATCTGTCATGCACCATTTTCTAACCAATCGGAGATTTTCAAGGACCCATTCTTACACCTTGAAGCATATTAAAGGACACTTATTCCAACACAACGTTCAAACCATACACTTCGTTTCCTATTGGACTATTTTGCTGGGGGACGTTTAGTCCAGTTTTGATAAGTTATTTGACATTTGGTCACATTCTACTGGGAAGGGAAAGTGAGAACAGGTTACTTTCGTTGTTTGAGCAATACCACTGTTCTGCGTAAAGCAATACAAAATGGTTTGTTAAGGCTCCATAGCCTCTTCCACAACCCCCCTCCTTCCCCCCCCCCCCCCACTCTTCCCAGCCATCCGAGTGCAGCACTAGGGCAGGGTCAGGTTTACCTCAAAACAAAAATGTTAAAGAACCAAAACCAAGATCAAGTTTCTTAAGATCCAAAAATAAAATAGATAGCAAGTAGGACTGATAGCGCTTGTACGGTACTTGTTGTGAACGTACCCGGGCAAACAGCTTCTTTGATTTTCAGGAGCTCCTCTTTCAGCTTGTCGGCGTCTTCTACCCGAAACACCATGTCATCCCTTCCCGCAATGTAACCCAGTATGCGGATCATCCTCTTCTGATTAGCTTTCGGGCCAAAGCCAATAACCATCTTGTGAACGTTCTTCGCCTATCAGATGTTTGACAGTTAAGGCAAAAAACGCAGATAACTTATTTATAACAACTTTATTTGCATGTACAACTGGAAGTATAAATGCAAAAAGGGTGTTAACAGGGAAGAACTTAATCTTCATATAAAAGCTTACCTCCAGAAGAAAAAAGATATACATGTATGTAAATATATGCAAATATGTATAAATATATAATAATCCTATGACAAATAAATCAATAACAATCTAAAAAGTATAAATAATTCTAAGATCTATAATATTGAGATTACAATATATCCAAATAATTTAATCAACTAACAATGTGACAATAACCATTAACGAAACTAGAAATTTAATATCGGTTTTGCTGAGACACAGATGGTTGCAGTCAGTAACGAGCTCAGGTCGATTTGAAAACTTACGTGAATTAGAGTTTCCAAGCCTGTGTGAGTGGAAACGAGGCTGGAAGTTGGCTTTGTGTTCATTCAAACCTTCCTGCTTTTCATTAGTTTTAGTCTGTGATCATCCCCAGTTACATTTGAAAGAATGGAAGAGTTGAATGATTTCAAATTGAAACTGAATGTATCTTTCTTAATCAGTATATACATCGATCTGGGCGATCAAGGTCTCTGAAACGAATAGTTTGACTGATATTTACAGTCAGTTTCTGCATTGAAATAATTTTGTTTGCTAAATAGGATCAAAATAGACGGATTCCTAAACCTCTGAAAGTCAAAAGTGGCCACATCAATTGTACTCTGAATTGCTAATATTGGTTCTTTACGTAGATTTGGTGCCTTTTCAGCAATTATAAGCAACTATAAGCCTTTCGTTCCTTCGTTCTTTCTTTCTAAGCACTTTTAGACTCTTTCAAGAGCGTGTGAAGTGAAAAATGTACATTGTGTTCTCAAATTCCGCAAAGTTCTAACGGCTTTGTAGTTTGGTTGTATTGTTTTACCCCTCCATACCGGTTTGTCATCAGAGAGTCAATGAACATAGTCACACCGATATCATTTTAAAATTATGAATGTGACGAAACCCTCTAACCTGGAACTGCTTATTGATATTCTCTGCAAATTTCCTGAAGACTTCTTCCGAGGGGATGGCGCCATTATTGTTTCTACCCCAATACGGCTCGCCATCCGTCAGAATTAACAGCACATTGGGTTTCTCTTTTCTGTCCCCCCCAGACGCAGTAAACAGCTTGTCCCTCGCCATTTTAAGGGCCAGGTCTGTGTGAGTCTTAAAATGAAGGCCTCCTTTTTTACTGTCTAGCTTATCCTTCAGTGCTGACTCTTCTTGGTACTTTGGATCTTTGAAATCGAACACCAAGGTTGCTGTGTTGTGAAATGTGATTAACCCAAAATGGTCTCCTTGGGGGGAAGGGTTGAACTGTTTTACCAGATCTTTCAAGAAGTCGATAACAATCGCGAGATTGTTTAGCCCAACACTTTTCGATTTATCGAGGATTATTCCAATATCAAGTCCAGCTGTGCAAGGCTCTGTGTCTATTGAAAAGACAATATCAAACATTAGAAATCCGAAATTTACAATTCCAGGGGCATTTGAGACATTAGTGGATATCTTTTCCGGCTGAGTATTAATTACTAACAAAGAAAAATTAAAGGTGTGTTCCTCATGGACTGCCTTTTTCCTATTCATGCTCTAGTGGAACCGAGATCAGCACTGCGAAAATTCGCACAAAGGAATACTGAGTAGAGAAACACACTAAAATAGAAAATTGCGACTAACTGGTACTCCTTAAAGAAGTTTAACTTAAAGGGGCTGTAGCAGAAGTTTTTCCTGATGAAAACCTTTAAAAAGAAGATCCAGTTTTGCTACCAGTTCCGTGAAACGATAAATAAATGCCGTTAGAAAAGGCTTGCACCTTGAAAAATATCATCTGGCCGCTGTTGTTCAAGTTTTTCTTCATGGCTACCAAAAAGCATGATAAACCGACAGTATATTGTTCTTATTTCTCGAATTAGCTTGGTGTCCTTCAGTTCTTGATGTTGTTAAATCATTTTGTGTCTTAAAAGGTGTTACTTTTGAGTTCACTCGAATTTCTTGACCCCAAGAACATAACTGAATACCAATGAAACAGTCCTGGCATGCTCAAAAGCCAAAAATCAAGACAAACAGTACTATGTCTATAGTCATGTTTAAGAGCCAATCTCGGAATATATCGAGAATCTCAAATCAGTTTTTGACTAATATCACCCGAACAACCCTTTAATGGAATTATTTCAAGAAATGATATTAAAAAATCCCAAGGCGCTTTATATTTGGAGAATTTTGGAAAAGCTCGAAAATTCGCAAAAAATACAATTTTATTCATGAAATTGGTCTGAAAAGAAAAGGACAAAACAGAAGTTTCGCTTTGTTTACATTCCACGTTCTGTTGCGCATGGGGTCCAAAGTCCTCCAGTTAAAATTTTATTACACGCCAGCGTTTAAATTTGCAGAGCTGAAACTTCAGTTCTTAAGAATTAAATAACCGTTTTTTCATGTGGTATAACTGCTTTTTCAATTTGAATTATACCAGGATGGAATTTGGGCGGCTAAAGTTGGGCGATATTTTCACATTCAAAACAATATACAAAGATGGGGTAAGCAATGAAGGTTAAGAACTATACTATAAAGTAATTTTGCTCAAACCCTTTACACAATCTTGAAGCTTTGGAAGTCTTCTAATTATGTGAGCAAGATGAAGTCAATAGGTGCTTTTGTGCGCTGAAACTGTTTCTTTGAAATTGTTCGAAATTCAACCCAATGTCATGAATAAAAATATATTTTGGGGGGAATTTGTGAACTTTTTCAAATTTCTCCAAATGTAAAGCGCTTTGGGATTTTTTAATATCATTTCTTGAAATAATTCTAGTAAAGGGCTGCTTGGGTAGTCTTAGCTAAAATTCGAGTTTTCGAGACTGATTTGAGATTCTCGATATATTCTGCCATTGGCTCTTAATAAATGAGCATGAGTGTTTTATCAGCTGAGTTGATTAAACACGAGGCGCAGTCGAATGTTGTAGGACTTGATAGAACACGAATTGGGAATTAATTGAACGGCCTCAAAAGATTTACTGGACATCTATCCATTCTTTTTGCCTAGCAAATTGGACACAAACTTTTAAGACGCTCATTAAACATTAATTTATTTTGCATTTCTTTTATGAATTATTAATGTGTGAAAGAAAGATAAGGCTCAATAGGTAACATTTGAATCATCACACTTTTGGATTTCATCCACTAGCTTTAAGGAATGAAAATGATAATGATAATGATAATGATAATGATAATGATAATGATAATAATCACTTTATAAAAGTCTCAAATCTTTCTAGCCGAGCACATGTACAGATGCTCCACTAAGAGACTAAATCAAATCAACGCTAAATCAAGTAGAATCAAATAAAATCAAGTTAAATGTTGGTTTTTGGCGAGAGGGGAAAACCGGAGTACACGGAGAAAACCTCTCGGAGCAGAGAAGAGAACCAAAACACTCAGCCCACTCATAACAACGAGTCCGAGAATCGAACCCGGGATATGGAAGGCGAGCGCTCTCACCACTGCACCAACCCCTGTGGATTCACACTTGATGATTTGGTGTTTTTCTCCTCGTGAACTACGTTAAAGCTTGCCATAATGCTATTGATACCAGTGCACGACTGCATGTTGCACGCTCTTGAACCAGTTAATGTTTGTGTTCCTCCTCCGCAGCTCTTGCTGCAATCCGTAATACTCCAGTGATCATTGCATTCCATAACACCCTCATTTCCTAAAGGAGAGAGACGTTTTAATGTGATTGGAATTGAACAGACAAACGTAAAAGTTTCATGGTGATAACTACCACAACCGACCCCCCGGGGGGGGGGGGGTACTCCCTATAATGGCTTATACGGGAAGGCTCCGCCCGAAACGGATACCTTTTACACACTTCAGGTATATGAAAGGGTAGGGATTTCACGAGTCGAGGTATATGAAAGGGTAGAGAAATCTGTCATTTAGGTATTTAAAAGGGCCTTTCATTAAATTATTTCGAACACACATATCTTATGACTGTACTGTTTTAAGTTATTGAGCGCTACATGAAAATGACAAGAAGACTTTCTGTTTTAGGTAAACGAAAGGGGTACATTTGTCAGTGGAATCAATGGCAGACAACTGACTAAAAACCATAGGGGGTAATTAGGGACCGACGTCAAGTTCGGAGGGCCTTTTAGAAATATGTAACTTTACTTGTCCTAGTAATATTGAATTTGGGTGTGGAATTCAGTTTTGTTAAGTGGTACAAAATATCTGTCAAGCAAACACAAATTACACCTTTTGTTGTCATTACCAGAAAAATATACTTTCAATAACGCAGGTTTTCAGGCTCACTAACGTCAAAATGCATTCATTCTTAATGAATCATTATTTGTTTTCGTTGATTTCAAATTCATTGAGCATTTTTCCATATCCATAAACATACATTTGCTCGTATGGACAACCATTTACACTATGGGGCATTCTATTAATAGTGGTAAGATAGAAGCGTTAACGCCGCTCTTAAAGGGCCAATATCACCCTTAATGCATCGCGCACCGCTACCGTTGATTCTGGAATTAAGTGTAACGCGAAATTACTCAGACTTCGAAGCCCTTGGTTTATCGCTCTTGTTTTGTCGCATCGTGAACAAATCTCCAACTTTATGGCCGTAAATATGTTTTCTGTTTATTCTTCTTCATTTTCCTGGTATTATTTTTGGAACAATTTGTGTTTATGTAAATGTTGGTCCGTGTAAAGTCAAAAGAGTCAGTGTGGCAGTAGTCGGTTGCGATACCTTCCCAGCGTTGTTTTATATCAAAGTGAGGTTCAAGTAGGATTTACAGACTCGTTGTTCAAGTTTGATGCTTTTTACCTCGGAGCTATCAAGAATTCACTGAGCTTGTTGGAGCCTACTTACTGCGATTTGGAAACTGATTTAATGGCGAGTATGAAAAGTTTTACTTGGCTGGACAACTGTTTTCCGCAGGTTTGATGTTTTACCTCAAGGTCAGTTTGTGTAATGGGTTCTGCGTCTTTGGTCAGCTCTTTAGTGTTTTTAATCCGATTTGTCGCTATGTCTCTTAATCGACTGCCATTACTACGCCCCATCGGGCATTCTAGCTTTACGTTCAGTTTGCAGCTTGCCTAAACTGTGTGAAAAGTAATTTCTCTTCCTCGCCGAGATCTCGCCGAGATCACCTCAGCTGTCACCTTTGATCGATGTGGACTACATCGCTTTTGTTTCCTCCCGTGTTTTAATTCGGAGCTCAAAGTTTTCCTCCTTTTGTCAAGCCGCATGGTCGACTGTATTTTCAACACGATATAAAGCGAAAGGACAGGATAATTGAATGAGAACGTACGAGCATTTTTCTTACTGCAAATTAGAAACCTGATTACCCGACAACTGGAGCTGCCGACAATAAATGTTTTCTTGTGGACATTTTGTCACTATCCTCGCCACATAATCAGCGAGTTTTATCAATGCCGGATCGTTCAATACTTTGCTGTTTTGATTTTAAACCTGTGAACGGATTATTGCTGGTTTTAACGAAGAAATATGCAATTTGAATTTGTAGCCATTTGCTTTGCCAAACCAGGCACAAGCGACAACTCGGCGTGATGAACCAGATCAAAAGCGCGATAAAAGTAATTGACCAATCAGAGGCATCATTTAACGATGGCGCGATTTTAAAACAAAAACAAACGACCGCGTTGGATCAAGGGTGATAATGGGCCTTTAAGTTCAATAAGGAAATAAAATTTCAATAACGCAAAACTTTTAATGTGTGACGCTACAAACACATCAACTTAATGCATGTCTTTCACATCACTAAGAAAAGTGTTTGCACTTTCAAAGTTCGGAAAAAAATTGTCAATATCAGTAGATTTCTTCGCCATTTAAGCACAGTGGCAAATATGTTTGCATAAAACGAGGCACTAAGAGCGTTTGTGGATGGTTATAGTGCCGACGTTTCGCTGGCATGCTCTGAACAGTAAGAACTTGACACAGCACTCTTCAAATAAAACATTCATATCTGAATGGAAAGGCTTTCAAGTTTTATTCTATCCCGATTTTGTATGAGAAACCCATTGAAATTTTATTTTCCTTACTGAACCAAAAAACGGCATTATGTGAGGGTTATTTACCTGGAACGATGGGGTTTGTGATATATTCACCTGATACCTGCGTTACTGAAAGTATATTTTCTGGTAATGACCAGCAATAGATGTAATAAGATCGACGAAAAGAGAGCGAAGAAAGTCAAACACTCTTACCTGAGATTAGAGCCACGATGATAAGGGTAATAGCCCAGAAACTTTCCATCATTTGTTCTGAACAGAAAGAAAATAAAGCGTATAGGTGTTCGCCAAATTATAGAAAAGTAAACGGGGATAATCCAAAAATTCTTGAGAAATTTGACTAGTTGAAGAGCCTGTGAGTGCGAGCCACTTTTACAATTTATTCCTTTGAACTTGGCTTAAATCGCATGTTGCGATAAGGAGACTGGTTTCAACTCGAATTTGGTATACTTATGCATTACTGGGAACCAGGTTCGAAAATCGAACTGCTGGGTTGGAAGGCATCTCACATAACGATTATAAGAGCTCATACCGAGTAGCTAACAGATCACCCAATCATCGGGCAATGAAATTGTGAAACATAACTGACAACAACGAAAAGGGCCAGCGAAAAAAATCTTGGCACTATGATACTACAAAAGGCTAACAAGAAAGATGAAGCAAAAGAGGAATTTTCTTTTCACAATGTTGTCCGGTATAAAGGGATTGGATAAAAAAGGCCTTTTTGAAGACTGCTCCACTTAAGAATTAATACCACAAGGAGTTATTGATGCGAAAAACGTAACAAAAGTGTTAAGCGGCTGGCTTTTCTCTTGGAGCTTTGAGTATTTCTAACAAAGGAATCCGAAAACCATGTACGCAAGTCTCATGCAATACATCACATGTACAGCTCCAACATAGCAAACTTTCAAGCATTTTGTACTTCACTGATATCACGATTTTTGATCAGAAAACGACAGCAAGACGGAGATTACGTGCTTTCAAAATTGTTTCCATAATTTCACAGTCAACGACTAGTATTATTCAATTGATCAAATTCAGGAATTAGGTCATAGGAGCCCTCTGATTTTTACTTAGATTTTCTTTTATAGCAGTGTTTAAGGTCAGATTTGTGATGAAATGCTACAAATCTTTTACATCAGAAAAACACGAGGTAAGACCGGCTAACAATCTAGCCCTTTCTCTGCATGGATAATTCAGTTTTCATTTATTTTAAGCAGCATGTCATTTTGTATTTCATGCACAAATTGCCAACTGCAAGTTTATCAACCTTAATGCTTTAGAACTGGATATGACGCAAACGAATAGAATAGAGATATTGAAGGTTTCTTTTGTAAGGTCCGTTAATTGTATCACTCAAATAAATCGTTATTTTATCATTAAAACCGCATATGGTAGCGATGAATGCTCTAAAAATAATTTAAGCTGCCTCCTTGAAATGTTTTAGATCAAATGGTAGTGCATAAATAGCGTTTTCGTTACTTCTTTCAAAGCCAGCAGAGAAACTCGGGCTAAGGGCCAAAGTTTGAACCTCGGAATGCCATTTTCTATCTAAAAGCAGTTAAAAGATTATTATGTGTTCTTTCAACCGCTGTCTCAGCAATTCAAGTTCAAAAAGTTTCGTTTGTTTCACTCAACATCAATTTATAATTAAGTCGTAAAGACTTTTCCCGGCATCATTGGTTGTTAGAAAATTCCGGCGTCGAGCGTAAACCACACTAAAGACACTCTCTATGTTTTTCCGTGGACGGTAAAATTATTATTTTCTACAGTTAAGAACCCTTGGGATAACATCTTACTAAAGAAAACGCGCATTTCTTTATTGGAAATGTTGGTTTAACAAGGATAACTTGACAGATTGAAAATGAAAGTGAGCATTACTGAGGAAAATAAATGATTTAAGGTTCAAAAGAACTTACCAGTTGTGAAATTGCAGGTTAATTCCTACACTCAAGCTCGCTGTATCAATACTCAGAAGTTCACTTCTTTGATCACAAAGCTCATGACGCGTTGAATTTATACCTTAACTTGCATACTCTTTAATAATAATCATCGGTTTTTCATAATGATGACTCATATGTTGTGGAAATGTGTCGAAACTTTTCAGTTTGTCATTTTGATTAATTCTGAACTTGTTCAAAGATCAAACGATCGTCACCGCTGAAGTGTCCTTGCTACTTGTGGGGGCTCGGTTATTTGGAAACGTAAGGGTATACCAACAGCATTGTGTACTCAGGTTTACTGTGGGAAAGCTTATGGCACACCAAAATTTTATGACAGCTTCTTTACAAAACAGTAGCTTTGGTAAAAACTTTCTATTTGACATGATTAGAATTTCTTAGAGGGGGTTTCCACATTCAAAGATCAAAACTGCAACGTACTTTTAATTGCTACTTGTGGGAGCTCTGTTACTTGGAAACGTTAGTGTATACCAACGACATTTTGACCAGAGTTTTATAGCTGCAGACTTTCGGGGATTCGCAACCTGGGAAAGTTTATAGCATACTAAAATAATGTAGCCTCTTTATAAACAGTAGCTTTAGACATAAGTATTTACTGTACTTTCTCCAGTACCTTCTTTACAGACAATAAGGTTAAGTTCTATCTGTTTGACACGATTAGAATTTCTTTGAGGGTTTCTATTGCTATTTTCGGGAAAGTAATGTATACAAACGAAATTTTCAAGAAATTCTTAACTTTAACCATGTTAATTTCCTTTGACGCATATATGCTGGAAGTTTGTTTAGCTAAACCCTGCTCATAAAGCAAGTAAATTTGTGTTTTTAATAATAATGAAAACATGGCATCAAACAACAAGAAGTGTTGTCAGCAGCAACCAAGTTGCCTTTCGGCGTCTTTCTACCCCCTCTAAGTGCATCATTAAATATGCTACTGGACTGGTTTCTACTAAACTACCATTTATAAAAGAAAAATTTCTGGAAAATTTTCTAGTAACGGTACATCCTCGCTATTTTCATTTTTCGCAGCCATTTGCTCTTGCTGCACTGCACTGAGGGAGCTGCACTGTAAAGCCCTGGCCAAACTATCGAACAAAGTTGGATCAAAAGTCGAACATTGTTGGATGTGAATGTTGAGATAGTGGCAAAACACTATCAAACATTGCTAGACAAAACAAGTTAACGGTACAAGCTGGCGCAAGGTTTAATTCAAAACATGGCGCTAAAACAGAAACAAAAAGCGCTTATGTAGCATTACATATAATGTTTATGGTACAAGAGCTGTTCGAGGACATAAATGACGGTGTCAAGCGAATAAAAACCTCGGTATTGTTACGAGAACAAGCTGAAAAGGGTATGTTCCATACCGCTCTACAGTTATCATTGCAAGATACACCCGCGATGGTTAAGGAGATGATGAGAATGAGACTGGATCAGTTCGCTGAAATTTTAAACGCTATTGAACCGGACATCTGCAAACAGAGCACCAAAATAGCGATTAGGGATTGGCTAGCAGGGCGAACGTGACTCACTTCAGGATACAACTTTGTTAGAAGAGGGGCAAAACACGGCAACATTTTTCATCGAGCAGAATTAATGGACGTCATGTTTGATCAAAAGAAAACTCTATCCAACATTTGATCGAGCAAAAATTGTTGGACGAACACCATCCAACATGGGCGGCCCAACGATAGAACAATGTCTGATCGAGCAAAGTTGGAACGTTCAATACAGCTTTGTTCGATAGTTTGGCTAGGGCTTAGTTGTCGCCTTTTTAATTTGCATTACCACATGGAGGGCAAAATTAATGAGAGCTGATTCGTGAAAACACGGGCATTGTTCAGTTTCTCTTCTTGGAACAACATGACGCCAACTAGATTGCGGTTTCAACAGTGAGATTTTCACGGATGATGGATTTAACTTTCCACTGATGTGTAGAAGAGCCTGTTAGTACGAGCAAGCATTGCAATTTTTATTCCTCTGAACTTGTCTGAGCTTGGGCTTGCTGAAACACAAAGTTGCGATAAGTTCTCAAACACGGCGAATTTGGAGGTTTCGAATGATGCATGTTCTCCGGAAATAAAAGATGTATGTCTTGCACAATTCACGAGCTCACCATTGAATCGGAGCGCGAAAAGTTACAATGAGTTTTAAAAAGTTGAATTTCTCTGATGTTATTTCATATTTGTTACCTACCTCCCAAGAGGAGTTGATGGCAGTTATCAGCGAAATCTATTTCGGGATAAAAATTGAACTGATACTCCGGTTACGTTTTAGAACTCGAGCGTTGTCTTGCATGTTCCACAGCAAAGTAATTACTCTTGAGAGTCATTATTTTGTGAATTTATCATTTCAACCTTCAATGATATTTTAGAAATGCTTTGGAGAAGTTATATTTATCTGGAAACTGCACGTTATACGGACGCAATTTTGGGTGCGACGTTATTGTGGACAGTGATTGAAATTTGAGAGACTAAGACAGGGTTTGACATTATCTTAGTAGTTATCACGGGATGCTTCATGACTGGATTTATTCGCAACCATCAATTGAATATTATTACTACTTGCAGGGGGTTGCTCAGTTGCGAACATATACAATATACCAACGTAATTGTTATGGCAGCTTCCTTACAAATAGTGACTATAGTGTGAATGATATATGAAATGAATCATATATGAACTGCGGAAATGAAATCAAATGAAGAATGATCCTCGCAGTTGTGAACGTAATTGCATAAATTGCGTTCACAACTGCGAGGATCAGTCTTCATTTGATTTCATTTCCGCAGTTCATATATGATTCATTTCATATATCATTCACACTCATTTCTTTCACGGGAACATATGAACCCACAATTGACCTGCTCGCAACGTCAGTGGCTTCATAGCTCAGTTGGTTAGAGCATCGCACCGGTAATCGCGAGGTCACGGGTTCGAACCCCGTTGAAGTCCTGAATTTTTTTCAGGCTTCTTTTCGCAATTGCATAAATTGCGTTCACAACTGCGAGGATCATTCTTCATTTGAGTGACTACAGTGTTGAGTGTACCGTTTTCGTGCCATGGCCGAAAATTTCGGACATTTGAGCCCGCACAGTAGTAGCGGCTTTTCCTAATCAATATCAAAAATGGCGTAGGAAATTACAAAGCTTTATATGAGAAGTGATTGAGTTACGGAAAATACAAAGCACAATTAATACCGTTTTTCCGTTTGCCAAAATCGAGCGTTATTCAAAAACATTTCAGCGATATTGTAGTTCAAAAATCTACCGGAAAAACGAATTCCATACCCTTCTTTCGGAAGGATGCCAATTTGCAATTTCAGCTCCAGTCAAAACCTTAAAAATCAGTGAAAAAAGAAGCAAAGACAATATATTTGCTAGCAAATAATCGAAACTCTTAAGTCGCTATGTAAGTTGCCAAAATCGAGTCAAAAATAGCAGATAGATCGCTATTTTCAGAATAAAAAAACAGATCTTCAGCTTGTAAACGTACCTTTCTTTTCGGCTGCTAAAAACCGTACAAAGTGAAATAAGACCACGGGAAGGTCGACATGTCACGCAGATCCACGTCCGTTCCATCAAGAAGAAGACAACAAAGTCTCGCTCTTAGCACCGTATTCTCGCACGCAAATCCTGGATATTTGGTATTATAAACAACGTGATTCTCGAGGAGATTCAAGAAAACTAACTCGTTCCATTTCGATGATTATAAAGCTGCGATGTACAATACATGTAAACCGGAAGCTCGTGCTCTGAGTTCAACAAGCGATATCTCGGCCAAATGTGCCTTAAATGTCCCTCAAAAGGCATCGTTCGATAGCTTTTTACGTGGACTTTTGTCCGCCTTTGCTCGTTTTGGCGATACCTTCAGCCAGCGGCATTCATTTGACCATAAACATATTTGTATTTCACCCCTCGATCTGCCCTAAAAATATGAGCCAGGAGGTCACTGCTCAAATCAGCGGTTAAGGCCATGACGCGACAGCGTGAATGTAAGTCGCACGAAATTTCTGGCCATGGGAGATTTAAAATTTGACTTGACTGTCATTTCTTTCATGGGGTTAAGCAGCTTCTTTTCCGAGACAGTTTGGGAGACAAAGTATAGTCCTGGCGTGGTTATATTTACTTTCAGGGGTTCACCTTTATTACTGGACATATTCGCAACTATCAACTGAATTTTATTGCTAGCTTCGGATCAGAGGTTGTTTTGTATTTCATTGACATTTGGGTGGCAGCTTTTGTGCAGACAGTTACCGGAATAAATTTCAATTTGCCTTTTTAATTCTGGATAGTCATTAGTGGAATTGAGACATTCGAAGACCAAAAGTGTCATTGTAGTTTAATTGCTACTTGTGCTTGGCTCGGTTACTTGGAAACGTTAGGGTATACCAACGGCATTTTGAGCAAAGGTTTATATCGGACAGAGTCTTAAGTATTTACTCTTTAAAGCACAGTTTTGGCAAAACTATAGAACCATCTTCAGGAGTGAGGTCCTTTTAATTTTTTTTTCTAAATTTGCTCGTAACCTTCAACAAATGTTATCGCTGCGGACGTTCGGGGAATCGGTACCGGGAAACTTCATGGTCCCGACGCAACTTTTATGGCAACTTCTTTGCAAACAGTAACTACAGTATTTACTTTCTCCTGTACGTTGTTGAAAGACCACAAGGTTTAGTTTGATATGATTAGAATTTCTTTGAGGGGGTTTTTCTTTGAGGGCGTAATGTGTCAGGACCCTCGAAATTCTCACTAAATTTTTAACGAAGTCGAACTAGTAAGAATAATAGGGTTTTTCATTTGGCTCACGTATATTTTTTCTGAGATACAAGATAACGATTTGAATGTTACAGACATGTTTTCTGCGGAAACTTCAACTGCCTTCCTCAGTGTATGTATATATATATATATATATATATACATACATACATACATACATACATACATACATATATATATATATATATATATATAGATATATATATAGATATATATATATATATATACATATATATACATGCAAATTAAGGCCTGTAAATGTTTTCTTGCAGTACACTCGGTTAGTGGTAGATATGAAACCGTTGTCAATATGGACATCTGAAAAGGACAATTTGTAATCACATTCCTTTTTGGAGTATTTCATATTGGGATGCTGAGAATTAACGTACTGCAACAAAGATAAGACATCAGTTTCTTAATGAAAAAGGCAAAACGTATCATTCAACAATGTCGCTAGTAGAGGATTTCTTTCATTGTGTCCCATCAACAAGGGCAAGTGGAGACCCCATTGCTACCCCCATCAATTTGTTCGTAAAACGCCCTTTTAAATAGAAAGCGAGTTCGTGTGGTTGCAATTGTGAACAGAGATCTTTAAGTTCAATAGGAGTTAACTTAATTCCCTGGTTGTTTAATAGAATATAGGAAATTGCTAGTTTAGTGCTTTCATCCAGAGGAAAGTTAGTGAATAAGCTTTCAACATCGAAGGATGTCATGAATTTGTTGTGCATTTTTAATCCCTTGATGTCACTTACGAAAGTGAAGGAGTTCTTTGTGTAATTTTCAGCTGGTAGGTGTTGTGCCCTAGGCCTGTACAGGTACTTGGATAGGTTGTAGTTGTAAGTACCAATCGAGGAGACGATAGGGCGAAAGGATGGAGTGGATCTGCGTTGTTCACGAGCCTTGTACCTTTTCCATGCGTACCCAATGCTCACTACATGTTCGAGTCGTGGAGGCTACCATTCAATTCGTTCAAGTGGCACGACTCGTGGTTCGACATTTAATGTAGTCGCAAATCGTATAACGATACAATACAGTTGCTTCTATGATAAAGCGTTCCAATCCCCCGGATACATGATCGTCTACATATATATAGTAGCGTTCCCGCCAAAAACTACAGTCCATGTCTCGGATGTGCGACCCAGGCCTTCACGTTCATTATTACACGACCCGTTCCATCAGTGGAGTGGTGAAAGTGCATTTCGTCAAGTAACGCACCTTGTAAACTCGTACGACTCGCACAACTGATGAAACTGCATCTCATCAAGAAAGGGACTCTGTCAACTCGTACGAGTCGTATAATTCGTGCAACTGGTGAAGTGCGTGCAAAGAAAACAAGACGAACCCGCGCTATGAACACATGCAGGCATAAAACAAAATAGTGCGTTCACAGAAAACAAGACGAACCCGTGCAATGAATACGTTTTAAGCCAGACGCTCACAGAAGCAAAACTTGTTTTGTTCAGTTCCATAGGACTAAGAAAATAATTCGAACTTTTACAAATGGACTAAATAGCCTAGTTTGTAAAATAAATAAGATGCGATTAGCGATTAGCGTAGTGGACAGCTACGCGATGTCTGGACTGCGATTCTCGTGACACGTAGCGCAATCGAAATCGCCGAAGACAATCGCACTTCGCGGTTTTCGCAAATCGTTGCGATCGATCGGCGTATAAAATAGCTTAGTCTGTCGCCGGCTTAAAAGGCGAAGCAGCTGAACCAACAAGCGCAGTAGATTACCTATCTTTGTAAATTCAATAGGAAGACAATTTGTGGTTTGTATTCTTCAACTTGAAGATCAATCATCCGCAATCATACCCAAGTTCGTTATCGAGAACAGTTTTCAAAACGCATACGCTGAATGTAGACGTTTGATTCAGCTTAAGGTCAAGAACAATTAAAAAAATAGAAAGTATAAATTAAAGTGATTCAAGTGAAACTGTTTCTCCAGTAGCAACTTTTAAAGAATCAAACGAAACGCCTTCCTTACGAGATGAAGTTTCATCTGTTGCACGAAGTTTACGAGTCGTACGAATGTCAAGCCCTTCTCTAATGAGATGCAATTTCACCAGTTGCACGAGTTGCACGAGTTATACGAGTAGACATGGCCACTTCCTTAAACTTGGGCTGAAATATTCTAAATGTCTATAATGAGATACAGTTCACCAGTTTCTCGATTTGTACGAGTTGACAAAACCCCTACCTTATTCTTGGGCTGAAATATTTCAAGTGTCTATAATGAGATACAGTTCACCAGTTGCACGAGTCGTACGAGTTGACAGGGCCACTTCCTTAAACTTGGGCTGAAATAAACTATGTGTCTAAAATGAGATACAGTTCACCAGTTGCACTGCTGTCGTTTTTGCTCTCAATAAGATTTTCAAACGAACGGTAACAGCTGTAACTGGGTACAAAGTTAGTTATGTATCGATGTATGTAGGTATAATGTAATGTAAGTCACTCTGTGTAACGATTGTGTACATAATAAAAGTTTGTAAAAAAAAAAAAAAAAATAAATAATGCAGCAGTGTGCTGTTGTTGCTGTTTAAGCAATCGCTCAATTTGCTCGGTTTGCTGTTTCTGTGCGGTTACAAAGGAAACCGAGAGTTCACCGTTGACTCCTATCGCGGCATCTCCGCTGACGCCCGTCGGTTGACCAACAGTGGGAGAGGTTTGCCGCCATTCTTGTGCATTTGGGTTAAGAGAACAATGCACGATTTCTCGGGAGCTTTCTTTGGCACACAGTGGGGTCTGGGGATGAATCTTGGACGGCGAAGGACGCACGATTTCCTGATCGTTCCTTGTAGAAGAGATGTGTCGGACCATGAGGTTTTCATCTTCGACTCTCGAGTAAGCTCGCTCTTCGGCGTTCGCCTTTGCTAGTTTTATTTCGAGGTCAAGTGCTTCTCTCTGTTGTTGTAATCGCAGTTCTTCTTCTTGTAACAACATCTTCTTCCTAAGGCTAGCAGCCTCCACCTCAAGCGATGCCTTTTTCGCGATAGCCCTTGCCTTAGCGTTCGAAAGTGAACTCGGCGCTCGAGAAGACACGCGTGACGCAGACTTGCGGCTAAATTTAGAGTGTTTTGAATTGG
>JAEMWC010000383.1:165000-172500 GCA_016490735.1 Pachyseris speciosa
AGGGGGTATTTTGAGGAGATGACTCCAAGAAGAACGTCTTGTGGATTGAGCCCGGGGGTGGGGGGGGTACTCCCATAAAGTCCGGATAGGTGTGTGCCGCGAAGGGTCTTAAACCCTGACCCTATTTAAGGAACAATCCAACGAAAATTTATACCCTATTTAAGGCCCTAATCCGAAAAATGACACCCTATGCGAGGGAAGAACAAAAACTCAAAATAGCTTGAACAGGTCAACTTTATTTCCTTAAAATCGCTTTGGCAATACTTTAACTTTTACAGATCATTTGTTTTCCGCTTAACTGGGTGTTTACACCCTGCTATTTTTGCTGATACAAATTTAGGCACCCTATCTAAGGATCACACCGGGACACTATGCCAACATAGCCGAAAAGGATACCCTATTTAAGGATCGAGAACCTCCAAAAACCATACCCTATTCCGCGGCACGTACCTATATAGCCCATATAGGGGAGTAACCCCCCGGGGGATTGAGACATATTTGTTGATTTGTTACCTGGAGAAAATATAATTCAAAGGCTTTCCAAAACTTATTTGAGTGAGGACAGCGAAACACAAGATGGTACAAAGTTTCCTTTTCATGATTGTAGAAAAAGCATACATACATACATATAATATTTAATGGTCCTAGCCGGTCAAGAGACTATACAGGATATTAAAACAGTCAGCGACGAAATAGAAAGGGGACAAAAAGGAAACTTAACTAACTAGATTAACATGCAAATAAATACCTAAAATGAGATATACGACAAAAAAAATATTTATAGAAATAACAGTTTTCAGTAAAACCGATTTTGTACACTGAATTTGTCGTTGGTGTACAGGATTGAATTTAGCAGGGACCGCGCGGAGGGAGGGAGGGACTGGGGGGGCTCTAGTCCCCCCCCCCCCCCCCACTTTTTTTTGCAAAAGTAAAAAAAAATTAAACAAAAAATAATTTAGCAAAAACAACGGAGCCAAAAATAGCAAAAAAATCCTTAATTCGAAAGTGACCAGAGTTACTGGCAAAAACAAACTCGCAGATAAATAGACAAAATTAAGTATTAGTCATTACAATTATGAGATATTTTTTTCTTAATGAAGACCCTCAATTCGCAGGACAAATCCGAAGAGCTAAAGTTTATGGAAAGCTGTACAACGATGTTAATATTTCAACGTTAACTGCCCAGATGGAAAATTTACAAGTGCTGCTGAGGGATGGTGATTATTCGTGTTTTGACGACATCATAGTACCCAGAACGGAAAATGATAAAAGAAGTTACAACCAGTGCAGGCGGTGAAAGATCCTTTACGACTGCCCGGAGGCTAAAAATATGGCTCTGTTCAAGGATGAACCTGGAACGATTTAGTAACCTGACAGTTTTAAACATACACAAAGAAAGAACTGACAGGCTTTCCACCATTGACATCGCAAACGAATTTACCGACTGCAACACTGACAGAAAGCGTAATTTTGGCACTTTTCAAGTATATGATGTACAGTAACTTTAATATCATTCACTTAATTATTTTCAGTTACCGGTTGTTTTAAATTTCAGAGCAGTGGAAATATTTTGAATGAATAATTAAACAATTATCGAACTCGGCTTTTGTATGATATGAAGATATGCAGATCTCGGAGGGTGTTATCCTCCTCAAGCCTTCGGCTTCGGCGGATAACACCCTCCTCGATCTGCATAATTTTCCATATCATACTCAGCCTCGTCCAATAATTGCTAATTATACAGCGTTGAGTTCAAGGCAGCTCAAGCAAAATCGTTGGATTTCTGGCTTATTTATAGTAATTAAAGGTTGATACCAGTAGTATAACAGTCTATGATATTTCAATTTAGTGATGGTGAATTTTGAGACCCGATAGCAACATCACTGAAGATGTGGAAAAAAATAATAGTTTTATCGTTATAAAAGCATTCTCCGTCACTTTAGAGAAATTAAATAAAAATTCCCAAGCATGCCCCCCCACTCCCCCCCCCCCCCGACAAAAAAAATCGTCCATGCGTCCTTCTTTAGCCCCCCACTCAAAAACTTGCTGCGCGGTCCCTGTTTAGCAAAACACTCAGTGCACTGGAATGCTTTTAAGTAAGGTGCACTAGTGAATGTATTAGGAAAGTAATAAATTTTTTCGGTGTCTTGAAGGTTGCTCTCAAAATGATCTCTATCTGTTTTGCTATTAATATACATTTAGTATTTGTTCAAGTTGTGTCTCTCATCTGTTCGTACGCAAACATCCCACTCAGGCGCTCAGAAACTATGATTTTGCTGTTACTTGTTTTAACACTACACGCTATGACACTCCATCAGACACATGGGCCGTCTCTAATGGTGAAAGCTTCCAAAAGACTTGAAAGACTCGTCAAACAAGTGTAGCAATCTTTAGATATAAAATAAGAAAACTGGACAGGGGCACCCAACGACAAGTTTCGGTAGATATCTATTCGGTGGAACGTAGTTCGCCTTAGGCTTTCGGCGGCGATTAAAGAGTGCACTCGGATTTTCGTAAGTAAAACGTGGCCTAAAAGATTCGTAATGTGGAAATCATAACCCCTGGGGTTTTCGGAAAGGTCGTTATTGCTGTTTTTGGCAGTAAAAAACGTCAGCTCGCATTTTCGGAAGGAAAAAAAGGTTTCCTAGAAAGTTCATTTTAGCTAGTATTTTCTCAAAGAAAGATTTTGTTCCCTAAAAGTTTCGGGCAATTCACATTTCAGCTAGGGAATCCGAACAGATCAAAGTTTTCTAGCTAACCAAAACATCACTTTAAACAGACTTCAAACACCATAAGGTACTTAAAAATGCCTTTCTACAGCTTTTGGCTGCTTTGGCTCGTTGGGTGCCCCTGACTGGACCTTTAGGGATATTTAAGTAACAACAGCAATTCCTGCAACCTGTGCAGCCAGTAAATTTTTGCACCCTAAGTAAGAGGCCTAGTTCATAAACTCTTGTTCTCTACTGGCGCGGCATTTAACTTATATGTGAGTAGCATGGAATCTTAGAATTCAAATTTTTAACATTAAAATGGATTTAAAAGATTTTCAACTTTTAACGTTACAATTATTGCATTTCTAAGGACAGTATGTATTTCTCTATAAGAACAATGCATGCTTTATTTTATTTCAAGTAAATATAACTGGAGTTTTCAGAACAGGGCTCTTGAAATCCATACTGACCCCTATTTATATTGGTGTTCTGACAAGGTGAGCACTCTCTGCGTTTTTAATTTTTTTTTGTTGAGGCGGGACTCATGCTAAGTAAATTTTGTGTTAACAGAAGAGAAAACAACTTTCCCTGATTCTCAATTTGCACTAAAATCATTCCCTACCCCTCCCCGCCTCCCCCGCCCCACCCAACTTCATTGAAATCGGTCCCACTCTCTCTCAAACAAATTAACTTAGCGCGGTCGGCGGACGGTTATTTGTGAACTGAAACAGTAGATTTAGATTTTCTGTTGGTCTCCTAGTGCAAAGTCTTCCTTAGGACATCATAAAGTCCTGTGAGGGAAAAAGTCTTGCGAGGTGCAGTGCCTGCCTCGTCTAATATCCTTGCTTGAGTTATTAGCAAGTTATTTAGCTAAACGAGTGCTTTGTTCACGCGGGCTGTACTGTTTAACAAAGCAACGATCTTTTAGCGCTTTGCCTTGGAGGTAACAAGTCTTTAGCCTCAGAGCATAGGTATAGGGGGTCATGTCTAAGCTCTGAGAGTGAAATTGGTGTTGAATTTGACAATTTTTTAATTTTTTAAACAATTTTTTAATTTTTTAAACAATTTTTTAAACAAAAACTAGTGAGCAGCACACAGCAACAGATCTTGTCAATGTTTTTTAATATTATCCGACCGGTTTCGTCTGATCAGACAGACTTCATCAGGGATTTAACAAGATTACAAATTGAACTACTTTTATACTAAACATTTACAGTATAAAGCACGTTCAGAGTAGGGTGTGAACAGCAAAAAACACCCACAAACAAATACGCACAGGATACAACGTAAATCCTGCGTTAATTTTTTAAAATATTTTTTAAACAATTTTTTAAACAATTTTTTGAACAATTTTTTAAATAATTTTTTAAACAATTTTTTAAACAATTTTTAAAATATTTTTTAATTTTTTAAACAAAAACTAGTGAGCAGCACACAGCAACAGATCTTGTCAATGTTTTTTAATATTATCCGACCGGTTTCGTCTGATCAGACAGACTTCATCAGGGATTTAACAAGATTACAAATTGAACTACTTTTATACTAAACATTTACAGTATAAAGCACGTTCAGAGTAGGGTGTGAACAGCAAAAAACACTTACAAACAAATACGCACAGGATACAACGTAAATCCTGCGTTAATTTTTTAAAATATTTTTTAAACAATTTTTTAAACAATTTTTTAAACAATTTTTTAAAAAAATTTTAAAATATTTTTTAATTTTTTAAACACAAACTAGTGAGCAGCACACAGCAACAGATCTTGTCAATGTTTTTTAATATTATCCGACCGGTTTCGTCTGATCAGACAGACTTCATCAGGGATTTAACAAGATTACAAATTGAACTACTTTTATACTAAACATTTACAGTATAAAGCACGTTCAAAGTAGGGTGTGAACAGCAAAAAACACCCACAAACAAATACGCACAGGATACAACGTAAATCCTGCGTTACAAAATGTGCAATAGTTAATTTTGGTGGTCACGATTTAACGTTAAATCGTGACCCCCAAAATTAACTATTGCACATTTTGTAACGCAGGATTTACGTTGTATCCTGTGCGTATTTGTTTGTGGGTGTTTTTTGCTGTTCACACCCTACTTTGAACGTGCTTTATACTGTAAATGTTTAGTATAAAAGTAGTTCAATTTGTAATCTTGTTAAATCCCTGATGAAGTCTGTCTGATCAGACGAAACCGGTCGGATAATATTAAAAAACATTGACAAGATCTGTTGCTGTGTGCTGCTCACTAGTTTTTGTTTAAAAAATTGTTTAAAAAATTGTTTAAAAAATCAAAAAATTTTAAAAAATTAAAAAATTAAAAAATTAAAAAATTGTTTAAAAAATTGTTTAAAAAATTAAAAAATTTTAAAAAATTAAAAAATTAAAAAATTAAAAAATTGTTTAAAAAATTTTGTTAAAAAAATTAAAAAATTTTAAAAAATTGTTTAAAAAATTGTTTAAAAAATTAAAAAATTGTCCAATTTTCTCCCTGGTGAAGACACGCCAAGCTCCCGGTAAAAACTCCAAAAATCCCAGAAGCCGTAACACGGAACGATCAAGCTCCAGGAATCGCAGCCAACGCCGCAATTCCAGTGGTAACCAGCGAGACGCATCGGCAGCCAAACCCACACCAAAAGGCAGGCAAAGTCGATCAATAGAAAGGAGAAAGACAGCAGCGAGAAAACCACGAGTGGGGCTCTCAGATAGCCGGTCTTCCTCTGTTTCGCGTGGCCAGCAGTCAAAAATCGTAAAAGGCCGAGGAAACGCTGTCGTAAAGTAGACATACGAGGCAGTTACGAGAAATGGCTGGATAAAATGGCAAAGAAACCGATCTTGGACTTATTACCACGGAACTTGGAATTCACAATCTTTCACACGCCACTCTCACCGCGACGCAGTCACGAACTCTTGGCCTGGGTCTGAAGTACAGGCCCACGCTTCAGCCCCCAACTGCGCGTGTTTTCGAGGGTCAAGTACAGGACTTTTGTCGCAGTGTCCGGTTGCATTACAAATATGCCAATCAGCTCGATGATCCTGATTTTAATCCTAAACTGTACGTAAGATCAGGCTGGAATCCCCCACGGGAAGATCCTGACCTCGAGGAACACCTGTACAAAATTCGTCAAGACTTACTGGAGAACTTTCATCAGAATAAACCAGGCTGGCGAAATAATCTGTCGTCTGATGAACGGAGTGGATTGCGTAAGATCAAGGAAGATACTACAGTTCGCGTCCTAGCAACGGACAAAAACCTTGGACCTGCTCTCGTTTCCACAGAATGGGTAGAACAAGAAACTCTAAATCACCTAAATGACACTAAGTCGTATGTTAAAGTCACCAAAGATGACTGGACATTCAGACGTCAAAAGGTAATCGAGACAAGGGAAAAACTTGTTAAGAGTTACTCTAGCTTTCTACCTCCAAATTCTCACAAATTTCTTCGCAGTCTTGATGACAATCCTAGGAGTCTCGATCCCGCTAAGTTCTACATTATTCCTAAGATTCACAAGTCACCTATAGCTGGAAGGCCTATCGCAGCTTCTCACTCTTACATCACCAGGCCTATTAGTATTCTTATAGACGAGTTAGTTAAACCTTCTATAACCATGCCTACGGTGTTACGTGACTCTGGTGAACTGATCCAATGTCTAGAGGGGATTAAGCTACCCGCAAATTGCCTTCTTGTCACGGCGGATGTGTCATCACTTTACCCGAACATTGACACTAAGAAGGCTATTATTGCTCTTGACCTCTTGCTCCGCGAGGGTAAGGTTACGCAAACTCCTCTGTTGGTTCAGTTAACTAGATTAGTCTTTGAGAATAATTTCCTTAAATCAGAATTTAGCTGTGACATATACCATCAAATACACGGAATCGCTATGGGCACTCCCTTTGCTGTTACAGCGGCAAATGCATTTATGTATTATCACGAAAGGGACATTATAGAGTTGTATGCTCAACATCTTACTCTTTACAAGCGATTTATTGATGATATATTTGTCATCTGGGATGGGACGCGGGAAATCCTTTCAGAATTTCTGAGTGCTATAAATACTAAGGATGAACGAATTAAGATAACGTACGAAATTAGCGATTCTAAGATTTCTTTTCTAGATTTGCTTCTTTTCAAGGATTCTTCTTATCCAACGCTGCAATACTCTACTTTTCAGAAACCACTTAACAAGTATTTGTACATACCTTTTGAATCATTTCACCCCACCAGCAATAAAAAAGCTTTTATTAAGGGCGAACTTATGCGCTACGCCAGAAATAGCTCCAGGTTTTACTCATTCAATGAGACACGGCTACTTTTTTGGAAGCGCCTACGCCTTAGGGGTTATCCTGCTAAGTTTTTACTACCCATTTTCAGGGAGATTAGCTATCGGAACAGGAAGAAATGGTTTTCTAAGCCTGTAAGAGTACTTACGCATAGACGGGTGGTGTTCAAAACGTCCTTTAATTGCAGTCATATTGGAATCAAGAAAGTTATTCTTAAGCATTTACCTAACCTTAGTACTATCGTTAGTTATAAAGCTACTAACACGTTAGCACATCTATGTAAATAAATACTTTTGGGGGGTCACGATTTAACGTTAAATCGTGACCCCCAAAATTAACTATTGCACATTTTGTAACGCAGGATTTACGTTGTATCCTGTGCGTATTTGTTTGTGGGTGTTTTTTGCTGTTCACACCCTACTCTGAACGTGCTTTATACTGTAAATGTTTAGTATAAAAGTAGTTCAATTTGTAATCTTGTTAAATCCCTGATGAAGTCTGT